>JAGTTD010000005.1:1915-203859 GCA_018398585.1 Simmondsia chinensis | reverse complement strand
TTTGAAAAATATTTAGAGAAATGGCCCTGTTTACTGTAGCAGTATCGTTGGGCGACTGGTGGAATGACGTGCAAGGATGAAGAACGAAAAACCGAACGGCGTGCAACCACCACCGGCCAGTCGTGCAACCACCACTAGTTCACGCCACCCTGCATGCAACAGCCAACTTCCGTCCACAACCCATGCAGTACTGTTGTTCCTCTGTATCGGTTGTGACCCTACCTTCCGCTACTGATGTGAGAATACGGCTGCAACCTCACCCGTACAATATATTTCTTATCCATTATGCGTCATATTATATAAATTACGATAATGATAACAAAATATTAAAACTACATGAGTCGAAATACTGAAAATGTAAATAACTCGAACAGTAATAATAACAATATATATCGTATTATAATACAAAAAAAAAAGACCACAGTGGTGCAACCACTGTGTTGCACGACTTACGGTCGGTCGTGCAACCAATGGTGGTTGCACGAGGTTGCACGCCGTTCGATTTTTCGTTTTTCATCCTTGCACGCCATTTCACCAATCGTCCAACGATACTGCTACTGTAAACAGGGTCATTTATCTAAATATTTTTCAAAGTGGCCCAATTTTCTAAATTTTTTTTTAAATTAGGCCATTTTTCAAAAAGTCTTTTTTGTAACAGCAACAATTGGTTCCAACGTTGCAGAATAGCTTTGCTGGTGCTTAAGGTTTAGTATAAATAGGGGGTTTCTACCTTAGGTTCATGATCTTCCAACAAAACACCAAAACGCAGCTCTATCCTCTTAATTCTCTCTCTCTCTCGTTTTCTCCTTCACGTTTGGGCAAAGTTCGAGGCATTCCTAACCGACAATTAATGAGTACACATTAAGAGTCCGATCATGTAAATCCTGAAGGACGGCCGCCTACACGTCTGCTTGCACCGAAGCAGAGGCGAAATCGTCTTTTAGGACAGTAGTTTCATCCACGACACGGTATTTTCGGTATTCTAATTAACTATCCCTCTGTTCATTCTGTCCATCGTTATTCCGGTGCCATGTTTAGATATTACTTTACTGCAATGTTATTGAATTCGCATGCAAATATGCTAAATATGTACCGATAATTTTTTGCAACATTTGCAATAATTTTTCTGCAGTATTTAAACACTTTTCTGCATATAACTATTATTTTACAACAGTATATTTTACAGTAATTCTCGTTACTGTTTTTGTATTTTTTCAAAATTTTCAGCAGCATTTTAACAGTATTTCAGCTGTATTTTCAACAATATTTTTAAATAATCTTGCCGTATTTTTTATTATATTTTCGTAGTATTTTTATTATATTTCGCTAGGGTTGCACCGTTATTTCTAAAACATGTAACACAGCATATACTAAGATGGTATCATATTGTATTAATATTTAATTCAGTATTAATAAATAATTGAAAAAGAGACCACATCACTGGATTTCCCATCCCACATAAAAAAACCCATGAATCCCACACCACTACCCGGGAGATAAGGTTTAATTTTGACCGAAAACCAGTCCTCGCCACTTCTTCATTTGTATGATTGATCATTGCAGCCTAACCACAATAACATTTGATTTATTAAGATCATCATTTCCAGCCGCTTTCATATAGCACTCTAACAAGATAGGGTTAGGTTTCGTTGCACTTAAAGAAGATTAACTCTACATGCTCTATATATAATAACATCAATAATTACACATATATTACTATTACAACATCAAATTTGAAAAAACCAAAAGAAAACAAAAAGGAAAACCCCAAAATATTAACTAGAAAACTACTCAAGAGCAAAGAAGTACAAGTAATTGTACTTTATGTATTTGACTTACGTGCTTACTTCTCCGTATAACAACCAAAAAAAGAGATCAAAGATCGCATACCCAACCCCAACTGGTACCATATTCATTTCCGCACACATACCCATCATCATCATCACCATTGTGAAACTAACTTATATATGATGCCCATGATGATGATGATGATGATGATAGGGATATTGATTTGTACATAGCAAATATGTAGGGAGTCGATCATTTGCTGAAAAGGGGCCACCAGGACTCCTTGATAGAAGAGTGGTAAGATATCATAAACATGAGGAATATCAACAGTAGACCCACACCCCACGGCGACCCACCTGCTCGGTGGATGGACTCCTGCTCCGGCAAAGGGATAAAGAAGGGCACGTGCCGCCGCTCCTGGGTGGAGAGCCAGTGAACGGCAAGGAGGAGCAGCACAGGAAACACCATAAGCCCTAACTTCAACTGGTCCATAAAGTCCTCCATCATGGACTCGTAGTTGATGTACCATGAGAACCCCGCCAGCCCCACCACCACCGCCACCAGGCAGCACAGCTGCGCCGGCGGCGCCGTCAGGTACTCGCTGTACCAGCTGCGGTTGTACCTCGCCATTTATATATGTCTGTAACTATTTGATTTTTCTTTGTTTTTTTGGAGAGAGAAATTTGATGGGTTTTTACAAGGATCTATGTAAGTACAGTTGGTTGCCGTTGTAGTAGCAGAAGAAGGGATTTGAGGAAAAGAAGGCGGGGGTTTTTATAGAGAGATCTACGGACCGGATTGTTCTTACCTTTCGGCTTATCTGATAGAGATTTCTAGAGCGGTTTCTGCCACGCGTTTTTGGGAACGCGTGGGACATGATCGCGATCCCCCCTGATCTAAGCAACGTTTAAAAAAGGAAGGTAAGCAAGTAACATAGCAACATTTGTTTTTCATGTTTAGATATTTATCTGTACTGCACAATATTAGGCGGAATATTACTTTATTTATTTAATTTATATATTTAATATTTAAATTGATAAAAATTATTGTGTACTTGATGAGTGTGTGTATGTATAAATAAATATATATATATATATATATGTATATGTATATATAATTTAGATTAGCTAACAGTACCTATACTGTATAGTTTTACCATCCATCCTTCAAACAAAAGATCATGTATTTAAAGATTATTTGAAAAGTTAGTTTCTTTCTCTAGAAAAGATATTATACTCTTATTACTAATGTAAAATAAGATAACTGTATTTGTAATATAGTAAAACTTATTTAGATCAAAAAATAAATATATATTTTTCTAAAAGTTAGTACGTTGTAAGTATATATATTAAGTATATAAATTAAATAACTATCCAAAAAGAAGATATGTTAGAGTCGATACAATTTACAATAGTACTCGTAATGGACATTCAACTAGCGTAAAGCTTTGTTTTTGTGTTTCAAAATTCATAGAGAAGAAAATCAAAAGAAATGCAATAAGTAGCAAGATTTGAACTAGTGTAATATATGAAGGTATAGAGCTCTTATTTGAACTCAAAATTTCACATAATGAAAATTGATGTAATAATCTATTCAAGAACGAATATAAAAAAGATTCAACTATTAAAGTTAGGTTGAATAAAGGGAACAAAACCTAACTCGAAACTCTCAGAAGAAAAAAAAAATACAAGAGTGGAACAAAGCACTCAATTTCTATACAAAGGAAAAAATCCAAACTAGATGAGTTACAAGCTATTGAGGAGTACTCCACATGCGAGTCTTGTAGTTGAATCCCACATTAGAGTGGTAAGGGTAAAGAGATTAATTTATAAGTGTAGTAGGTTACTTTACCTATTGCCAATTAGTTTTTGGATGGAACTCCACTTGGACTTATATGCGGATCTCGTATATTCCAACTCCAAAGATATAAAAACTGAAACAAATAATTATACTCTAATCAGGATTCTAATTTTTAGAAAGAAAACAAGGCAAAAATTAATCTTTGGCTAGTTAAACTCTGAGCTTTTGAAAGGTGTCTTTATCTATTAGTCTATGTCTTTATACTCACCAAGTTATTTGGCGAGTTCACCATTTCCATGTTTCCGTCTACATAAAAGAAATCTCACACCATCCATTGATTTTGAGGAGAGCTTTGTTTTTTTTCCAATATACTTTGTTTTTTTTTTTTTTTTTATATAGTAATTATGTATCCTAATTTTATCCAGTCATTTGTGTCCACTCCACTGAGAAAGAAATCAAGCCGATGGACTTGATTTTCGACATCTCTATTATTAGATATGCGCATTATTTTTAACGATATTATATACAAGACTGAGACCTAACAAAATAATAGTAGCCCTTAGAAATTATTGAAGACTCATATATGGTAAGAATAAGGACCCATTACTATCATAAACCTATTTACAGTACTGTTTGGTATTGCGTGTGTATATTTGCAGCCATACAAGTTGCATCAACGCCATTTGAAATGGTAAATCCTTTTTCAAGGGATGCAAAAAAGATCCATACGACAATAGAGCACTAGACCAGACACTGTTATTATTAGCGTCGTTGTTGCTATCTTGTCACCGTCCCCATTATTTGGCCATAGTCATTCATGCCATCCCGGGTAAGAATTTAGTGTATCTGTTGTAAAGCAAGCAACATTCAGTGCTTTAAAAGTTTTCGTCTAAGCAGGGTCAGAGAGGAGACGGATGTACGTTGCCTTTTTTCTTTAGGATATTACCTCTAAAAAGAAGTTATTTTCGAGTGTCCCCAATCTGAGGGTGAGGACTTCTCAGGAGGTTACCCATCTCGGTACTGCTTTCACCCAAGCACGCTTAACTTCAGAGTTCTAATGGGATCCGTGATGGCGTGCTGGTACCCTCTGTTATGACAAAATATATTATATAACTTTATATATACAGAGAGAGAGAGAGAAAAGATAACTCTTATACGAAAGTAAATTATGGGCTACACATTTAAATAAAATAGGCTAGCTAAATGAGTGGTCTAAAATATTTTCTTCCACTCTCTCCCTTTCATAAAAGTTAAGTCCTATATGTATAATACTACATCCCATATACTCACGAAATATGAAGTCATCACGTTGGGATATTCCTATTTATCAATATGATAACAATTACTAAAAAAAATTTAAAGGGTCTATGTACCTTTTGTTTCATAATCGATATACTAAAATATAAATAACACTTATAAAAAAATAAAAAAAATTATGGGACTATAATATTATATGAGTTGTTTTGTTAGACAGGAAGTCAAAAGTGAACCTAGCAGGCACACTACGCAGGTATATAGGTTTAAGCTTATGGTTGTCCTCCGTGCGTGCAAGGGACGCTCTAATGTAGAGCGTGGGGGGTGGGGGGGTTTGCTTAGGGAGGAGGGAATTTGGGTAAAATGGGCCGGGTCTATGAACTCCCCCACTCCCCCTGGACGGTGCGCATCTTCTTGTATTATACTCAAGATTCTTTCTCAGCCACCAATCAGCATCTGCCACATACCACCGACCAACATGGGATGTAAGCCTATGTATAAAAAATTAAAATAAAGTCAAAATGGAAATTAATTATTTTCTGTAATTTTATTTTTTGTTTACTTTTATTTTTTTTGGGGGGATATATTAATGAATGATATAAATAAAGTAGGCACCTTATTGAGTAAAAAAGTAGTATAGTATTGTGCGGAGGTGGTGGCATTTTCATCACTTTTTATACAACCCACAAAGCAAATTTAGGAAAGGGAGTATGCAAAGTTTTGTGCCCATCATTTCATTTCTTTCTTTGTTTACTCTATAGTGTATTTCTGATATCACTTACTAGAATATTAAAATACAAATTAAAATAATAATCGTAAATAATAGGAAATTTTGGAGAATACTGAAACTTGTGTTAGCTAAAACCCACATCTATAGGAGGAAGCATGATAATTTCAATATAATAATTAGTGTTTACATAAAACGTCTTAACTCTCAGCTCTTTTTTAACCACAACTTAAACCCTATGGCAACGTACACAATCTATGCGTACATGTAAAACTACCACACTAAAATCCTAATGTATCATAGGCCTAAATTATAGGATTAGCCCAATTGTATACCCCAAAAACAAGGCTTAATACAACCATGCTCTATACATAACACAATACTTTGATATCATAATCAGTTTTCAGAATGGTCATTTTATAGTAGCGAGATGTGCAAACATGGGAGATGTATTGATTGCTTCGGCCGAAGTAACAACAACTGAAAATGGTATTTGTTAGGGGACCTCTCTAAATTTGAGGAGATTAAAACATGGGTTGAAGATCACATTGAGATTCTGATTAGAGCTATTAATCAAGTACATATATATAACACTCTATTGAATTCCCGTGCAGTTAATCCAAATACGGGCATGCCCACTTTAGTCCCACCATTGAAATGTATAATTTCCCGTGACTTCTTAGCCAACAAGTCTAGAGAATTTTCATAAGGAAAAAAACTATAGAATATATTTATTTTAGGTTTGTACAGTCACAATAACACCTCCAAATAGAATAAGAGGGGAGGATCCCCTTAGCAAATGTTTTATATAAAGTGGAAAGTAGAAGAGGTAAATATTTAAGGCAATAATGGCATTGAGGTGGGATACAACTTTAGTGAAACCCAAGGCAGACGAATAGGACACCTTTGCCAAAATTGATTGAGATGGAAAGGCCCAAGAAAATACCAACTTTTGTTTTTATTTCTTACTTTACATGGGGTATTCCCACTCATTAACTTTAACGCAACAAAACCCTAACACCGCATTGGGTCGAGATGGGGTTTTGGTGTTGTAATTACATATTATAATTATGATATTTCAAAATAGACGAGGTATCAATTTGGGTCCGTAGTTTTTCCTTTGGTTAAGAGAGGGTTGCCATGTAAAATTGAGTGTGTTGCTGTTTGTTGTTTGTGTTGATGATTTTACCAAACATATTGTTGAATGACTACATCCATCAATGCTCATGTGGTCAAGATAATTGGGCTTTTATTCCTAGAAAAAGTACAAAGTCTACTCAGAACTTCCAGCAAAAGAAAACCTAAACCACTTGAGCAAATTCCAACTGGATTGGTAAGACAATTGGGCCTATATTATTCAGACAGGGAAAGGCACAATTATTCCAAAGAACTGGGGCTTGGTTAATGGGCTCAGAACATGCGTACGGATCAACAAATTCTGGACCCCATAGTTGACCCATACTCAAGATAGAGCCTATAAACATTTAATATTTTATATATTTTTAAAAAAAAGCACTTTTATATCAAATAATGTCTGGGACAGGAACAGGGTCTTTTTCTAATGAAAAATAATCAAATTCTGTTCAAATAATAATTTAAAAAAAAAAAAAAAAACCCATAAATGGGGAAAAGATTTTCACTGAACTTTCCACTCGGTTATATTTATGGAACAAATTATCCAGAAACCTCTACAGCATTTTGCAGCTTGTCCCCACCTACTTACCTACCCACCACACTCACTTTTTTGTCCTCTTTTTTTTTTTTTTTTTTTTTTCCCTTGTCGTTTTTTTAATTTACATCTACTATATATAATAGAAAATATCAAATCATAAAAATATTTATTTCATAATAATTTTTTATTTTTATTTTTAATATATAAATGCTCAAATTTCGAGTTAGGAGCCTTTAGCTCCTTACAGGATAGTATGTTTTAAAGGAAAAATTGCATACGTATTATCCTTTTATATCTTGATTTGGTGAAATTCTCTATGTGACACTGAGTTGGCGGTGACACTTTCACCTAACGACATCATTGTATGGTTGACGCATCATTATCAGTGAACATTGTCAAGTCCCACCTTTTGGTGCATGCACCGCAATATTTCCATTTACACTGTATATATTTTTCTTTGGTCAGACAGTTACACTATATATATATATTAGAAGGTCTGTGAATCATTGTTATACATGGCACATTCTTTCCCTAAATTCTTATGTCCGGGGAGCTGAAGATAAGGCAGTAAGGCGAGGTTCAGTACTGATACTGTAACAACATGAACATTGATAATCATTCCATAGTTGATACAAAGGCATGGCTGATTTTCAACGGACGAACAAATACCATAAGAATGGCTTTCTGAAAGCATAGTGTCTAAAGAGCTTAACTCGTACATTGGAATTGGAATTCGCAAGTAGAAGTATCATTCCTTAAGGGAAAGAAACACTAAACTTACAAAATTCAAGTGTAGCAATCAAGATGACAAGTTTATATTACATATAGTGATGCTATTGCTAGCCCTGACACTCCGGAATAACAATTATCTGAAGAACATGTGTGTAAACAAGAGCATTTAAATAGCCACTAGATAACAACTTACACTTATTCTAAACGTAGACACCCTCAACAGACAAAGGAAAAGTAAAGGTGAAGACATCAAACGAGAAATGAAAAAGAACTAATAATGCATGACATAACAATCGTACTGGACAGTGGCATCCCCAGTCTTCATGTTGAGAGAGTGCGTTTTAGCCTGCACATAACCCCTAGCAAACCGGAAAAGCCCGCTGCCACCGATAATTGGCATCTCCCTGACCTTGGTGAAGACCATGTTCCTCCCCATCACAGTGAGAGCGCTGCCATTGTACTTTCCCTCCACGAATGCAAAGTTCATCGCCATCAACAGCCCTACATTCTGCTGGCATGCTGATGCGTAGAATCCCTGCGCCCTTCCCACCAGCCGTGACCCCAGCTCTGGCCCTGCAGTTAGCGGGTTGTCAATCATGTTCACCAGGCCAAATGCCGTGGCTGAGTTGGAAACGGGTTTGGTGACCCTGACAGAAGTGGGGTTGGGGCCGCTGACGACGTCATGCCAGTAGAAGTGGAAATGGCTGAACTTCTCTTCCTTGAAATTCAGACCCATCAACTCTTCTTTGTCCATGGTTCTGGCGGAAAATTCTTTTACACTGCTTGCCATGGTCGATGCTACAAGGAAGAGGAGAAAGATAACGAGTGAAAGAGGGATGGCAGCTGGGATTGTGAGAGATCTTGCCATTGGAATCTTTATTGCTCTTTTACTTATTATTTTTTGGGGTTTTTTTTTTTTTTTTTTTTTTTTTTTCCCCCCCCCCAGAGCGGGTGGATTTTGGGTTGTGGGCAACAAAATTGGAATGGCAAGTAAGCTAATGCTTGCTCCCTTATATACGAACAAAGAGACTGAAGACTTTGAATAAGGTACTCAATATAGGAAAAAAGGGTTCACAAAAAGTTTTCAATCACGAAACAAATACTGCCACGTCATATTCGAGCTGTTAAATAATTAAGCAAATTGTCCCGTAAAACAACCCATTCAAATTTAAATAGAGGGTGAATAAAGGAGAGCAAGTTTTTTTTTTTTCCCCCACTAGACAACAGTGGTAATAAATTATAATACTTTATCAGCGTGTAATTTGGTTAAGGAGCACTCTTAAGTGATGGTGATGATGACTTTCACATTTTCCACTTCCAAGACGGTGAACCTGCTGCTAAAATATAGACTTTATGAATTTAAGGTCATAAACAGACGACAAAAATTATCAAAGAGGGCACCAACACGCCGTCATCGGATTCCATTAGAACTCTGAAGTTAAGCGTGCTTGGGCGAGAGTAGTGCCAGGATGGGTGACCTCCTGGGAAATCCTCACTCTCAGGTTGGGGACACTGGGAAATAGCCTCTCTTCAAGTTAACACCCTGAAGGGGGAAAACTGCGTACATTCGCCCCTCCCAGACCCTGCGTAGGTGGGAGCCCTTGAGGCACTGAGTATGTTCCTTTTTAAACAGAAGACAAAAATTGACTAACGCCAGCTTTCCAATGCTATGGAAGTGTGGAAGCTGAGTGGGACTAAAGGGAAACAAAAGCCAGCCATTGACAAAAAGAACCATTTGAAAAGTATGTAGCTGACCAAAACACCAACTCAAATTTCAAGCTTTTACCCTGATAAATGAATTAAGTATCAAATTTCAGGGCCGAAATGAATTACTGAACAATTTGTTTAATCAAAACATACTATCTCAAATTTAAGTTAATATGATTGAGTAACAATATCAAGTACAAAAAGTAGAACAAAATTTTAGACAAAGAAACATGTAAAACCCATACCTTATGTATATGGTGAGGTCGCTTTGTCGGTTGCTATTGACAGATTTTCTCTTGCCTATTTAGATGGGACAAATGAGAGGGAGAAACCTGATGCTCAGAAAATGGCAATGCAATTAGCAATTAGTATATATATAAAAAAAAAAAAAAAGCAAGATTATTAACAAACTATTATAAAGAGTTTTCATTCGTATTGCTGGAATAGGAAACCTGGATTAGCATTTTATTCTTTTCAACTCAAAGAGAGGGAAGGGAGGGACGGAAGGAGAGATAGAGAGACAGAGAGGACAAATAAGTTCTCTTACATAATGAATATTTTCAGTCATCATTCCCTTCTAACAAGAGGATAAAAAATTGGACGCCAACTCAATGGGGCCAAAATTGACACCAAACCAGGGAAAGTAATCTCAATTAGACAACAATTATATAAGTTTATCTTAGAAAAATGCTAGAATGTTTACAAAAATGTACAAAGGTGCGTATGGATGTACACCTCTACGTATCTCACTTCACATATTAAGCATGTCTAATATCCACAAGACAAATAAATGCTTGCATGCCCTTCTGTATTCGTAACACTGATGTTATGCCATCGTGATGAGATATCCTAGCTCTAGAAGGAACGTCAATGTCCCTAACAGGACGGAGAACATGATGTCACGCACAAGTATTTAATTTGAAAATTTAGGATCATAAAAGAAAAGAAGATTCCCACCTCTTTCCAATGTCATGAAGTGGGGCAACTGGGGTCCTAATGGCAAAAGACCAAACACATATTGACCAAAACAAACATTTAAAAACGATGGAGGTGATAAATGCAATGATGACCTAAGAGGGCACCAATGCCCAAGCATCGGATCTCATTAGAAGTCCGAAATTAAGTGTGTTTGGGTTAGAGTAGTACCATGATGGGTAACTTCCTGGGAAGTCCTCGTGTTGCACTCCTCAGGTTGGAGGTTCTCGGAAACAGCCTCTCTTCGGGGTAGCACCCTGAAGGGAGAAGGCTGCGTACATCCACCCCCTAAAAACCCTACTTCGGCGGAAACCCTTAGGGCACTAAGAATGTTGCTTTTTATAAATGCAACGACTCCAATTCCAAGTGTCTTTTTGGATTGTATATGATTCCAATTTCAAGTGTTCATCGTGACAAATGAAGTTATTTATTGAATCCTCGTCCGAAAATAAATGCCATATTTAACTTTTCAAATCTGAACATAACTTTAGAAAGGAAAACTATCACTTAGATACTCTGAGTTTTGAGCATTTATTAAGTATCTTGATATTTCAATATTTATAATGAAATACTCTGATATTTGAATATTTTATCATCTAGGTATCCTATGGAGGAATTCGATGAATTTTTATAAAAATCTAACCAATTTTATTTAAAAAATATTAATATAGTATATAATTACGATAATATATATAAGTCATGTCAATATTTTCAGCAAAAAATTTAGCAATTTACGATAGTAATCCACCAAAATTTTGATTTAACATATATTACCGAAATCATGTGTCATGTCTGCAATTTTTTGGCATAAAAGCATCAAATTCTACAGAAGTATAATGTTTGACTCATGTTCCACTTTAACATTTTTCTATGATAATCTATTGAATTTCGGAAAAAGGGTACCTAACAACAATAACAATAATAACAGACCCAGTGCCTCAAGGGCTCCCGCATAAGCAGGGTCTGGAAAGGGTGGATGTATGCAGTCTTACCCCTTTACGGTGTAACCCTGCTGAGAGGCTATTTCCAAAAACCCCCAACCTTATTGTATGCATTGAAATGTCATGGTACTTAGATGATAAATGATCAAACTTCAAGATACTTAAGTGATAATATCCCATTTAAGAAACATTAAATTCATTTAAACTTACAGTACTATAAGTTTTTGCCTTAATTATAATAGAGAGAACTAATGCACATACCTTACCAGTTACCAGTTACCAGTTACCAGTTATCAGTTACCCGTTACCAGGAGAGCTTAACAGGGTTAACGTGTGGTTCATCTCAAAGTGCAACAAATTGTAGACTTGCTGGGACCTATAACCCAATCAAACATTTAAACAACCACATGTAGCACAAGAAAAGGCAGGAAAATATTGTACAAGATACATAAACTTACCAGTCTAGAGAAGCAGTCAAGCATGGGGAGGGAGGCGGAATCTAAGTAATCTGGGTCCCCAAGTTACAAAGTTTGTCTTGACAACTAAATTTCATGCCGTAAATCAAAATTTAACACAATAACAAGCATGCATATCTTTTTAGCTGCTTCAGATGATTTTGACAAGGAAAAACAGGAGAAAGGGAGGGGGTTGAGGGGGGAGGGGAGGAATCACTGGTTGTGATCCTCAAGGCTGAAATTTGAAACAAATTTTGAATACTTAACCATTTAGATTTACATTACTCACAAAGATGAGAAAGCGCAAGAACAAGGCGCACTTGAACAACATTGGCATGAACATAGCTTACGACTTGTAGTTACAACCCTAACGACCATAGTTCCTTGTTTTAACTTAAATGAGAAGTTGAAATAAATTCTCTCAGATATTGCTTCAAAATTTCTCTGGCCTGTATGGTCTCAGCATGTAATTCAATGATCCTTTCATCACCATCTAACTGCCATGCTGTCAGCCGCACAAACACAGTCCACGCATTACATACTGACGCTAGTCTCTAGAAAAGGAATCGCACAGGAGGCTCTATGTCCGTAATTCGCAATGGAACTGACCCGCAAGGGAGAATTCAGCAAAGGAGCTCAAATCCGTACCAAAATGCAAGGGGACGACCACAAAGCTTGTCAAGTGAAAGGGTAGAAGTTTGAAAATAACAGACTGCCAAGAAGGATGTAGGCTATCGCATATGTCCATATGAGATACAGCCACCGTCTATTACAGTGAGGAGATGCCATCAGATAGGAGGCAAACCAGTAGAGAGGTGGGCTACCAGACAAGAACCGAGTAGCAACCTGTGAATAATTACACACTATTAGTAAGATGTCTTCAACGTAACAATATTCCACAGACCTTCATAAACAAAGATTCAATTACTGACACATTAGGTTGCATGCAGATGGGGGTTCTTGTTCCAAGATATATAGAGTTTCTTCCACGATGATCCATGAGCAATGTGTTCAATATTTTTGAGCCTCTAAATTTAAGCTCACATGCACTACTAGCATGATAAGTCCACCCAATGGTAAGATTGTCAATTTTGGCCAAGGCCAGGGGAAAAGGCTGGCCAGCTGATCCATTTACTACTTAGCTCAAATCACCAATGTGGCCATGTCAGGCTACACAGAGGGATGTCTAGTGCGCAAACCAACACTTGAAAGCACAAAGGATGTCTGACAATAGAATGCACAACTAATATTTTTCCACTCCTAAAATATTCCACAAATAACTCTTAGTATTCTGTGCAATTATTCAACATATTTACAAGGACAAATAACTGCAACTATCTCCGGATTCTAGAAGTATGCCAAGCTAGCTCCAAATTGTCCAACAGTTTGACGCTAGCATGTCCAACTTGGCGACTTGGCTAAGGCAACATGTGACATTGAATTCATCAGATTTGTCTTTCAAACTTTAAACTGCATGGCTAGATAAGATACTCAGTACTCTATGAACTGAATTTGCAAGGAACTATAGGCGAATAACCCTTGTTCTTACCTGAACGTGCATGACAAAAATTGCTGTGGCTCCCATGAAAGCTAAGTGCAGAAGGAAAGGGAGAACGGTGATTGAATAGTATCCTGACTCGACTGAACTTGCATTTTTTCCATAGAATGCAGCAGTATTCTCTATCTTGATCCTCTGTCGCCGCCTCCTCAAATCACAGTTTTCTGCCACAATTTGTAATTACGAATAAAATCAAGGGCTAAAATCTCAATAATAGACCAAGAAACTCCAATAAAATGATAAAGTAGATTCTGACGTTGCCCAAAACAATTTAGTTTCAAGGTAATCATTGCAGATGCAAAGCTTAGCAAGGTGGCCAGCAACGAGCTGTTACTTGTGAAAGGCCAATCAATCTAGGTAGATAATGTTGCTACCTTGCTTTGCTTTCAAGTCACCATCATGTCTTGATAGATCTTCCCCACCAGAGACGAGCACAGGTGAAGAGTTCTTTTCCTCCACAGCAGCCGCAAAACCGAGAGAGAGAACAATTGTGGGATCTGATTTAACATAAGAATATAAAGAGCACGCTGCCATAGATAAGATTGGTGATGCAAGTAGAAAATTTGGTAACTGTTTGAGTTGGAAGTATCGCAAGAAACCAACACCCCTGCACCAAGAAACAGATTCATGTAAGCCCGAATGCATGTGCAAAGAGGCTCAAGCAAGATAAACATCAATTGTGCAATGTGATGGCAAACTAAACCCAAAACTTCAATGTCACGCGCACATATTCAAAAGCAAAAGGCCCATATAATCAAGTATGCAGCTGACAAGCAGACCAAGGCTATTCATTTACATGCACAATTTTAGGATTGTCAATGGATCATCAATTCCTGATCAAATATACATATTCAGGCTGGGCAGAACTGAAACTTAATGCATAGCCCATATTATCAAACCCAACAAAAATGACATCAGGAATAAAAATGACTAAAGGAATGCATAGTCATAGACATGTAAATACCAGTAATGGCTCTGGATAAAACTGTATAGAGAAGGGACTCTAGCTTTGCACCAGGGCCTCAGTTCATCTGGGGTATGCCCATGACAAATGCTGCAGTACCCGTACCCTTGAAATGCCAAAAAGGGGATAAAAATGCAAATACAGTGCAGTGCACCAGCAACCAGGATCCGCAGTGACAACTGGAATGAAGTAAAATACCGTTAGATTGCTGGTATAATCTCAACAGTAAGTGAACAAGACTGAAAGAAAATCATTGGCACTCACAAAAGGGCGCCTTTTCGCATGAAAGGCATTATAAGACTGATGCAGAGCCCTGAAGCCAACATACCCAGCATTAAGCACACCATTAGACCTCACAGAACCAGACAAAGCAAACCAGAGAACTGAAATACTGCTCGAACCGGACACCAGATAGTACACACCACCAATGGAAAACAGAGCATACAAACTCTCTGAGTATCTGCACATCACACACATTATATCAAAGATAAATAGTATGAGTAAATTGGACCATAAGCCCATAGTGCTAATCATAACCAACGTCTTTAACTAGAATCCTTAAGAATACATTGATGAGTAGAATATTGATGCTGGGTTGAAACATAATAGAACTGAAGCTCGCAGCGACGCCTCTGGGTCCCTCAAAATGAGAAGTGAAAGCCTGTTGCCAAAGAGAAAACAAGGGGTTAAAAGCCAACACAGTGATGATTTGCTTACTGTTGAACAGCATGTTCACCAAATGAGTACAAGCCATAACTAGCTTCAACAATCATACTTGTGCACACAGATTGAGCGTTAAAATTTCAAAGAAATTATAGAACGCTGACCAAGTTCCGCGAAATCTGGTCAAAGTTACCTGTAAAAGTACACAGCTGCGAACACAAAGGCAATGTTGTTGATCACATAACCAGACAATCCAAGCACAGCTCTGTATCCAATCACCGGAACCAGCGGCCAAAATACTATTCTTAAAGGCCCAAAAGGGGGAAACCCAATTCAGAACAACATAACATAATCAATGAACAAAACAAATCAAAAGAAAGCAACCAACCTGTATTAGAGAAAAGCGAGATCAAAACAGGCAAGAGAGGGAAAAAGGCGTAGGACTGCTCGTACTCGTAGCCGCATTGTGCAATTCGAACGAAGTAGACGGAATCCCACACGATACTCTCCTCGATGGCCGAGCCAATCGATGGGGAAAACACTGAATTAGCGGCATCGAGTGCGGTAGAGATAAAACTGGGAGAGAGGCAGCTAGGGTTTAGGGATGCGGATGTATCGTATGGGCTAACGAGTGACCTCCACAGAAGAATTAGGGTTAGCAGAAGAACCCTGGATGCGATTGCGCATTTGATAACTGTTCGAACGTGATCCGGCATCTGAATCAGAGAGAGAGAGAGAGAGAGAAAGAAATTGAGGGAGAATTGAATCAAAGTGGAGAGAGAGAGGGAAGTGGAACTGACATGGTTGTGTGGTTGTTGACGGCGCAGAGAGAGAGGCACGGCCGAGCATGCCTAAACGCAGCGTTTTGGAAGGTTGATAATATCATTGGGCCGGAAAAAAAAGTGGGCTTGCCCTAAGGGCCCATAGTTTAGAGAACTTCTCGAAATGGAGACCAAGGCCCATTTCTTACAGTACTAGCTGAGCAGGATATACTCTATAACTGCACTTATTTGCAAGTTCAGTTTAGACAGTTCTAGGGCCTGTTTTGGATTAACTTATTTTCCATAATAAAGTGCTTTTTTAGGGAAAAAAAAAAAACTAATTTTCAGGATTTAAGGATAGTTCGCGTGGAAAAGAAATGTTTTAAACAGAAGAACAATATGTTTTTCTTCTTTTAAATGAAATTTGAAAGTTTTGAGAACTAAAGTGACATATTTAGCAAAATAATAAAGATGTTTAGTCTTGGTGTAGATATTAAACATTTAATTCTAACAAAGAAAGATATCAATAAATATTATAATACGTGTACTATACGGATAACATCAAAACAATGAGTATTTTATCATATTATTGACTATTATATGTAAATATCTTTTTTTAAACAAAAAAGTACAAATATGTATTACATGCGTTTTTTACAAACATAGTTAACTACCATATATCAAGATTTTGTGATCCAATTCACCGAAAGTTCACATGATATCAAATTTTAGGACTCCGATAATGTGGTAAAAAGCAAGGCGATAAGTAGGGATAACAATTGGACCCGAATCTAGCAGATATCCATCCAATCCTATCCATTTATGATAAATTTGGATATGAAAAATGGGTTTTAAACGGATTTAGATGTTGATAAATGAGTTTTGGGTCGGGGTGGATTTGAATGACATCAAATCCAACCCAGACCCGACCCAAATCCGACTCGAAAGTACATTTAATATACAAAGATTAATAGTTAAGATTTTTTTTGAATGATTGTCTAATATTGCATTACTATAATCATACATATTAAATGCAAAAAAGAAAAAGATGTAATGGTTAATCCAAATATTGACTTTTAAGATATAATTATGACATTACTATTATATATATTAATAATAGAATTATAATAAAATAGGTTATAAATTTGGGTCAGGTATCCGTTTCATCCGATGGATTTGGATTGAATTTTTATTGAATAAATAGGTTTTTTTTTTGGATTCGGGTTGGGTCATGTTTTTTCTGGTTGGATCTAGATGAAAACAAACGCAACCCAAATCTGACCCATTACCATTCCTAGAGATAAGGCTTCTTCCTATTCCAAAAAAGAAAAAAAAAACTATAAAAGAAATGCCTTTAATATCAAAATAACATTAACACCTTGCAACTAATAACAATTGTCTAGATAATTCCATATTTAACCATTTCGGTGGTTGCAAAATAGACTATATTTTATTTATGAACTGCAGAAAAATGAAATTTTAGTTACACGACAATTATCTTTGCCAGATTTTTGAGGTTGGATGTGAATTGATAATGTTATCTATGTACTTATTTGTTGAAAAACCTTTATACTTTTTTTTGGCCAAAAAAAAAAAATCTTTATTCAATATTAATAATTATATTATTTTTATATTTTGGTTAACATTTAACTTTAATACAAATTCAAGTGTATTTCATATGGGAGATATAAGAAGACTAATATTAATATACAATGAAATTTCAATCAATAATTACACCGAATTCAATACGGCGAAAAAACACGCCGTATTAAAGTTATAGTTGAGGCATCTAATACGTCGCAATACAAAGCACTGTATTAGAGCTTCCTAACCGGACTAAACGACGTTATTTTCTTCTTGAGTTAGGTGTTAGATAAAGACCTTATTGTGACGATATATATACCACAGCATTAAGGTTTCAAATTCCGGTCTATTACAGCAACAAATCTGGCAGCATGGACCACCCTAAGTGAGTCAAAACGATGACGTTTTTAAGTTGTTTGAGGGTTAATAAGTTAACGGCCTATTGCGACGAGTTATTTTACTGCATTAGAATTACAGGCACTAGATCTAATACAACTCGGACATAAAGACTGTGCTTGTCTGGAAACGACATGAAGTAGATAGTGTACAATAAATGGCACAAGATTATCCAAAAATAAGCAGAGCAGAGAGGTGGGTGAAAGTGAGAGGCCCGCCACCAAGAGCCACAACAATGGGGGTAGTCATAAGTAAGAACTAGGATCCAACTCACTCATAATTTGAGCATCATGATGCACCCTCTTCCCCCTATTTCTAGCCCATACAGTCTTATTTAATTCGAACCCACGCATGTCGGCTTAGCCCTAAATCTAAGGGGCTAAAATCGGACAAGAAATCAACTATATATTGGAGAAATGAATGAAGATGATGCACTAGAATGGGCCAGCCCTAATCGTGGTGAAGATGCACAAGATCAAGAAGATGGACACTCTTAACTAATACCGGATAGCCATTGGTACAGTAACAGGAAGTCGATTTGAACAAGTCAAAAATTCAAAGATTAACTCGGAATCCACCGAAAGAGAGAAAGAAATTAGGGTATTAGTATTAAGCAATTGATGAAGGAGCGATACAACCAATTATAGGGAGTATTTATAACTCAAATAAAGGAAACATAAACATGGGAAATTACGAAAGTGTCACTAAACACGCAAAACTACAAAAATATTACTGACATTTAGGCATAATATAAAAGTGGCAAAAAAACACATTTAGATGACAATTTTGTGGAAAATGGGCAGGGCCAATAGTGAGGCGACTAGGGGTGCATGGTGTGGTTTGAGAGTTTCAATTTGACAGGTTAGAGGGTTTGTAACTCCTTATGGATCAAAAGTTATGACTGTTTGAAGTTGATTAGTGTTCTCGGCCCGTCCATTTGGATTTATAACGGTCCAACTGTTCCATAAACTTTTTGGCTACTCGTCCTATATAAGAAGATCTCTTATTCTTTTACGTCTGCATGAATCCAACTCTTTACCTAGATGGCAATATCATTCCTAAATAACACAAAATGAGTTTTTAACCAAAGATCTCGAACTTAAAGTTTACTAGTCGACTAGGGCATCAATTGTTATAGTGACAAATCAAAATGGAACAGTACTAAACTAGTAAGTGCATTCTCAGCCACTTGTTGGTATTGATACCACCAATCTCTCAACCTCCCCACGTCTCCGCTTTCAATTTCACAATCCTCACCGGTGTTTGTCGCTTTTTGCTTCCATTTATTGTCCATCTCTCCATACATATGAAAACCGTTAAAGAGTATAAAACTATTGTTGAGTCTTTACCCATCAGCTTAAGTTTTTAAAAAAGTTAGTTCCTTGATAAAAACTGCTTCATATTTTAATATTTTATGTCATATGACATATATTGTTTATATTTTATGTAAGTATATGTATAAAAATATTTACTTTTTATTTGTACAAATTTAATAGAAATCGCAAAGGTACCATTCCGAAATACCCATAAATTGATCCGACTCCGATCGAAGATTTTGCTTAAATAATTAAAATTGGAGTTTGAATTACTGAACCTGTAAGTTATTTTAATATCGACGAAAAGATCATTGTTTCATGAAATATTTTTGTAACTGTTTTAATCTTATGTTGCTAATTCTAGCTTTTGTTGTGAGAACTTGACATTCCTAAATCGATTTCTTTAAGTGAGGATGTTAATTCCATTATCCTTAAAATAACACTGATAATTGTTTGTTATTCTATTTTGGATGACAAATAGTCAATTAAACATTTAAATTTAGAGTTTATTTATATCAAAAGTTTATTTATTTTGTTCGTTGTATTATTTACTTTTCTTTCTTTCAATTATGTTAATTTAGTATTTACATAATGTATCTTTGTGTTTTTTTAAAAAATCCATAATCTTGCATTATATAAAGTAAAAATATATAATATTGATAGCGACAAATATAATATAAATTATCCATCAGGGTCCTGGCTCAATCAATAATAGGAGATATTTGACAGAATAAAATATTACTTTCAGCCAAAAAGTTTAGAGTTCAATTCCCTCCCGCAACTTCTTCTTGAAAAATCTTTAATTTAATTGGCTCTTATAATATATAGGTCTCCAATAAATCAAAATTTACTGGATAACCTAATTATTAAAGGAAAAATATTTCACTATTAGGCAAATATATTGCTCTTTAGGAATGTCTCACTAGGGTTTCAATTGACTCTTTTACCCTTATTGTATAGATCAAACCTAAAGACTATTACTGTCTTTCCTTAGCATTATATGCTCTATAAATGGAGCTTCTCTTGTACTAGCATTTATCACTCAATACATAGCGTTATCACCACTTCTCTATTTCTTCACACTAATTCCCCGTTATTTTTAACACGTATGGATTATATAAATGTCACAGGTTGGCTAGGGAAACGATGCAGCAATAATAATTACGCGCCTAGGGGATATTGCCCAATATTTTTATAAATATTTAATATACAAATTTTTCTTTAATATTATATATTATAATAGAAATTATTGGAACTAATTTAAAATTAATCATATTTACAATTTAATAACTTTTTAATATATATTGTTTTCACTTTAGGTTTTTTAATAAGGAGAGTTGAACTTGGACGCCTTTTAATTTTAGAAAGGGAGAATTGCGAGTAGACACGAGTCAAATGTAAGCCAAGGTGTACAGGGAGGAGGGTATCTATCTGATTCCTTTCATGTGAAAGGCATGTGGGATTTTTAAAATTAACCTATCTATCTTATATAGGTATTATTAACCAAAGAGGGCACCAACACGTCGTCACCAGATTCCATTAGAACTCCGAAGTTAAGCGTGCTTGGACGAGAGTAATATCAAGATGGGTGACTTCCTGGGAAGTCCTCACCCTCAGGTTGGGGGCACTGGGAAACAGCGTCTCTTCAGGTTAACACCCTGAAGGGGGAAGACTGCGTACATCCACACCTCCGGACCCTGCGTAGGCGGGAGCTCTTGAGGCACTTGGTATGTTCCTTTATCTTAAATAGGTATTATTCTGTAATAGATTTTAAGAACAGGGTAATCGATCATATGATTTTCCTTGCATTAATTTACCCTTGTCATGAATTTCCTATTTAATATTAATATTTGTTTTGTCAATATAATATATTGAATATACAATGAACTATATATTTTGAATAACTACAAAATTGCTCAAGTCAAAAGCAATCTACTGGACATTGCCAAATAAACATTTAAAGGATAAATACTTTAAAGATGATTAAAGATAAGTGTCTGTGCCTGCCAGGACCTGACCTCAGTGATTGAGGCAGGTAGGGGAATGCGTTACTCTCAACCAAAAGGTTTGAAATTCAATTCCTATCCCTGTGAATCATTGAAGAATATCTAATTTAACTGACTCTTGTGTTGTATAGATTAGCCACATGGACAAGGGTTTACTGATTAATAGGTTCCTCATTAGCAAAAAGATAAGCGTCCCAAAAAAAATATGGTTTTGGTTTGTCCCTAAAATATTCAAATCATCAAAAATAAATATTGTGGCTCTCCTACTTTGAGTTCTGCCCTTCGTTGCAAGTAATAAGCTCTCAAGTCAAAAGTGGTCCTCTGCTGTAAGATGCACTGATTGTTTTGAGTTGTATAAGTGAGAGAGTCATTTTATTTGGTGGATTATATCTAACTCACTCAATCGCTAGCTATGTATTACTGCTGGGGTTTTATGTATTAATTATTAGTCTAACGAGGAAGGGAATAAAATAAATATCTCATACATTTTTTATTCGTATATGAGATGAAGGAAATAACAAAGGAATGGTAGAATTACCAACAAATAGAAGCAATTGACAAAATTTTACACCATCATTTGGAATATCTTATAAAATGCATATAACTTTTGGACTAAAATATTAGTTTATAAACTAAAAATTTAATGCACTAAATCTTTAGATATTAATATACAATTTACCCTTTAATATATCACATACATGCTCCGATGAAATTTTCAATTTTCACTTGCTCCCAATGAAATCAAGCACAAAGATGTGTATGAATGTCTCATCATGTCCAGGGCTAGTTCTGACATTTTTGGATCCCCCAAGAAAAAAATTTTAAATGAGGCCCTTTATATATATCAACATGTTTTTTAACAATACAATACTAATACAATAAATTATAATATTTTATCATAAAATTTATTAATATTAATAATTAAAACTTTAAAAACTACAATCTCTAAAATTTAGGGGCTCTAAATATGAGAGCTCCAAGCAAGTGCTTAGAATATATCCGACCCTCGTCTGAAGGCGTTGAGCTTGTTGTTGTTATATTTCCGACCCTCATCATATCATTAGTACGTGTGATGTGAAAGTGCCCCACAACAACCCCATTAGTGATATTTGGACACCCATCACCATTCCCATATTTAATAACAATCACCCCACACCTGCACTATCTTCTTATCATATAATAATCTCACCCACATCTCCTATCCTCTTCACAGTCCATAGAACAAACCCTCTTTAGCCTAAAACATAAGGGCTCTACTTCTGTCTCTTTCAGCTGGTGCAAATGGGCATAAAGCGCGCGCTAACAGTTGGTATTTTGGCGTTGTTGGTGCTGGTGGGTTTAAGTGGCGCAGACATAGCCAAGGACAAAGAAGAGTGCGCGAACCAGCTAGCAGGGCTGGCTACATGTCTGCCATACGTGAGCGGCACTTCAAAAGCGCCAACCCCTGACTGCTGCACTGGCCTCAACCAAGTGCTTAAGACCAGCAAGCAGTGCCTTTGCTTGCTTGTTAAAGATAGAAATGACCCTAGTCTTGGCTTGAAGATCAATGCTACTCTTGCTCTTAGCCTCCCTCTCACTTGTCATGCCCTTGCTTCTGCTGCTAGTGTCACCCAGTGCCCTGGTATTTTACTCTCTTAAGTTCAATTTTTCAAGCAAGTTGAATTCTTTATTGGTAGATTATTGATGGGGTTTTGTGGGTTTCAGCTCTTTTGCATCTGCCGCCCAACTCTCCAGATGCTAAGGTCTTCTACGATTTTGCTAAAGCTGCCCCCAGCTCCAACGCCAGTACCACTGTTTCTTCTGGTAATCGATTAATTTCAGGAAAAAAATGTCATTTTCTGAAATGGAGTTGTTATTGTTCAATCATGACAATAATTGTTATTGTTATAACAATAAAATGACTTATAGTAAAATGCAGTCATAAAATTTCACTAAATTATTCTGGTAATAAAAATTTTACTCTGTTTTGTTTGAAACACGATTGGTGTTTACAGGGAAATCTGGAAGCGGTGAGGCAAGTGCAGCACAGACCAGCAGTGGAAGTGAGAGATGGTTGGAAGCTAAGAATCAGATGGTGTTTGCAGTTTTCACTTTGTGTTTCACATCTCTCCTTATCTTTATTACTCCTATTAATTAAATTGGTTTAGACTTGGTTTTCATTTTCCAAGGCCTTTTTTGTGTACTTTTCTTCTTTATTGTTCTTGTTTTTGCTTCTTTTATAGTTGTTGTCTTCTTGGGGAAAAATGATAAAAGGGTAATTGGATTGAGTAGAGATTCGACAAGTGGGTCATGAATTTGATGATTCTCACCTGTAAGAACTCCACCATAAATATGCAAGATTATAAGTGACCCCTCAGTGATAGTTAGAAGTTTTAAGTATGTTTCTCCTTCTATTATGCAATTGTTGCCTTGTTAAAAAGAAAATGGCCTGTAAGTGTGTCTTTTTTTATTTATTTTGCATTTGATTTTGTATGCAAGACAAAGTGATTTTGTAGGCAGATAACACTTGTCAGCGATATACGTACACACACATATAAACATATATATTTTATGTATATGTGTATATAAAACTCTTTTATATAATTTCTGATTTTTAGGACATTTTCAATGTTAATTATAAAAATTATACCCAAAAAATATTTAATAATTACAATAAATAGATGACAATTATTAAGTTGAAAATAAATCTATGTTGACCAAGTAAAATGATAGCGTATTAAACAATCTACAAGAAATCAATGCGTGACGATCGGCAGAGCATCGTTGAATTAATCCCCTATATATTCTCCCTCTCCCAAATTCCCAATTCAGATGCTTGATCCCTTCAAACCTAACCCCATGGCTGCTCCTCCTTCCCCAATTCTCTTTTTTCTCGTCGTGTTCCTTCTCTCTGTCTCCCCAGTTCCATCCCAATCCGATTCTGCAACCCTCTCCGTCTACGAAATCCTCCTCAAATTCGGTCTCCCCAGCGGACTCTTACCCGACTCCGTCAGGAACTACACCCTCTCTCCCGATGGCATCTTCGTTGTCGAACTCGACAACCCCTGCTACATTCAGTTTGATTACTTGGTTTACTACGACAAGCGTATCACTGGTACGCTCAAGATTGGTTCCATCACTAATTTGAAGGGGATTCAGGTCAAGCGATTCTTTCTTTGGTTCGATGTGGACGAGATTAGGGTTGATTTGCCGCCTTCCGATTCGATTTACTTCCAAGTGGGAGTCATCAATAAGAAACTTGACATCGATCAGTTCAAGACTGTTCACTCCTGCCGTGATGGCAAGTCCCCTAAGTGTGGTCGACCGTGGTTGGAGATTTTTCAGGTATTCTTCTTTCTGGGGTTTCCATGTTGAATTGTTATTATTTTGAGTTTGATGATAACTGCCTTCGGTTTGGACTAGTCTTGGTTTATTATCATCCTGTTAATCTGTATCAACCTCGAAATCTTTACGATGAACTGTAATCAAGCATATTCGGAAGCTTTTGCGGTAGACTTAGGCAATAAATCTCATCAAGCATGTAGTCAGGGGAGAGAGAGAGAGAGACAATTGACACCGCTTAATGGTGTGTTTTGAAAATGACCCAGAAAGTATATTATTTACGGAAACACTTTGGAAATCTTGACGTGGGTGTCTTCAATTGATTCTGATTTTTGTTAATAATCATTGCAAAGGACATCATCCAGCTTCTAAAGTGTGGCTGCATATGATTGTAGTTGTAATCGAAAGTAAAGCATTTCTTGGAACATTGGCATTGTTTTTATGTATAAAACACAGCTTAGGATTTCGATGGAGGTTTTCTGGTGGTGAAACACTAAATCAGCAACTAAAACCCTTTATTAAGTTATGTTTAAATAGGGACAACCGTCGAATCTAAAACCATTACCTAGTTGTCCAGAACGGACTAGTTGTAGTCAATTTTTGTCTTTGTTACTTGATTAGAGCTTAATGATCTTCATTCCTCTCTGGTTCATGTTTAGACTGAATAGCATTTTTAATTATTTCAATTAGATTGCAAATGTTGGTACAAAATTAAGCCTTGATCTAAAATTCAACTTAGTATGTCTGAAATTCGAATTTACTGATCTTTTTTATCCAATTTGATCCATCTCAGACTAGTGAACACTATAAGCATAGGCATAAAAATAGTTCAAAATGAAAGACCATGGACCACTTTGATTAACAGTAGATCACGTCCTGGTAGATTTTAGATAGAACTTTCAATCTAATATAGTGTTTAGTGTTGTTTGGCACATTTAAATATAATCACTATTTTGAACTAGGACAAGACTAGAATGAAGACTAGTAAAAGTCCAAAGGACCAAGGGACAAACGGTTATTGATCCAGGTTTTTGTATGGAGCAAATTTCTGGCTTGTTAAACATGTTGAATATTACTTCAAATCAACAAATTGGGCCAAAGGAATTAGACCAAACAAAAGCCGGTCCAGTCTGGTCTTAAATTAAATTTTCTAATTTGGTCTAGTTTTTGTTGTGGACTGATGTTTAACATTTTAATTATGTTTACTATTTCGAGCTTGGATTCAGGCAACAAAAAATTGATGAACATCCAGTCTCTTTATTTTTTCTTTTCATTATTCCGACATATTTTTCTCCTTAAACTTTCTCCCACCTCAAAACAAAGGAAAAAGATAATGGAATTCCTTCTATTTTATTTTCCTTAAATTTTTGTGGAAGAAAACACAACCTTTGGAAGATCGGACCTGGATATATTTGAATTGACTATGGTCTTTGTTAAAAACCATTGTGGAGGACAGCATCCAGCTTCTAAAATTTGGCTCCATATAATTGTAGTTGTAATAGAAAATAAATCAATTTTTAGAACATCTTAATTATCTTTATTATTTAGAAAAGCTAGTTTAGGAGTTCGTTGGAGGTTTTTTGATGGTGATAACACTAAATCAGCTAGGGGTGTTCAAAAAAATTCATTACTGAAATACTGAACCGAATTTCCGAAATACTTGTCCGAAAATGTGGTTAATCACACCGAATTTCCGGGTCAGTTAACCGAACTGATAAAGTTTTAGGTATTTCGTTACGGTAACAGTTATTAATTTTGTCTATTTCAGTTAACTGATTTACCGAAATATTATATTATGTATATAATTTTACATGTTTATAATATTATATTGTTCACTAAATATGTTTCTCTAGTATATAAGTCACTATTCCATAATGCATGATTAATTTTATCTTTTTCCTCAATTAATCTCCTATCACAGAGTATTCATGTTTCATTGTTATATTCCAAATACTAAGCACTACTTTGCTACAATCCAGTGCTAATCGTTTACCCACATGTGTTAAAATGAGATATTATACATTAAAGTCTCTAGAATTGCATTATAAACTCATAATTCGTTGAATATTCTCACATTTAATGCATTTTTTTTTTTACATGTATATATCGTTAAGGAGGTAGATCATACAACATAAAAAAGGTTGCATTATTTTTTCGGGGTACCGGCTAGCCGGTTATACCGGACCAAATTACCTATTTATCGAAAGTCGGTTAGCCGGTCTTTTCGGCTATAGTAACGGTTAGAGATTTTTAAGTATTTTGGTTACGGTTAACCGAACTGAAATATTTTTCGGTACAGTTAATTGAATCATAAACACCCCTAAAATCAGCAACTAAAACCCTAGTGTGGGAGTAGTCCTGGCACATCAGATCCTAATATGGAGCTAATGGGACATAATTTTAGTTCGGTAGTTTCAAATCTTCAATCTGCTCTCTCCTCTCTCTCCGTTGTTGTGTGAAACATCATGTAATGTGACTAGTTCTTCATTTAGCCTAGAGGGAAGCGCTATGGAAACATTGTTTGCAATGACGTTGAGAATTTAATGCTGTTGAGGTGTTTTTGGCCAATTTCTGTGATTTTATTGAATCCTGCATTAAGTAATGATGACAGTCATATATCAAGTTCTGATCTCCATTGTAAAGACACTACATGGGTTGATAATCTAAGACAAAGGGGTCTAGGTTCAAATCCACGACCACGCTTGCCTTTCTGGAAAAATATGGGTCCCTAACAGCGGACCTTTGTGTATGCCAACTATAGTCTTGGGCAGCCCTTGACTGTCTAAAGCTCATGCATAACTTGTAACTGTGTTTTTGTGATTTATGCAGATTCCACCCCCAACTGACAACGATATACCGATGCTGATTACAGAGTAAAGTATGTTCTATGTAAGCTGTAGTGTTCGCCCTCCGATACTAAATTTTACAGGGACCAACATGGCAAGATCAAGGCTGGTCTGAAAATAGCAAGTTGTATAATATGTACATGATCTCTTGCCCTCGAGTGTAGTATGTCAAGGGATCATCAGCAAGTTTATATAGTTTGAGAGTAATTCTCTTGCTCTGCAACTGTAATGTTTGAGTATTTGTGTGCATGTTACTTGGACGCTAAGCCTATGAAATGGGTTGGGCAGAAATTATGTACTACAAGCTGTGTTTCTGGATGGCATAAATGTGTATGAACTATGTTTCTCATGCATAATGTGAGCATGTTGATACTGAAAACGGGGCCATGATCGATCGTGTCTGGACATGCCTTCAGAATCATATGACGATGCAGATGACCTAAGAGCAGAAAAGTTGAACTTTCATGGAAGGTGGTCAACTTACGCATGTGTCGTGCCTTGTTTGTAAATTGCTTAATGGATTGGATAATCGAATCTCAACTAACAATTTAGCTTCTTTTTCTTATGTAAACTAATATTATGACGTAACCCAAGTGAGATAAGGAATCAAAACTCTTTTCCTTTTCTTGCTATCTTATTATTGGCAACAATTAATATTTCCTTGGCAGCAACACTCCCCAATACTTTTTGAAGATGAGGATTAGGGTGTTAACGAACTAACGTTCAATAAATGACTGTGTTCAAAATAGTGCTCGCTTGTGTTTGTTTGATAGCTTATCGAGTTGAGTTCGAATAGGCTTAACAAGTTTAACAAGCCAAGTTCGAGCCGAGGCCGCCTGACTTAATAAATAAAGACTTTTTAAGAGCTCATTAATGAGCTCTAAAATACTTAGATAATGACTCGATAGTAATTCAAATAGCTTGGCTTGAGAACGTGTTAGACTTAATAGTAGGCTCGACTCTCCTTAGCTGCTGGGATGCCAACCTCTTGTTTTATGATTGGCTTGATTAGTAGACGGTCGAGTCAAGTTGAGTATGGAAATACGCTGATATTTTTTTGAATTGAGTTTGGTCAAAGGTTCAAAATGTCAATAAGGATTGGGTTGAACTTGAGTTCGATCAGACTTATCAAGCTCAAGTTTGAACTGGGGGTTGTGCGGCTCTAGTTAGCTTGTTTACATCTCAAATGTGGATAGCATTGTTTACCCATTACTTTTTTAGCTTCTGTTAGGAAACGTAAACAACTCCATACTACAAAGGGGAGGAGAGGGAGAGGCAGGCTAAAGAAGAGTTGGATGAAAAAAATTTGACATGACCTTACCCACCTTAACCTAAGTGAGAACCTAAATGAGGAAATGACCTTAGATAGAGCTAAGTGGAGGGTTATCATGGGTGTAGCCAATTTAGCGGTTTAGGACAGAGGAGCACAACTAAGATAATACTAGCGCCCTTAGGCTTATATGTAAGCCTGTTTGATTATATTTGCTATTGCTGTGGGTTGATTGCTTATTGTTCTGTCACTTTGTTGCTTTATTGCTTATCGCTGCTTTATGCTTTATGCTTTCGATGTGCCGTTCTCTTTATGCTTTTATGCTTTTCAGGTTGGGAATCATCGGACACGGCCTTCCTTTGAGGTAGCATCCTAAAGGGGTAAGGCTGCGTACATTCCACCCCGACCCTACATAAGCGGGAGCCCTTGAGGCACTGGATTGTTGTTGTTGTTGTACCCATTACTTCTTTTACCCCCAGTTTTGGGTAAAATAAAAGGGCAGTCTAAGTCCTTCTCCCATATTCTTCTATAACCTCAATCCAAACAAGGAATTGAACTCCCAAGGCTTTGGCGTAACGCAGTGGCATTGTGCACCTAATTAGCTTCATTTACTATTGTACCCCTCCATGATGTTTTGTTTTGCTCTATTATTGACGGAGAGGTATCCCATTCATTTAATATATTCGGTCAAATTCAGCTCTTACCTTGTCCTCTTCGTCCCTTTTTCCCTGTATTCTTCAACAAGCCTAGTCTCCTGTCAAAACAACTATGGATTTCTCTCTGCAACCCATTATCCGCCCAACCTCTGCACTCATCTTGTTCTTTTTCATCTCTCTCTCCGTCGCGGTATCTGATCATGACCGTCCATCCAACCCCAGAGGTTCAATCCCAGACGTCCACGACATCCTCCCCCTATTCAATTTCCCAAAGGGCATCCTCCCCGACGCAGTCGAGTCATATTCCCTAGCGGAAGATGGCACCTTCACTGTGAAGCTGCAGCATAGTTGTTACGTGCAATTCGAGGATCAGCTCGTGTACTACGACAGGGTGATGAAGGGGAAGCTCAGCTCGGGCAAAGTCTCGGGGGTCTCAGGCATTGAAGCCAAGAAACTGTTCATATGGGTTCCAGTGACGGGCATGGATATGGATCTGGACTCGGGCATGGTTGAATTTCATGTGGGAGCCTTGTCTCAAAAGTTGCCGGCCAAGCAGTTTGAGACCATACCAAGTTGTATGAACAAGGCTTGCTCAGATGCCAGGAGTCTCAGGCTCAAATCATCCTCCTGGCTTGTCAATTTGTTTTAGTTATCCAAATCTCAGCCCCTCAGCTTGTGTGAATTTGTTCATCTTGTGTTGTAAACTCAAGCTCTACTTCCGTTTCTGTTAATAATGGTGGTTGACTAGTAGTTTTGCATTGCTGTGCTCATTATGAAGCTCTACATTCTCCTGCTTCCACTTTGGAGCAGCACGGTATTGAATCAACTTGGAACTGTATAATCGTAAGACACATATCAGAGGTAGCACTTTGAAATTTTTTATCTGCATAAGTCCAATTGTTTATTTGTGACTGTTGGAAGGTGAACTCCACCTGAATTCATGTGGGATTTTGGAATTTCATTCTTGAAATATGTACAAACAGAAAGATCACACTGAGTTGTTATGGCCTTAAAAGATCTCTCTAATATTCAAGTCAATGTATATTTTATAAAGAAGGAAATTGAAGTGTTCAGGAGAGAGAGTATATACCTGATTAAAGTGGGAATTCCTTAAATGAGGTGTTTGCAGTCATATTGTTGAGGCAGCAGCAGTGATTTAACAACAAATTAGCACATTTCCCTTCTGTTTTGCTAGCGTCCTGTTGTATTTAAAGCTGGTGGGAACAAGGTGAGCCTTCCTCGTGTTTTAGACAAACTCTTAGGAAAACTATGCTATTACTTCTTTGAGGCAAAAACTAATAAATAAATAATCAGGATTACAGTTAGATGGAAGCTGGTGTGTATTTCTTTTCTAATAAGTTTGTTGTTAGGATTCGACGGAATAAGAGGGATTTGATTGATTGAGTTTATGAATCAAAGTTCATTGAATTTTAAATGGGCGGATCAATTTAAGAAGCGTTTTTTTTTTCTTTTCTGCACAAGGTGGATGCTCAACTCACTCTAGTCCCATCCTATTCATCATAAATATTCAATCAATTAAGTATGTGATTGGTCAATCAAATATTTTTTGCAACATCAAAAGACTTGCGAGACTAAAAGAATGATTCAATACCAAATTTACCATTTAGATTTTCAAATCTATTAGGCTCGTAGCTAGCTTAATGTATTTTTATATGGACATGTATGCAACATTCATACTATATAGCCCTTGAAATAGCAACAAACATGCAAGCCTTCACGGAAACTATTTTATTGTTACAGAAATTAATGTATATTAATTATTGATAATATTACTGATTATGTCATTTTTATTTTTTCCTTCATATCTAAATATCATTGACTTATTTTTATGTTTATTATATTCCTTGTCTACTATATTTGTCCATTATTATCAACTATTATGTATTTACATTTATTTATAAAATTAATGAAGCCAACTCTACATAAGGGTAGTTCAGAAAATAGGAGAAAATTTCTCGTTAAGCACCAAATAGGGGGAAAAAAAAAAAGTAAAAAGAAACAGAGAAATAATAGGGGGGGGGGGGGGGGGGGGGGGGGGGGGGAACGAAAAAAAAAAAAAAAAGGAAGCTAATTTTGAAAATAAACTTAAAAAATAAAAGGAGTGGTGTTGGATCAACGGCGAGGGTTTTCCGTATTGATGCTCGCACCTCCCCCCCCCCCCCCCCCTCTCTCTCTCTCTCTCTCCCTTTCACCTCGAGGGACTCTCTCCCCCCTCTCTCTCTCGATCTCGAAAAGGACGAACCGACGGTTGGGGAAGGTGAAGGAAAATCTAGGGTTTGGGGGATCTAGGGTTCGCGAACAGGTGCGCCAAGATGAGCTTCGATCCGGTGTCTTCCAACTCTCATCTCAACCTCGATGAACAGATCGCCCAACTCATGCAGTGCAAGCCTCTCTCCGAGCCTGAGGTTCCATTTCTTCGCTCCTTTCTCTCTTTTTCTTGTTCACTGCTTTATTCATTTGTGGTTCTTGTCAATTTGCGGGGCGTTGGGGGTGCATGTAACGGATCGGTTCCATTTGCTTGGGTATGTTTTTCGGATATTTCTGAATCTGTGTATTCTGTTTTGCGATTTGGATGGAATTGCCGCGATCTGTAACTCCTCCGTGTGTGTGTCTCTGTTTATTTTGAAGGGTGTAAAGATCACGAGATTTGATGGAAGTTTGGATGTGTAATAGGATTAGATCCTGTTATGATTTGAATCCGAGCCGTTTGAGTCTAATATTTTCCCCTGCCACTAATCTTTGAGTGGTTCTTTGTCAAGTTGAATTATTGGGAAAGTTCAGCGACTGTGCAATTTCTTATTTCTGTTTGTATTCTGTTTTTCTATTAATGGAGAGCAACAGGCGATAAGCCTAAGCAACTAACAAAGGAGACTACTTGAAGTGGATCTATAGAATTGAAAGTATCAGCTTCGTGTTGCATTGCAGTGAGAAATTGAGTTGCTTCAACGAATTCTTATCTCGCAGGCACAATAACTTCCTTTTTTTTTTGTGTTGGGAGGATTTGTTTTGGGTAGTATTAGAAAGTGTGTGGATAAGATAGGACATTGAATTATTCTACGTACTTATGTTCCCTCCACTCCCCGGGCAAGTAGGTTCCTATCCGATTGTGAGAAAAAGGCTGGGATGGTTCCTGAGAACAAAGCTGGGAAATTTGCTAGAAAACTAAGTTGATTAGTAAGAGGTGATTTGAGATTTCAAACTGCCTGTATATTCAATGATGAGAGAATTCCTTCCTAGACCTGTAGATATTTTACTGCTAGAGATCTCTAAACGTGAAACTGAAATTCATCTCTTCATTAGTCTCTGTGTGCATCTCTTATCCTGAATGACAGTTGATGAAAAGCTTAATGGATGAAAGGGCTATCACTTATTGGTGTCAGCTCAATGTGAATTTTTTTTTCAGAACAATTGCTCAATGTAATTATTGTTGTGTTGGTATAAACTTCTTAGTTGCAGTACCTTCACTAATTTGACGGTGCGTGATTCTTTTATTTTATGTCTCAAGTGCCTTAGCTTTTTATTATTTTCTTTGTTTCCATAGTTGTTCTAATTCTCAGGTTAAACCATAAATTTGTTTACCTGTCCCTTCTACTGTGTAGGTCAGGGCGTTATGTGAGAAGGCAAAGGAGATACTGATGGAAGAGAGTAATGTTCAGGTACGTCACTTATCCAGTTGCATGCTTCTGGACCTGTGTTGGATGTTATGATAGCTTTGAATTCAAGTGATGTTTCTCACTTTAGAACCCTTTGTCTTCGTGGAGTTGGTGCACCCTGTTGAAGCATTAATGGATGTCGACATGATTTTTTAACGGTTGGAATTTGATGTAAAGTTTTAGTTGTGCTCAAAACCTTGTTATCATATATATTTTATTGTCCAAAACTCTACAGATAGCAAGTTGCTTACCTCATCATTCTCTTCTGATTACCATTGAACTGGGAGAATGTTGTTTGAAATTCCTGCAGTATTCCCAGGAATAGTATGAAGAAATAGGAATAAACAAGACAATAAAGAAACTCTAACGGTTTGAAGTTCTAGGAATTTTGGGTTTCTTCTTCGATAGTGTTTCCCTAGCCTGAAATGCAGTTTGTCTGCGTGATGTGACCTTTTCTTTCTTAGTTGGGGTTTGGGTCTTTCTTTTGTTTTGCGGTTGAGTTTTTAGGATTCTTAGGTTTTTGTTTTCTCTGTCTCCTATTGGTTTCTATTTCACAGTCGAGACATGAAAAGTATTTTTGTAAGTTCGTTTGCTGTATAGTTCTCATCCTTCACCACCTAATTTCTTTTCCTGCAGCCTGTGAAAAGTCCTGTAACAATATGTGGAGACATTCATGGGCAGTTCCATGATCTTGCTGAACTTTTTCGTATCGGAGGCAAGGTATGTACTCTGACTGAGGCGATTTTGCTGCTATGGTTTCCTCTTGGCAAGTGGTGAAAATGGAAAACTTGATGGTTTGCTGCTGTAATATTTCTGGAAATCAACATCGCAATCTGCGCTAGATGCTTAAAAAGAAAAATGGATGCACGTGCATGCATACAGAAAGAGTTGGTGGATAATAAGGTTTAGGGATGTCTAGCTGTAGATGTTTCTATCTAGAACCCTTTCGCGGAATTTTTTTTTTTTTTTTTTAGTAAATATCTTGTTCTTCTACTTATTTTCGCTTTTGCCTGTGATATCAGTGTCCAGATACGAACTACTTGTTCATGGGTGATTACGTGGACCGGGGGTACTATTCAGTTGAAACTGTGACTGTGAGTATACTGCTTTCATCATCATCATTGCAGCACTGAATGATACATAACTTAATATGAGTTTTCATATTCAGTTACACACATGCAATGTCTGGTTAGGTTTTCATGCATTTGTAGTGCCCTTTTTGGTGTGTTGCTCTGCAGATTGTTTCCTGTTTGATGATGGTCTAAAGAGATGCACACCTATAATTGAAATCACATACTTCTAGCTGTGAAGCTTGTGGAGTTAATTTATGATTGACTCAACTATTATGCTCCTGTTTTCAGTTGTCGCCCATAGGACCCATGCCTTAGTGGATTGGTGGCGGTGGATTGGTTTATCTTGTCCTGAATCATACATAGCTCTAGTCAGTTAGAAACATGCTGCGGTTATGCTGAGCTTGTGAATTTCCTGTCATAGGATTGGCTATAATGACAAGATCCTGCAAAAATGAATTACATGAGTGCATGATTTTGTCGTGTATTAAAATTGCCACTATAAAGGGGGCTTTGTGCAGGCTTAGCAGCCCGCATGGCTGTTCTCTTTGTCCGTTGTAGCAAGCCCTAGGTTGTCAACTGACTTCCAACGTGATACAGCCTCTCCTGCCAGCAACCCTAAGAAATTTATAGCATTCTGTGTATATGCACTTGATAACATGTTCTTTGTTTTTATTTTTAGCTTTTTGTTGGCTAACATTCATCTTATATTAAACGAGCGGTATATGAAATTCGCACATTACATGATTTCCTTCCCCTGGAAGAATTTTCTGAAGTATTGTCTGTCTTGGCACCCTTACTGGTTTTTTCCTTCTACAGCTCCTTGTTGCACTTAAAGTTCGTTACCCTCAGAGAATCACCATTTTAAGAGGGAATCATGAAAGCCGTCAGGTATACCTCTGCAGTTCCTCTATGATTGTTGCCTATCAGTTGGGATGTTTCTAATAGTGCTTGAGTTTCTCACTAAGTTGCTTGTTTGCTAGCATGCTGCTATTCTAATATCTATCTTGTGATCCGATCTTTTTTTTCCTTTACTTTGTGGTTTATGCGATTTTGCACTTACTGAATTTGGATATTCTATTTTCTTTTTTTCTTTCACCGTGCAGATCACTCAAGTTTACGGGTTTTATGATGAATGCCTACGGAAGTGAGTTCTTTCCCCATTCAAACTCTGGGAAATTGATTGAGTACAATCAGTAACTGGATTGGGTTACATTGTGTGATTATAGAGTTCGAAACTAGAAAAAAAGTAGAAGTTGGCACTGCTTAATGACCATTCTTTAATTTGTTGAATCCTTTGTTCAATAGAGAAAGTGGTTTACTTAGAAGAGTAACTTTGTCTGTGTTATTTCTTTCATATTCTATTGAGACTCTGTCAGCAGTTGATTGCTTGATTGTTACTCGTTGTTGTCTGACATATTGTAAAACCATATCTTATAGTGAATTTGTAGGATTATTGGTTCTTTAGTAATTCCTTAACGTGTACAACCTAGGGTTGGCGTTTTTATTCTCAATTATGGTACCATCTATTTTGACTTTGGCATATCAATACACAGTCCCATGCACAGTTGCTGCGGACTATAATCTGATTCTATTGTGACATTCACATGTTGATTTGCAGGTATGGAAATGCTAATGTTTGGAAGATCTTCACAGATTTATTTGATTATTTTCCACTGACCGCATTGGTTAGTACCATTTATTTTTCTCCAAAGTGCCATTCTATTGGTTGCGTGTCTTGCTGAAATCTCTTCTGATGAGTGGGTGTTATTTACCGCACATGGCAGAAAGCCACTTATTTCATTCTTCCACTGTGATGGTACTGAGTTTAGTATCTTTTATTTTTGCTGTTCACTTGTTTTTCTCAACTTGAAGGTTGAATCAGAGATATTCTGTCTGCATGGTGGACTCTCGCCATCCATTGAAACTCTTGATAACATAAGGAATTTTGACCGTGTCCAAGAAGTTCCACACGAGGGACCTATGTGTGACCTTTTGTGGTCCGACCCAGATGATCGTTGCGGTTGGGGTATATCACCCAGGGGTGCTGGATACACTTTTGGCCAAGTATATTCTTAACTGTTGCTTGCATTTATGCTTTGATTTTTCCTAGGGAAAATCCTCAATTTTCCTTTTTCATTCCCTTTTCAGGACATATCTGACCAATTTAACCATACCAACAACTTAAAGCTGATAGCAAGAGCTCATCAACTGGTGATGGAGGGATTTAACTGGGCTCATGTATGTGATGCTCTTACTAGTGAAAGCCATTATTTGTGTGGGTCTCCACTCGGTAGAGTTTGTTTAATATGGTTGGTTGAAATGTCTGTATGCAGGAGCAAAAGGTGGTGACAATCTTCAGTGCTCCTAATTACTGTTATCGTTGTGGTAACATGGCGTCTATTCTTGAAGTTGATGACTGCAAAGGCCACACATTCATTCAGGTAATACCACCGTCAAAATCTCTCTAGTACGTGCATGGATCGTGCAGTCTAAATGCCCATATAACCAGATGGTTTAAAAAAATGGTTGCTTTGTAGTAAATCTGGTGGTCTTAAATAGTGCGAAGAGCATACTCTATCTTAGGCATTTCTCAGATTGCTATTGCTATGACCAAATATACATATAATTCCAGTTGACCCTAGAAAATTGTGTTTGTGTGTTGACAGTTTGAACCAGCTCCGAGGAGAGGGGAGCCCGATGTAACCCGGAGAACACCTGATTACTTCCTGTGATTCAGCTGCCTGTGCGATGTTGATTTCTGGCAGTTAGATAAGTAAGAATCAAGATTATTTGTCCTCAAATCCAATGGTGGTAGTTGTTGGGTGGCCAAATTGCATGTGGTATTGGCTGATAATCTTCGTTCTGAGTTCATGTCTTCTTGAAATTGTTGGTGATTTGCACAGAGAGGCAGTGGAGCTTGTAGCAGCATGTGTACTCATCTCCAGCAAACATACCTTCAACTCTGTTTCCGCTTCTTTCCTTTTTACCTTGTCATTTTCTGTTTCTTTCTCTCTTTTTTTGGGGTTAAAACCGTGAAAGTATGGTTGTTTGGTGGGTGGGGGTACTGTAGAGGGATAAATGAGTTGATTTGCTATTTCAATGAGTACGTTGATAGTTTTTGTTTTACCATTTTCTGTTGTGATCATATTTATGATTTCGTAAGGACTTGGATGGAATTTGATGTTGATATTTATGTTTTGGGGCTTTCAAATTCTAGGTTTAAAGCTTTGTGGATGTTGGAGAATCATATTTATGTTCACTGTTTTTGTGGATAGGTAAAACAAAAACTGAAATTTTGTTGTGAAATGCCAAACACACACCGCTGAACTGAGGTTGTGGTCCATAATGTTTGTAGCTATCTGATAAAAAAGAAAAATTATTACTCAAGGTACTTTAAGAATTTTTCATTTATTATTTATGTACCCTTATATAATGGAGCCCTTAAAAAAAAAAATTTCACTTAGGTATCCTAAAATTTTATCAAATTAGGTGTCCTTTCAAAATTTGGTAAAAATCCGTTGAAAAATGCTAATGTGAAAATGCCAATGCAACAATATCAGTATTCTATTAGGATTTGATGATTTTCTTAAAAAAAGTGCTAATGCAACACAAATTTGACAATATATAAGTAGTTTATGTTTAGATTCAAAGAACTACTCTTATAATTTGTTAAATTTTTACAAAAAAAATTGACATGACCTCATATATTAACATAATTATGTACTAAATCATCATTTTTATATAAAATTGGTTAGAAATATTTTCGACATAAAATGTTTAGGTGATAAAAAATTCAAATATCATAGTGTCTTATTGTATATATTAAAAATGTCAGGGTATCTAATAGATAAATGCTCAAAACTCAATGCAGCAAGTGATACTTTCCCTAAAAAGAATGTTTGTAGCCATGAACATGTAATTTTCACTCTACATGGAAGAAATGGTTTAAATATTGAACTCAGGTTGGAGCCAAGTTAAAGAAATGTAGGGAACTCAGTCAAAAGACGCGGGCTTAAACCAAATCCCAAATGCAAGTGTGATGGATAGAAAATGAGTTTCGAATCCAGAGGTTCATATTTTCTATACCAAATGGTTCTATTATGCTGTACATCACTCTACAATCTACCTGGAACCTAATCCCATATCAGCGTCCTCGACTTCTCAACAGGTTTAACCCCATCTCTTTCGTCTTCCTCGTAGCCTCGTTAACACAAAATCACCTGTTAATCTTTCATGCTCATGGACAAGGGTTTGAATGCTGCCAATACCACGGCAACCTTGCACATAAGAAAACCACTCATTCCAACCACGACTTCCTTTGGTGTCAGTAGCGTCTCAACATCTGTTGTGCCCCGTTTTGCAATTAGAAATGCAAGGCCAAAAGCAGAACCCAGAACCAGCAGTGGGCCCTTCACACCCCCAAACAGCCTACTAATACCACTCTCTTGATCCATTGGAATCTGCTTAGACGCTGGTAGCTCGTCGACAGACCTCTGTAACAGCAGCAGGTACAAAAAGCCCCCAGTCCCACCAATTAGAAATGCAAGAGCTGTGTTCTCACCCGCTGTAAGTGATGCAATAGAAGTTCCAGCTAGTATGAGAATCGCATCATATAGCAACAAAGAGAATTTCAGGTCTGCATATTCTCTCATGCTCTCCTCTTTTGTTATTCCCTTGTCTGCGAGTAATGCTGATTCTGTGATGCTATCATTCAGTATAGAGAAGGGGTCTGATCCAGAATACTTGTTAACCATTGCAGGACGAAGCTCTGCCACGGAAGACTCGCTTCCTTCCCCGACCAAGATATCCTGAACTGAAAATTTGTACTCAAGACCACAATATTGATTTTCATCCTCCCTTGATTCTCCAGGGTGATGGCCACACCTACTAAGGACGATCAAGTTTGCACATCCGAGTCTCCATCTGCCTGACCTTGAAAAACAGAAGGCAGTTTGAGTGCGAGAACACAGGAAGAGATAGCATGAAAAACTAATAATGTCTAAGATTACAATGAAGGGATGCTTGCTCATCATCTCGAACAACATGATGGGTTTCATGTCATAGCAGTTTCATCTGTACCAAGCTGAGTTGATTTTTGCACGCAAAATAAATAAATGCGCATACATAAACAAAGACAAACCTGATTCGGGACTGATCCATATAACTTGAATCCTTCCAAGTTTAGGTCCCCAAAATGCAAATTCATCAACAGACGCTCTTTGGAAATGGAGCACATCCGAGGCCACCGTGTCCACTAATGGTACAAGTTGGTGTTCGGAAATGGCAGGTATCCTCTGCAACATTGAGTTGCCATTTTCATCGATTATGCAGACAAGAATTCCAGCATTAATATCACTTAATTCTGATCCATAAACAGAACTTGTACGGAGAAGGACCTTGTACAAAGACTGAGATTCATCCATTTCAATAGGGGCAATGGACTTTTCTGGTGAGGGATTTGTGAAAACCTTCGGCTCTGAAGCAGGTAAAAGTCTTGTAGGCTTTGCATAGCCCTGAAAGTCTAGGCCATAGGTTTCTAATGAGAAAACAAAACTTAAGGTAATAGAAATAAAGATGAAGAGAACCTATAGTTTTCAAAATGCCCTGAAGTTACTATTGCAGACTGGGATGTAGGGACCGAAAGTCATAACAAATAAGGGGCATTTTAAGAAAGATGAAATGAATTTGAATGGCAGATGAAGATAACATACTCTGGACCATCCAGATTGTCGACTACCCTATGCATCAGAAGTATATATAATAGTATTAAAGCAAAATCGATCTATACAAATGGAAAATAAGAACAATTCGTTTATATAGCAGCATCTAAGTTTACTTCGTCAGTCCCTAAAACAGGGAAAGGTAAACAAGATGAGTACGGTGAGATGAATGATGTCAATTCTATGATTAAAAGCCTTGCTCTGGTCCCATTGCAATACAGGCTAAAACCTAGTGCAATTTGGCCACAGTAATGTTTGGTTCATCAACCACCCAGTTTCCGCAAGCCAATCCGAGCTTCTACACTGCCATTGAGGCTTTAGTCTGGTTGGGTTCAAGAGGTCCATCCAATCTTAGGTAATATCATAGACGGGAAAAGGACCCGGCATCAGGATACACACAAAACGGAACAATTCAAGAACATGTCAACACAGAATTGGCATTCGCGAAGGAAATCAAAATGGAGATATAAGTGAGAAAGATCACACAACCAAGAGGAGGGGAGGCGGGTAAGATGAATAAGAGAATTACCTTGGAAATCAGACTTCTTTGAACAAGGAACAAAGCGACATGGTCGATTTACAACTCGAAACCTTCTGAATTGGAGGGGGATCCTTGGTTTAGGTGCGGGATGGCAGTAATGATAGGAGGATAGCAAATAGAGGAACTCCATTTTTGCAAAACCTAAACGAATAGGATGTCTGTATGCTTATGAAACCGAAATTGGAAACGGAAATGAACCCTAATTACCAATTTAACATTTAATTTGAAGAATTGAGTACTGAGTAGTATTCATTCCACCACCGTCTAGGGTTTCTTCTTCTGTTCATACCCTCCACATAAAATAAAAGTATTCCTAATTTATGAACTAATTATTATAATTTATTATCATAATTTTAGTAAAATAATTTTTTAATTTGTAAATATTTATTTTTCAATTTCAAATCTTAGTGGTAAATAGTTATAGCTAATTTATAATGAGTTTTCTTCGATATGTTTGGTCCTGGTTCAAATGAAGTTTACTAATCATTCTTCTAAGTTGTTGTCTTTATTATTCATATAATTCTATCTTGAAAATTTATCATTTTTTACTTAATTATCATAAAGTCCAAATTGTTCCAATTAATCACCTTAAATGTTGTTGACTATTTATTAAATATTACATGACTTTTACGTGAATTTTGACTTAACTTTCTTAATTTTGTTTTTTTTTAAGTGCATATAAAATATGAGTTCAAACTAGTCAAGTACATAATCAATTCACATTTCACCCTTCCTCATGTTGGTTTGATCTCGAGGAGGTTTGAAAGAGAAGGCATTCCAAATTTATAGTGGGTGAGTGGGTGGAAGATGTTTTGCAAACTTAGGTACTTTAAATTATTGCTCAATGAGCACTTTAAAATCCATATAAAAGTCACTACCAAGTAACGAATAATTAACAATGTGGTTTAAGGTAATTGATTGAAAAATATTTAATTTTTGGAGGTGATATTCTGAATAAATAAAAAGTTAAGGTAGATCATTAAAAATGCTAATTTTTTTTAAACAAAACTTTGTTTATAAAAGAACCCTTTTCAAAGGAAGAGGTTAGAAGGCTTTATGAAAACTAAGGTTTTAAATAATAAAAAACCCAAGATATTAATATTCCATCACCAAAAGCAATCATAGTATCTCTATTTTCCTGCAGGTAGGTAGGTAGTTGTGGTGGGGCTGGGACTTTTAGGCTTTTTTTGTTTTCTTACTCTTCCTGCTGGTAGCAGTAGTGGGCGGCTTCGCTAATAAGACAGAAAAGGGCTTCAAAGCTTTCTCCAAAAGCCTCTCGCCTGAATCACCTCTTTCTGAAATCTTCTTCATTTTGAAGCTTCTTCTACACATGCATATGACATTCCGCCATTAAAAAAAGCTTGTATTGAATCTCCTTACCTAGATATTTGAACACGTTATTCAATCACCACAAATACTAGTATTCAATTTTCTTTAAAAGCTCCGAAAATACTATACAACGAGGTTATTGGTTTTTGTAGCCAAAATTCAACTCTTCTTCCAAATGTTATGTTTAATAAAAGCCCATAAAGCTCATATGCTCGTCGTTAAAGTACAGTTTTGACAAGTTCTCCAATTTTTTTCATTAGTACAATACTTCTGTTTTGAGAAAATTACTCATACATATCTCTAGTTTTGGTTTTTTTTTTTTTTAATCAAACTCTGGTTTTGGTAGTATTATCATATTTGAGAATATTTTATATGTATCTTAAACTTTAAGCTTTTTTTTCAAGTACTCTTTGTCTAACAGCTTTAGTTTCTATTACTTTCTTTTGCTAACATAACATTCACAAGTGAAAAACGATCAAAGATTTCATTTGGTGCCAAAAAAAAATCAAAAAAAAAAAACCCCCAAACTCCCATGTCCTTGACTCTAGCATCAACCGTCTAGATCTGCATGGAGGGTGTAAACAAGTTTGAACTGTAAGCCTCTTCTATTTAAATTTATATTCAAGCCAAGCCAACAGCCACGGCCACCATCCAATGCCGTATAAAGGCTCCAGTCAAGACCGAATCTGAAGGATAAGATATACACAAATTTACCTCTACGGCCGAGCACTCAACAAAATTTTGAATATTTGTTCGAATTTAATTTGATTAGATTCTAGCAAGCTTGGTGGACAATTCAACTTGATTAGTTTAGTCTAATAAAAGTGGGTTAACCGAATTTGGACAGCTGGAATTCTAGCATACAAGTGGATAGAAGATACCAAATACGTCACTGTTTCGGCCGGCAAAAGTGACATTAATTGTGGCCAACTTGTGTGAAAATTTGAAGATTCAGACAGATTCTCCCAATAATTGAGGACAAAGGTTCTGAAAGGATACGCACCTTATGTGAAGTGTGGGTATCAGTATTGAGATAAGAGAGATCCATTGATTTATAAGAGAATCCAGGAGGGGAGAGAGTTTCAGAACGACACTCGATCTAAATCTGCCCGCCATGGGAGCACTTCGCTGCTCTTCCGACTCACAATCCCTCCCCAACCAAGAAGATGATCAAATCTTCGAACCTCTCAATCCCCTCAACAAATCTCCCAAAGGACTCTCTCTCATCCCTCTCATCTTCCTCATCTACTTCGAGGTCGCTGGTGGCCCCTACGGTGAAGAACCCTCCGTTGCAGCTGCCGGTCCCCTCCTGGCCATCCTGGGCTTCCTTATCTTCCCCTTCATATGGAGCATCCCGGAGGCCCTCGTCACTGCCGAGCTTGCCACCACTTTACCCGGCAACGGTGGCTTCGTCCTCTGGGCCCACCGTGCTTTCGGCCCCTTCTGGGGTTCTCTCATGGGTACCTGGAAGTTTCTTAGCGGTGTGGTTAACTTAGCGTCCTACCCAGTTCTGTGCATCGACTATCTTAAACTGGTATTCCCTGCGTTGTCATCTGGAGTACCTCATTATTTGGGAATTTTTGCCTCTACTTTGGTGCTTTCTTTTCTGAATTATACAGGATTAAGCATAGTTGGGTATACCGCTGTGACTTTAGGGATTGTCTCGCTCTGCCCTTTTATTGCAATGTCCTTAATTTCGATCCCGATGATAGATCCTTCAAGGTGGGTGAGCCTGGGGGCGAAGGGTGTGAAAAAGGACTGGAATTTGTTCTTCAATACCTTGTTTTGGAACCTAAATTTTTGGGACAACGCGAGTACCTTGGCTGGGGAGGTGGAGAACCCACAGAAAAACTTCCCAAAGGCTCTTCTCTCAGCTGGGATCCTCACTTGTTTGGCTTACTTGGTACCCCTTTTGGCTGCTACTGGGGCCCTTCCTTTAGACCAAAAGAATTGGGTTGATGGGTATTTTGCTGATGCTGCAGAGATTATTGCTGGAAAATGGCTCAAGATTTGGATGGAAATAGGTGCTGTTCTATCTGCAATTGGCCTCTTTGAAGCCCAATTGAGCAGCTGTGCTTACCAGTTTTTAGGCATGGCGGATTTAGGGTTTTTGCCGAAGTGCTTTGGGGTTAGATCGAGATGGTTCAACACTCCATGGTTGGGGATTTTGGTTTCCACACTTATAGCACTGGCCATCTCATACATGAACTTCACTGACATAATCTCATCAGTCAATTTCTTGTATAGTTTAGGAATGTTGTTGGAGTTTGCCTCGTTTCTCTGGCTGCAGAGGAAGATGCCAACGACTAAAAGGCCATTCAGAGTGCCATTGCCGATGCTTGGATTGGTGATCATGTGCTTGATTCCATCTGGGTTTTTGATCTATGTTATGGCAGTTGCTACCCCAATGATTTATATGGTTAGTGCCTTGCTAACCTTGCTTGGAATAGTGTGGTACTTAGCAATGGATTTCTGTAAATGGAAGGACTGGATTGAGTTTAGCTGTACAGGTGATGATACAGATGGATACGTTGATGCAGAACAGGTAGATATCTGAATATGTTCAATTGGTCTGTAATAGATGATGCATGAATAGAACTGTAAAGAAGAGCGCCATGGCCAATTTATTTGTACTACACGGCGTGTCTGTAAAGGATGGTGAATAATAAAACCATCTTTTGCCTACAGGCTTCTTTGTGTTAAGAATAAAAAATAAAAAATAAAACTATCTTTTTGTGTAAGTAGAGTTGGGAGAACCCAAAATTTCAAAACCTTGTCCGAGGTTCTCAACCTTAATGGTATTCTACCATCGGTTGGGGCAGAAGGGAAGATAGATATAGCAATGCCAATGGAGCTAAGATGGCAGCTCGCATTGTTTTGGCTGGCAAAATTTCCCTGTATTACAGGCTTCTCACCATATCTTTACAGTGTTTTCACTATCTACAATATCGCAAAAAATTGCATGATTGCACGAAAATATAAAGGTTAAGTGTATTTATTAAATACCCCATGCAATCAGGAATCCTTCGACCGTAAGTCTGCGACCTTGCTATCTTGCCTTGGTGAGACAAAGCAAAGCCTAAAGCATCACTTGCCAACAAGACACTCAAAATGTGACGATCAAAACATCCGGATATGCAGAGAGTTTCATAGATTGCAGTAACGACCAAAGGTAGATAAATAACTAATTAGGTTATACTAACCTGTCTCCTATCAGCACCGTCCTACAGCAGAGCGAAGGTGCTGTATTCTTCTCCCCTATGCAGCAAGCTGAGCTCTGATCTGCTGTAGGATGGGCTATAGGTGACAAAAGATCCATATTCTAGCTCTACTTGATTCAGGCTGCCTACATTAACTTTTAAATATATTACAATAATTATGAGGGTTTAAGCAACAGCACGGGCTTAGAATGTAGCAGATCACGGGGAAACCATTAATCTAGCAAAGAGTCCTCAGGACATATTTTTACCCACCTGCAAAAGAGAAGGGAAAAGTTGTCAAAATTGAAGATCATTACTGTCATTGACATCCATCAATTTGTATTACTGCATTGGATTTAACGATCCTAATCAAAATCCATCTCTGTAAGGGGAAAATCATCAGCAGATATGTATATACCGGTTTCTATATTATTGGCTGCTCAGGCCTCGCATAGTCTACACTGTCCTCTTCATAAGGAGAAACAATCTTTGGTCCAGATCAAACTTGTTAACCACACTATTATCCACCCTCAGCAGCATTAGAAGCCCGCCATATGAAATGTAAATCTCCCTGCAAGCCAGATCAATAGCAGTCACCATTAAATCAACTTGGGCATACATTCTTTATCCGCCAAGTTTAAACTGTAACTACGATGAAGAATAAATATTGACAAATAAAAAAATCTTGGGCAGAACTAAATAAATAAAACTTGAATGCATATCATGACTAATGGGCCTCAGGGATTAAACAAAAAAGCAGTCCAACATGAATAAACAAGTGATCCGCAGAAAAAGACTAAATGAGTCGTTTTTCAGATAAGTGTTTTCCAGAACTAGACACAGGCAAATTCATGGCTGTTACAATAAAATTGCCAACAAACATTACCCTTTAGCATGTTCAGCAGTATCACGGCTTTCAACACGATACAGTCTCCCATGCATGACATACTCATACCGGTCAGCAAGCGTCTCCCGTGTGCTCTGAAATCAGAATACGACTCAGCTGATGGGCTTTACAAGCTTAACAAGGTAGCAGATAGCAAAACAAAATATTAAGCATGCAACAGGCCAGAACAAAATACCTACTTACCAGAAGAAAAAAAAAATGTAAAGAATATACCACCCTTGATTTTCATCTTAGTACTAGCAGTACATTGATGAGGTTCAAGTTTTTCCCTTTTGATGGTCAAATTCAAAAATTCTAATTTGCGCTTTATTTTCTGATGCAAATATTTATGACATTAAATTCAGAACTAGAACTAGAAACTTGTTTACGTTTTATCATATACAATAGTTACATCCATTCAAGAAAAGAAATAACACATAAGCTAGTGACCACTCACTAAATTTTTTTTTTAAAACGAATAAAACTAAATATTATAAAGAGAGAAAGAATGTATAAAGTATCAAAGACAAGATGTCCTCAAATACAAACACCAAAAAAGCCAAGAAGATAGTGGATCTAGAAGGCTACAATCAACTCAGTGATATTTATCACTTAACTTCTATGTCGTCAGACTAAATGCAGGGTTCAAGTACAAAAAAATGCAACAGATAGCTCTTAACTGCATATGTGAGAGTCAGAATACATAATAGATTGTCATTTGTTTCTTTTCCACCATTTACTTTCTGTAAGATTTCCTTATATCTGAATCAAAATCTACCACGACACTAATGCCGTGCTATACATCAACCTGCTCAACCTGTATATGTATAGAGTTTTACTGGAGATAAACACAACTGATGATAAATTGAAAGCAGTCAATCAGTTAGCACACACAGATTAGAGGCCAGAAGGACCAATATTCAGAACTTACTGGGTTATAATATCCAGTGTCAGGAGTCCCGTCCAGATCCAGGGTAGTAGCCAATGCAATTGTGTACCTCTTGTCTTTATTAACTGGATATATGTCCGTATTCACATCCAGCTGCGTGTATGCGTCGAATTTATCACTCTGAGCTTCAATGCGAGTGACTGGGGTAAACACACTTAGTTAATTAGACTCAAAATTCCTGAAAGCATTATCATCAGATAAAGCTAGTCTTTAGGGAAACAAATTGTAAGGATGGTAAATAATACAAAATATCACCAGGCATGCTGCATGACTACAGAATCAAAACTTGATGCTAGAGAGTAAACTCGCATAAAAGAAGCATTAAATTTGAAAGTGCAAAGGTAACAACTACCAACAACAACAACAACATGCCCAGTGCCCCAAGGGCTCCCGCTTGCACGGGGTCCCGGGGGGGGGGGGGGGGTAGGATGTATGCAGCCTTACCCCATCAGAGTGAGGCCCTGACGAGAGACTGTTTCCAAGGACCCCCAGCCTGATAGATGAGAGGTAGTACAGGACCTGTATAAAGAGCATGAAAATGGAGAAGTATGGAGCATTAGGGAAGCATAAAGGAGCAAGCAAGGAAGCAAAGAAGTATGCGGGGCCTAGATGCCATGCGTGGCATGTATGGTTACAGACAATTAGTCATATAAGCATATAAGCAAATACCCATGCAAGCATGTTAGTATGTGGCATGTACACACGGGCATATCAGTAGGACCAAAAGGCAAAAGCACAAGACACAAGCAAACACATGAAGCGTCCATAGAGTATAGAGAGAAAGGGGAGAGGGAGAGAGAGACAATAGAGGGATAGAGTGAGAAGTGGAGAGAGAGAGAGAGGGAGAGAATATACAAAGTACTAAGCGGACAACATACATCAGTACTACGGATGTACGAATGAGCATACAAGCAGCGCCGTGGTACTAGAACTAGTTTGCGGGAGCTAGAAGCTCCTGCTCTGCTCCATCGGTTATCCCTAAAACTACTCTCCCCTAATCTCTAACTAGGGCCATCTCTTCAATTAGGCCGATGTAGGTGAGTTCTTGATGGATTGTGCTTGTCCAACTCTTCTTTGGCCTGCCTCTTCCTCTTTTCCCGAGTGTAATATGGAGGGGTGGGACTCCGCCCAACTCTACTTTGGCCGGCCTCTTCCTCTCTTCTCGTCTGTGGAATTGTCTCCATCCAGCCCAAGGAGCACTAATCGGCCAGCAATGCCTACACTGATACAGGCATCCTCGTGGTATCCTACTAGTGCTCGTTGTTTCTATTGGGTCAATGCTCCTACCCCCCCTTATGTCGGGCACACCTATACTAATCCTCCACTGAGCTCTATCTAGGGCCATCTCTTCACTTAGGTTGAGATATGTGAGGTCCTGACGAATAGTCTCCATTCAACTCTTCTTCGGCCGACCTCTCCCTCTCTTCTCGTTTGTTATCTGGAGTTGTTCACATCTCCTGACAGGAGCAGTGGTGGGTCTCCTTCTAACATGCCCAAACCACTGCAAGCGTTGCTCCCTTAACTTATCCTCTATTGAAGCAATGCCTAACTGACTTCTTATAATGTCATTTCTGATTCTATCTTTCCTTGTGTGGCCACACATCCTCATCTCCGTCACTTTCAGCTTTTGCGCGTGATGGTACTTAACTGGCCAGCACTCTGCCCCGTATGACATAACAGGCCTTACTACCGTCTTATAATATTTACCCTTTAACTTGAAGGGAAACTTCCTATCGCACAGGACCGCAGAGGCCATTCTCCATTTATGCCAACCCACTTTAATCCTGTTGTTGACATCTGCGTCCACTTCTCCATCTTGATGCACCATGGAACCCAAGTATTTAAAGTATGCTTTCTGTGGTATTTGCTCTCATCCAATCTTGACAACTTCTGTGCTTGGCATGGTAGAGGTGCTGAACTTGAGTTCCATGTGCTCTGTCTTAGATCTACTGAGTATTAGACCTTTCGATTCTAAGGCCCTCCTCCAGAGGTCTAGTTTCTGGTTCACCTCTTCCCTAGACTCTCCTACCAGAACTATATCATCTGCAAAAAGCATGCACCAAGGCACGTCTCCTTGGATGTGCCTAGTAAGCACGTCCATAACCAGGATGAACAGAAAGGGACTCAAGGCAGAGCCTTGGTGTACTCCCACTGTAATGGGAAAAGTGTTCGTCTCCCCTTCTGTTGTGTGTACATTGGCTTGGGCATCCTCGTACATGTCCTTGATGGCCCGTATATAGGGTTTGTGGATGCCTTTCTCCTCCAGGACCCTCCATAGGCCCTCTCTCGGTACCGTATCATACGCCTTCTCCAAATCAATGAAGGCCATTTGAAGGTCCTTTTGTCTATCTCTGTAGTACTTTATGGTCCTTCTCAGGAGATGGATGGCTTCTATTGTTGATCTCCCTAGCATAAATCCAAACTGGTTCTCTGACACCCCTGCTTGTTGTTGGAGCCTCCTTTCTATTACCCGCTCCCAAAGCTTCAGAGTATGGCTCATTAGTTTGATTCCTCTGTAGTTGGCACAACTCTGAACATCGCCTTTGTTCTTATAGACAGAAACTAGTGTACTCTTCCGCCATTCGTCAAGCATCTTTTTCCCTTGAAGGATTTGGTTGAATAATTTGGTCAGCCATCTAACACCCACTTCTCCAGTACATTTCCATGCCTCAATGGGTATTCCGTCCGGGCCGACTGCTTTACCCCTGCCTATCTTCTTCAATGCTTCCCTAACTTCCTCGGGTCTAATTTTGGTGCAGTAGCAGTTGTTCTTGTGCTCCCCTTGTGCTTGTAGTTGTCCTGGAGGTGTGATAGTATCTCCCCTTTCATTAAACAGATCATGGTAGTAGAATTTCCACCTAGCTCTAATTTGTTGCTCGTCCTTAAGCACTCGTCCATCAGCCCCCTTGATACACCTTACTTAGTCCAGGCCTCTAGTCCTCCTTCTCTTGCCTTTGCAATTCTATAGAGGTCTCTAGCCCCCTCAGCTGTATCCAGCCTTTTATAGAACTCCTCAAAGGTTTTAGATTGTGCGTCTCTTATTGCTATCTTTGCTTCCTTCTTAGCTTGTTTATATTGTTGTCTCTTGTCCTCATCACCACTCCGATCCCATTCCTTAAAGCAGTGTCGTTTTGCCTTAATCTTTTCTTGGACCTCCCTGCTCCTCCACCAGGTCTCTCTGTTGTTTGGTGCTCCCCGCTTTGATATGCCTAGGACTTCACGTGCCACATCTCTTATCTTTTGGGCTACTTGGTTCCACACTTCGTTTAAATCTCCCTCACACTCCCCTCCAAGCTCATCCTGGACTCTCTCCATAAAGACTTGGGCCTTTTCCCCCTTCAGATCCCTCCATCGCGTGTTTGGCTGTGATAGTTTGATGGCTTTCTTGACCCTTCTCTTGACCTTGACCTCAGCACACACTAACCAAAGGTAACAACTAACATAGGATTTATTGTATGGGATACTAGACAAGTTTGTCACTTTTGATGGACTATGCATCCAGATTTGGAAAGAAAATCCAAGCAGCTAGTGAACAAAACTTGATTAACAGAGTGCAATAGCCTTGCATTTCATTTAGATGTAGAGGGAGGGGAAAAAAAAACAAGGGAAAGAGAAGAAAAGCAGAAGAAATAAGTCATGAAAAGAGGATCTTGATTACAAAGTCCATGGTTGGGATAACGAGAAGTGCGAGAGGTGAAAAGAATGAGATTTTGGGAATAAGCACAAGCCAGCAAACCCCTATGGTGTTGGTTGTCAAAAAGTAAGGCTATCCACTTTTCTCTCTAATTAAAAGTATCCAATAAAGCCAACACTCTATTCAGAACACTATCTACACAATGTCAAAGGAACAATCTCTTCATGTGCCAGTCTTATCTCCCCTATGTTCTCCGAAGACAGTGATCAATTCTCATTGATGGGAAATAAAGGCAGGGGCACTGATGAAAAACCTGAAGCTTTCCTTCTCTTTTATATGTGAATGGGGAGAGTGTGTGTGCACAATTTTGATGAAAGACATAATTTTGGTTACCATGTATGAGCTTAGAAAAAGGGTTAACGGTGCATCAACCACTGATCAACTTTCTCCCACTAAACATGCAGAATGGACAGGTAGCCAAGTATTAGAAAATAGAAGACGTGATGGATAACAATGCTCCCTGAGCTTCACTGCGTTTTATCAAAAGATCATAACACAAAATGCAAGAATCTTTAGAGGAAAAGCTTAGTTCAAGATTGGAACTTTAGCACCCCTTAAGGTCAAATAGACCACTCCACTGAATCTAGATTGCATGATTTTGGGTGTTGCTCAGAATTTCATTACTCGTGAGCGAAATTACATCCAACTAAAATATTGCAGGATTAACACACACTGCCATAAGCAGACCCCGATTTCTTTAATTTTTGTCTCTGAATAAGTAATAAGAAGTGTACCTTTGTCAAACTTTTTCCCATCGGGATCCAGCCTGCTAATATTAAAGGTGTCCTCGAAAAGAATGGGCGCCATCTATAGCTCAGTGTCTGCTTGAAACACATAGAACAGTAGAAAGAGAATATTATACAAAGGAGCAACTGGGAAAATATCTATGGTGTTATGACACATGTAAACTCTTATGCAAGGAAAACAAAGCTTTTATGGCCTAATGGACCCTTAAGTTTGTTTTAATATACCCACCCCCAGTTTCCCAATGAATTGCAGGATTGCATGTAATGATGCCTCCAAACAACTCACATGTCTAGAAGGCGAGGAAGTTTGAGAAGATAATAAGAAAAGCAATAAACGCGCAAACCCTTAGCCCTAAGCCGCGAACAGATGGGAAAGGACGAAGACATATCTATCCCCGAATAAACTGAAACTCGTTACAGAAAATCATAAACCCTAATTGGCAAAAATGGAAGTTCGAATTACCGAATCTAGAGCTAAGTATTGCTATTACACCCATCAGCGCAGCTACCTATATTACTAAGACGATATCTTAAAGAATATAGAGCCGTCAAACAAACCAAATCTTAAGACCATGTGGGTGAATTTCAGAACCCTAAGAGGACATTACCTAAGAGCTCCACTTGCCACCGTCGCCGCCCCTCTCGAAGGCCTCTGCGCTGCCAATATGCTATTTCAATTACAACTTCACAAGTACCCCCACTTTTCTACTTTTCTTTTGCTTCCTCGTCTTATATGTATTTTTTTTTTTTTTTTTTTTTTCAGATTTTATCCTTATTAATATAAACAGAGTCATTTCTGTTGTGATTAAATCATATTTCAGATTAAAAGCTGACATGATAAATTATTTTAAATATATATAATATATGAATAAAAATATTTATTTTGTCATGATAAATCACTTTAAATACTCACTGAAAATTTTTTTTTTTTTTTTTGGGTCAAGTAATGAAAAGGTTGAAATGGTATTTTTATCAATATAATAGTAGGTATATAAGGTAATCTATTATATCAATTTTCTTCCCATAATATAATGTCATTACGCTTGAAAGAATCATATATATTAATATGAAAAAAATTTAAGATATTAAAAAAAATTAATTAAGAAAATCACGGACCTTTTTATTATTCCAATAGATATTATCACGGACTAAAATATAAATAATACTATTTACTTCATTTACTTTTGTAAAAAAGGCCCTATAAAAAAGCCATCAAAGGTCCACATAGCCTTTTCTTCTATTTTGAGTAAAAGGCCCATCAAATTCGAATGTATCACAGAAAAAACATAGTTTAAGTGATTTGCTCAACTTATGCCATCAATCATCATGTAATTAATGAGTTCAAATGGCTAAAATACTTTTAAATGACATTATGTTAGGAAAAAAAAAGGATTATAGTTATAAATCCACTTAAAAAACATATTTTGATAAAAAAATCCTAAAATACTTATATGATAATCAAATTAGCAAATAATTAATTAGAATTACATAAAGCTAATAACATAGTGTCAAAAGATAAGGGCTCACTAAAAAATCACAAGCATGACTACCCTTTACTATCTATCTCCAAAATTCAAATTAAGAGCTTGTTTGGCTGCGCTTTTTAGAAAAGAAATGTTTTTAAAAAATAAAAAAAAAACAATTCATTTTTGTGAAGTTTCAAGGATGTTTGACCAAAATAAAATATAATTCTTATAGAAGCTATTTTTTCTAATTTGATATAGAAACAAAAATGTAATACTTCACTATATCATTGATAATTATGGGATAATATCTTTCCATTCCATTATGCATATTTGCATTTTTCTTCTTATACAGATATTACATACTATTAAAATGCTTTACTTTTCCTTTTTGTCGGGAGGGTGTTGTGCTTTTTTTGCTGGGTTCGAGTGCTTCTCGACTTTGGTTAAATTTAGGTGTCTTGCGGTTTATCTTCAAGTGCGGGAAAGTCGCGTTTCCTTGGGCTTTTGGGCTGGTGGTTCAAGTTAGAATGTCCAGGTAATGTTGCCAACTTCATATTCAGATGTCCGTGGGTCTCAAGCTTTGTTTGATGTTTTCCCATTTGTTCGCATGTGCATTTGCTTGCCCCCATTTCTTCCCCAATTTTGTTCCTATTTTCTATGCTTTCAGATTATTCTTGTTTGTCCTCAAGCCTACCCTACAGTTTTTGTACCTTTGTATCATAACTACTTTTTAACAAAAGAAAATAGCACAAGAAACATGCCACATCCCAGGTTAGAAACTTCTTTAATATTCGCATTGACAGTCCATTGATGCCTTCACTATTGCCCCCCCTCCAAGTGCATGAATATTGGTATTGCCAGTACAATTATCTTCTTGGTTTGGAAACCAATGCAATTCAATTTGGGCCATTACTGTGCTTTAATGCTGTCAGATTATTCAAAATTCACTTGCTATTTTCAAGTGACAACACAGCACATGAATTGTCTGTATTTATCTTTTACCTTTGCTTAATATTACACCTGCTATCAAAATAGGAAAGTATTGGTTTTGTATGTCTAAAAACATCAATGAAGGACTTTTACCAGCAAATGTCATTGCATCTAACCATATAACATCACCATCCGTGAAGGGGGAAGAAGATCCAAATGAAGAAGAAAATTGGCATTAAACTCAACCAAATTGGTAATGAATCTCTTGCATAAATGCATAGGACCAATGGGATCTATAAATAATTCTGCATGGGTTCATCATACCATATGCACAAAGCTTATACAGCAACCATGGCAGGGGCAAAGAGCATAGATGTGACAAACTTACTACAAGTCACAGACTATGTGATTAAGCAAGGCCATGGAGTGAAGGGTCTCTCAGAGGCGGGCATTGACAGCCTCCCTAAACCATACATTCAGCCCTCCTCGGAGTGGCCATCCAACATGAAGAAAGCTGAGTCAGAAGAATCGATTCCTGTCATTGACATGGCAAAATGGGATGATCCTGAAGTCGGTAAGGCGATATGTGATGCAGCAGAGAAGTGGGGTTTTTTCCAAATAGTGAACCACGGGGTGCCTGTTGTGGTGCTGGAGGGTGTCAAGGGTGCGGCTTACCGCTTCTTTGGGATGCCAGCGGAGGAGAAGAGGAAGTTTTTCAAGGAGAATTCGCCTAGCAATCATGTTCGCCTCAGCACGAGCTTTATCCCCGAGGCTGAGAGCGCCTTGGAGTGGAAGGATTATTTGAGCCTCTTCTATGTTTCTGACGGCGAGGCTCTCGCCATATGGCCCTCTGTTTGCAGGTAACACTAATCAGTACAGAATAATGTGATCCAATTGAAGTTTAAAATATCGGATAAGGAATAATGCACGCCTTCTTACTTAGACCCGGCTATGAGATCGGACACATATACATGCTATTCTTTAAGACTTCTCTATGTTCTCTATGCAATTTGTCTTAAGTGATACCCAGCATCAAATTATCCTTACCCAACATGGGTATTTTAAAGTGGATTAAAGAGTTGAAGTAACTATCATGTAAGAAGCTGTTTGTTATGTATCAACCAGTAACAACGGGAGTAATTATGTCAGGTTGCTAACTGCTACATATACTTTGTGTACTCATGATGCCTGTCAGGGATGAACTGCTAGATTACATGAGGAGGTGTGAGGTTGTGATCAAGCCTCTAGTAGAGATGCTAATGAAGGGACTGAATATCAATGAGATTGATCAGAAAAAATGGTGTCTGCTAACTGGTTCTAAGAGAATCAACCTGAATTACTATCCAAAGTGCCCACAGCCTGAGCTCACTGTGGGAGTAGGACGACATTCTGACGTGTCCGCCTTCACCATCCTCCTCCAGGACGACATTGGTGGCCTCCACGTGCGAGCGCCAGATGGCGACAGCTGGGTCCATGTCCCACCCATCACCGGAGCTCTTGTGATCAACATTGGCGATGCCCTGCAAATCATGAGCAATGGCAAATATAAGAGTATTGAACACCGGGTACTGGCAAACGGGAGCGAGGATAGGATTTCAGTTCCTCTTTTTATTAATCCAAGGCCAAGCGACACAATTGGACCGCTAGAAGAGGTGCTGAAGACAACCGGAGAAAAAGCAAAGTACAAGGACGTTCTCTACTCAGAATACACTCTGCATTTCTACGGGAAGGCACACGATGGAAAGGGCACCCTTGATTTGGTGAAAATATGAAGCAAGTTAGTCTTCCACATCATGTAATAAGATTCATATGCCTCCACTTATTTCAGCAACATAAGCCGCTTTTCGTTGATCTCTAATGCTCTGTAACTGGAAACAATTTCATTCAGTTATTCCCCTCAAATTATGATGCAGAAATATAAACATACTATTGTCAATTGAATATGAACAAACAGGCATTCAGATGCAAGAAAGGAAACAAAAAGAGGGCAGCCCCCTAATAATCCTCATTTCATAGTCTGAAAACCAAGAAACAGGTCAGACAGAAGATTAATGTCAGACTGCTCAAGCATTATAAATAGTCCTTCAATTAGAGCTTGAACCCAATTTTTCACTACTGAAACAATAATTGGTTTCCAAAAGACACTCAAAATGGCTGAACACATCACCCCTTCTCTTAAAAGATAGTGATTTAACCCCTTTAAATACCCAATTAATTGGCCCCAGAATTACTCAACTCTACAGCTCATGTCTTTTCTGTTCAGCTCTCCATACCATATACAGACTTGCTAATGTACAACCAGAGCTAACATAACAGAAGAAAGAAGAAATGATTGGGCGCAAAAATGTTATGAGGTCCAGCAATTATGTTCAATAATCTGGCAACCTTAGTTATGGTGTTGAGATGGCGGTAAGGCTCAATCTCAGAAGGCCTTTCTGGTTTTACAAACCCTCATCCCAAGGAATCATCCAATTCGGCAGAGCAGACGAGTGTAAGTGAGCACCCAAAAAATGCACATGACAGAAATGTAACTAGAAAGTTCTATAACATAATAAGGTGACAAGAGTTCTAACTATTACACAAACCTTGCAACAGTCCAATAATTCACTTGTTAAAATATTGAAAGTAGTTAAGGATTGAAAAAGATAGCAAACTTACAAAAGCACCTGCACTTTCATCCCAATCCCTTGGGGATTTTCATGCTACACAAAAACTTCAATTGTTTATGCAACCAGAGTCCAAATTATGGTACCAATAACAAGAAGAAAAGTTATAGTGACCAGAAATGTTCCATTCGCTCATACGCCAAAACAATTGTTAATGAAATAGTACTTGTAAAAGGTGAGAAAAAGGATAGATTTAAACTACTGGGAGTATTTACAAAGAGAAAGCAAGTTAAGAAGACTTTGAACCAGCATTCAGTCGTACGTAGTAATTTATTAATCAAAGCAACATCAAAATATTCACAATGAGAATTAAGAGGAGCAATTAGAGCTGTGATACTTCCTTGTTGTGTAATACAAGAGCAATAGTTGAAACTGTAACAGTGTGAATCAGCACACCGTCAAATCCAGCAGAGATCAACTTGTCACAAGTAGAAGATGAGGAAAGCCGCGAGACTGAACATGAGTATTTAAAGGATTGCTTAATGGTGGCATCTTCCAATGGCGGAGTTGGATGGAATGAGCAAAAGGAACAGCAGAACATAGGGAATAAGGATTGTTTCACTTCTCTGGAAATCATAATTCACACCAAACAAGACCGGAATATTAAATTTCAAATTTTCCAATTGCATACACAAGTTATCTGCTCAGTGTCATTCAGATCTGTACATCCTAGGGCCACTGACCCACTTATTCGTGCATGTCAACGGAATCCTTACCTGCCTCGCAAATAATTTAACGGAACATTGATTTTATTCATTTTTCTATAATATCTAATTTTGCATTTGCTCCTGGTGATACCACATAGCTGCAGTCGATGCACCCAAAATTGAGATTTTATTGCTTTACATCCTACTGCGACTGGACAGCTCCTGCTTTACTTGATCTCTGAGTACACGCCTCAGCAACTTGTTCGATGCAGTTCTTGGAAACTCTGGCACTATCTTTACAAAGCTCACCTGTTGAATCATCATACCAAAATGAGAAGAAAGTTGATGTTAGAGATCAATCAATATCAAACCATCCAATCAGCCAGTGTCTGCAGATTGATGGCTCATGTTGCACCTAAAAGGTTCATACATGTCTCCAATGTATCATAAACTTTTGAACTAGGATTTTTTGATAAGGCATTACAGTCCCTATGACTGAGAAGTCCCAAGATCAAATCCAAACAACCCCAGCACTAAGATATGAGATGGACGGTCGATCTAATTGCTATCCACACTTCAAGACTAATTGAAATTTGCTTAAGCGCCATGCATGTTAGAGAATAAAATCGTTGTTGAACCTTCATCTAGCCACTCATGTTCTTGGGATAGTGGTTCTTTGACATTGAGTAATATGTGATTAACAACGAGTTCACGATAGTGAATTCACTGAACTGCACCTTAAAGAGTGGGTTAAGATTGCGTTGAATATCTTTTGAGAACTGTATCTTCAAATCCTCTGGATTGCGGTTGAACCCTCTCTTTAGAACTGCAAATATGACCAGCATTTCAGGACCACCTTGAAGTGGTGCAGCGCTAACTGCGGCTGTCTCTAAGACACTTTCATCAGCCCGGTCGCACACACGTTCTATTTCAACAGAGCTTGTCTGCATCATATAGAAAAAAAGGAACATACCTTAGAACATGATGTAGCAGGACAATGACTCCTCCAACAGCCATAACTAAATTAAGAAAGAGAAGGGTACCTTGATCCCTCCAAGATTCATGGTGTCATCGGCTCTCCCTTGTACAACAAAGTAGCCTCCTACGGTTCTCTTTAGGATGTCCCCATGCCTTCTCAGTTGCTGCCAGTAGAAATAAATGGTCACCAGATATTCCTCAAATTCATGTCCATTCAGTGACGAGGTTTTAAAGCATTTTGGTGATGCATCCTTCACAAGATTAGTGCATGATTAACTTCACAAGGCAGACAACTAATATGGCATATTAGGGAAATTGATCAAAACCCAAAGAAAATTGCGCTGTATTTGTTTTTGAAACTATCATGGAGTGCACGATGATTGTGACTGTGGGTCAAGGCTCTTCGATAAAAAGCAATGCATCTACCCACTAATCATCTGAGAGTTCCGTACCATTCCTCGGTATCTTGGCATTCCTTTGAAATAAACCTCGTCATGATCAGCATTCAGTAATCTATTTGTTGCTCCCAAGTATATGGGGAATAAAGCCACTTCCCCTGCACATGCCTGATCATCTGGCTGTCAAATGTCAAAACAAGAGGCATTAAGTACGATTTCTTAAAAGCTTTATTTACCCAACTTCCATCAATTATCTCTTCATCAATATATATACTGGGATGGCGATAAGGTAGAATGGAAACAAACAGTGCAACTTCGATATATAAATGTAATATGACGTCATTCTTGGGACCAAAACTGAGTGGTGAATGCAGGATTCCAGGAAGCCAGGCCTATTATCTTTCAAGCACAAATATGCTTACATAAGGAGCACCGGACTCATTGAGGATGACAAATCCGGTTGTCATAGACGGGGTGCTGAATGCTCCAAAAGCTTGTGGCTGCAGCAAGCTTCCCATGATGTAGGATGATGCCAGCTCTGTGCCTCCACAGCATTCAACAATGGGTTTGTAGAAAGCTCTCGATGAAAGCCAAAGATCATCATCAACATTGGAAGCTTCGCCAGTAGAAGCGAATAATCTGCACACACCAGTATTTAAGCTCTTTGGTGGGAGAAAAAAAAAAAGTTCCATGATTTAGCAGCTACGAAGTTGGACACTACCTGACGTTTGTCCAATCCAGGCCATCCATACACTGTGTACTCTTCCAAGTCTTCACCAAACTTGGTACAGTGCCCAGGATTGTCACCCTTGCATCCTGAAGATGAGTAACACGTCATATTCTCCTTAACTCAGAGAAAAAGTCATATTCTTTGTAGATTATTCTCAAATATCAAAAGAGCCACAAAAGCCTCCTTTTATGGTAGCACCCTAAAGAAGTAAGGCTGCGTATACCTTGCTTTGGCAGGAGCCCTTGTGGCACTAGGTTTGTTGTTATTGTATCAAAAGAGCCACAAAAATGAGTTAGTTATTGGAACTTATCCTCTCCGCATTCAGCAGTACACCGCAGCATTTGGGCGCCATGAAACTTCTCCAAGTTACCTCCATTCAAGTTTTGTATGTCTATTCCAGTGCTACGGCTTCAAAGGTGAACTAAATCCCTCTATCCCACTGGTTTCCTCCAAGAATTCAAGCTGTCTAAAACAGTCATCCCTCGTCTAATTCAGACATCTACTTTTAGCATTGAAAAACGTTTGTCCTCTCTTTATCTTTCAGAAAGACCTCACCCCATTCAGCACTTTCATTTTACTGCTATAAAATCTCCATTTAAACCCCAGAAATTTCATCTTAGTAACGTCATTGATGACTAACCTCACCAAGAGAAAACAAATATAAGCCTCTCACCTGTACAAACTTTCCGAAACCTCTTCCCAGAGGTGATCCATGATACAGAGCTAGAGTTGCACCAGTAAGGAAGCATGAATAGATCAATGTCGGACCCATCACCCAGCCTAGATTTGTTGGCCAGCAGAAGATATCTCCTACTTGAACATCCAGAAGAGCCCATGCATCTGCAGCAGATCGGATTGGAGCTATCTGTGTCCAAGGTATAGCCTTTGGCTCACCTGTTCAACCCCGAAATGGAAAGAAATGGGGAAAGCCATCAAATCAACCAAACAAATGAATTTGTAGGGCAGGCTGGAAAGCATGCCAATAAGTAAAATATGATTACCAGTTGTTCCTGATGAGAAGAGTATGTTGGTAACAGAGTCTGCCTGATTATGGACAGGACAGCATGGGTTTGTTCTATCAACAATGAGAACAAAGATCAGACCAATGACGTAACTTTGATCAGAAACGAAAAAAAATGTCGGCTGAAGGTACAATCAGAAACTTCACTTTGTTAAGTCTGCCAGAAAACTCAGTATTTAGGGTGATTATGGGATCATATATGACTGCCATCTTTGTAGGATAAGTATGGAGTTCAGCCTAGTCTTTGCTTTTCATGCCAACGAAAGCGATACATGAAACTACGAGGGCGGACAACACTGTTTAAGCAAATTATTTTGCAGATTTCAGGTAAGAATCCTTTTACTTGCGCTATATAATGGAATGGAGAAGCCATTAAGATGCAATCAAACACCGTGGTGGATGCATATGTCAATTACCTAGCAATATCGGCAACTCTATCAAGAAAATGTTTCCACGAGATGTCCTGTTCTCGCAATGGAACATTGACGTCATTCCCAGCCGCTGGAAGCACAATGGCAATATGTGGAGCAGCTTCTACGACTCGGCTGTAAAGGAGAGAAAGGAATACTTTCAGTACCATCTCAAAGAAACAGTGTAATTGACGCACCCAAACATGCACACATGTGCCCTTGCAGGCAAATACACACAAAGGGGGGAAACAGAGAGAGAGAGAGAGAGATTAACCTATATAAAGGAAATCTTCGACCACCCCTAATGATGAAATCCTAAACACAAAATTGGAAGTCAGGATCACTTCAAAAATAGTGCAGTATTCATCCATTACATAAGTCACCGGAAATTAAGTCAGTAATGAGAATTCCATGAACACTTCATGAAGCATATACAAAACAATGATCCCAAGCGCAGATATCCAGTGCCTTATAAAAATACAGAATAACCAGTTGGCACAGTCGATAATTTGATAAATTAAATACAAGCCCAACATATGTCATGAAGCTTGTTGCCCAATAGATCATAAATGTAATATCACACAGCTTTAAGGTATTTGTTTTAGCAATCATTCAGAATTTCCATTGCAAAGGTACAGAAATCAAAGACAGATCACCTGTGTAAAGATTCCCTTTGCTTTTGAAACACGCAGACGGGTAGCAATTTCATTCGCTGCAAAGCTATCAGCTATTGATACAACAACACAACCAGACAGAACAATAGCCAGGTATATGATCACCGCATTTACTGTCATGGGCATGTCAATCGCTATAGCATCACCCTTAGAGAATGTGGCATCTAGCGCAGCAGCCACTAGCCTGCCAAACATGTTGGAAGTATGTTAGACAAAAGGCAGAGGTTGAAGAAATAGAAATTAAATAGGGAATTTTTTTGCCCCTGTTCAACTTAAGGAGCATCATTTAAATGCAGTGACCTCTCCACAACCAGGAAAGCATTTCAATGGAAAAGAAATTTGGGAAAGTGGGGGCATACATTACTTGTTCTCGGAGTTCTTTCAGAGTCATTTGTTTGACAAGAGAATCAACAGAACCTTCTTCTCTCCATACAACTGCCACACCATGATCCATTTTCCTCGGATGACTCGTGGGTAGCAAACAGCATTCAGAAATATTGAAAACTGAACCAGGAAGCCAAGTTCCTCCGTGTTTCGATTTATCTGTGGTGTCTAATATACAACTTGGGGCTTCACGGAACCGAACTGAGAGTTCACTGAGGACAATTGACCAGTAAATCTGTAGAGTGATTTGCAATAAATATAGCCAATCAGAGTTGGTAGCTCCCACCATAAATTTACTGGATAATTAACCAAGGATACCAACTTGCACACTTAGCCTTCATAAGCGTGATTCTTAAGCACTACGATCAATACCTTGAAAACGAGAAAGTGAATGTACAATGCCTGTTCTTCCAAGTTCCAACAATGCAAACGGAGGCAGAACTGGGCAACTATATGTTGTTTTTTCTGCCCTTTAAATAAGAAGATACAAATTTCTGAAGCAATTACCTCAGGATTCTGAACTGAAAACTTATGGAAAAGAGTGAAACTTGTTATTGGATCCTTATAGGACCTCCCCAAAAGCCTCGGTCCATGTCTTTCCATCAAACGACCCAAGTTTGTATCTCTGGACTGGTATCTGCTCAAAAAACAAGACTAATCAGCAGCAGAACAAAAAGAACGCTAGAAGATGGTGCCGTCGCGAGTTTATGCTGCTCCTTTTAGGCTTTATGTTTCACTCTGTCCGCTTCTAGCATCGTGAAACAGTACATTTTGCAAAAGTAAATCGAATTGAGAAGCCCTCCTCGTTAAAAGACAAGGGGTGTGGCAATTGTAGCACATAATGTTGATTCTACCAATCAAAGTTGCAGGTCTCTATAGATTCAGTTGATATCCACACGTCACATGGAAGTAACTAAAATTCACCCATAAATTTGAACAAGTGCCACTAATTGTAGAATTTGGAAGACAAACAACAACTACGATTCTGCATTTGGTAAACCAAGTGATCACTTACTACAACAATGTCCCATTGTAAATGGAGCAAATACTATAGGGTACTGTTATTGCCGGGGCAAAATTGTTATTGTCAAAGTGGATAATATAAAAGTAACCCCTAGGCGGTAACGGGCCCAGGAGCCACTACCGCCTCCTCACATGGCCACCTTGGGACGGTAACGAGCCCAGGAGCCACTACCGCCTCCTCACATGGCCACCCTGGGACGGTAACGAGCCCAGGAGCCACTACCGCCTCCCCATATGGCCACCCTGGGACGGTAACGAGCCCAGGAGCCACTACAGCCTCCCCACATGGCCACCCTGGGACGGTAACGAGCCCAGGAGCCACTACCGCCTCCCTCGACCAGCTAAACCAAGCGGTATGGGATCCAGGAATCACTACCGTCCCCCCCAGACCAACCAGCCCAGACGGTAACAGGCCAGGGAGCCATCACTGTCCTCTTCCGTAAATACCCCCAAACGCTAACCCCTATCATTGCTTGGGGAACACTCACATCTTCCCTATAAATAGGGGGGAGGGCCTCACAAGCAAGACAAGGAACTCGAGTCTCGTTCCACCCCCAAGAACCCAACTAAAAACACCATAAACAAATAGGCGCCGTCTGTGGAAAGGGCATTAAAAAAAAAACTCTTCTCATGTCAAACACTAGTCGCTCCTCTCAGGGGGAGCATCACAACCTCAATTATGTGACCCAGGGTCAGTTTGAACAACTTCAGCAACAAATACATCAACTTTTCTCACACATGCCCACCAACAATACAGAATACGCCCCAGAACCCGGCCAATCTACGGCCGCATCCCCACACGCCCAGACTCTCAGCTCAAATGGAATGACTTCCTCAGCGCCAAGCGCCTATCCAAACCATCCCAAGAGGGACTCTCGGAGGATTTCCAAGTCATCCGCAACCCACATTATACCAGGAACCCACTCGCCACTCACACCTCGGATTCTGTCAGCACCGGTGGGTAAGGTGAAAATCCCAAACATCGATTTATTCGACGGAACTCAAGATCTGGAGGATCACTTGGCCAGCTTTATGGCACGGATGTATCTACAGGATGTGGGAGAAGACGCTTGGTGCAAATGCTTCCCGGCTACCTTGAAAGGAGTAGCGCAAAGCTGGTTCGCCGCCCTTCCAAATTCCTCTGTGGATAGCTTCACGGATCTCTCTGAGAGATTCGCTCGGCACTTCGTCAGCAATAAGTGAAGGCGCAGGACGGCAGCACACCTTCTCAAACTACAACAGCAAGAGGCCGAACCACTAAGAAGCTATGTGAAGCGGTTTACGCGAGCCATGATCAATGTCGCCACCTTATCCGATGAAACGACAATTACCGCTTTCGCCAATGGATTACAGAATTCTAACTTCAGGTTTGCATTGGCAAAGGGACCACCTTCCACCATTGATGAGCTGTGGGAGAAGGCCAATAAATACATCCTGGCAGAGGATGTCAAGCAGGTAACACCCAAGGCCGAAATGGTTCAAGCGTCATTAGGATCAAAGGACCGCCCCCGGCCACCCCGAGACAACGTCCGGTTTTGCTAGAAGACCTGTACCCGTTCCTAAGACTCCGAACCAACATCCCGCACCTCGTCAGCTTTTGGAGGTAAAAACGAGGGAGCCTAAGGGGCCGCCTAAAGACCGGAAACCCGCCCCCTTGGGTGGCAGTAAGTCAACCTGGTGTGCGTATCACCAGGTCTCAACTCATGACACCGCCAATTGTCGAGCTTTGGACTTTTGTCTCAAGGAGGCCGAGCGCACCGACCAATGGGAGGAATATACAACGTTGAAAAAGATGAGAGCTGGTAAAGCCCAGGCCGACCACGAAAGTGAAAAACGCCCTGAGGATATGGCGGCTAAGGTCATCGCTACCATCACCCCAAAGTTTGCTCCCCTCTTGTCAAAAAGGGAAGCAAAGGTCACAAAAAGGGTGATGGACGCGGCCAGGAATGCACCCAAGTGTATCAGTTTCACTAAGAAGGACGCCCAGGGAGTGGACGCACTGCAAGAAGACCCCCTGGTGGTTACTGCCGACATCTGTAAGCACACGGTACATAGAATCTTGATCGATCAAGGAAGCTCTGCGGACATTTTGTTTTTGGAATGCTACAACAGGATGAGTATACCGCTTACTGCGCTCTCACTAGCTCCATATCCTGTTGCGGGCTTTACAGGGGCGCCCGTTCTTCCGCAAGGCAAGGTAACGTTGCTCACGGTCTTCCGGAACAAGAATGATCAACGTACGGTTAAGATAGAATTCCTCGTTATTAGCGCTCCCTCCTCCTATACCGTCATCTTGGGAAGACCCTCCCTGAATCGGCTAAGGGCGGTAGTATCTACGTATCACCTGGCAATGAAATTTGAAGCAGACACAAGGAGCATTATGACCATACGAGGCAGGCATGGCGCGCTCTCAGAATATTATCACAATTTCTCCAACTTGGCGGTAATGGCTGCTGAACCTCTTGAATCAAGTTCACCGCCACAAGAACACCCTTCTTCACCGCCTCTGGAAAAGTACGAACTGGAGCCTGGGTGTTACACTTACCTAGGCACTTCCCTCCCTCAACACCTGCGCGAAGAAATTGGTGGACTCTTGAGACAATACCGAGACGTTTTTGCCTTGACCTCCAAGAAAATGCATGGACTACCGCCTGAGGTGATCACACACCAACTCAACGTTCGAGACAACAAGACACCGGTCAAACAACGAAGGTGCATCTTCTGCACAGAACGTAATGACGCCATCAAGGCCGAGGTGGAGAAACTGTCCCAGGCTAGGTTTATACGGGAAGTTTTATACCCTGAATGGCTGGCCAATGTAGTATTAGTAAAAAAGTCTAACGGGAACTGGAGGATGTGCGTCGACTTTACAGATCTCAATGAAGCCTGCCCCAAGGACTCTTACCTTCTGCCCAAAATCGACCGGCTGGTAGACTCCACAGCGGGCTGTGAGCTGTTCAGTTTCATGGACGCCTTCTCAGGGTATCATCAGATTCAAATGCACCCAGCCGACGAGGAGAAAACGGCCTTCATCACGGCCGAGGGAACGTACTGTTACAAAGCAATGCCGTTTGGGCTTAAGAATGCGGGAGCCACCTACCAACGGCTGATCAACAAAGTTTTTGCGCCACAGATAGGACGCAATATGGAGGTCTACGTCGATGATATGATAGTTAAGTCAAAATGAACGCTCGAACATTTCTCCGACCTAAAAGAAGCTTTGGAAGCACTTCGAGGATACCGTATGAAGCTAAACCCAAAAAAGTGCTCGTTTGCCGTGCCATAAGGTAAATTCTTGGGCTTCATCGTAAATTCACAAGGAATCGAAGCTAACCCTAAAAAGGTGCAGGCCATACTCGATCTAAAACCGCCTCGTTGCCCTAAAGACGTGCAAAAGTTGGCTGGCTGCATGGCTTCACTCAGCCGCTTCATTAGTCGGGCCGCTGAGAAAGCTTTGCCGTTCTTCAAAATACTGCGTGGGAAGCAACCCTTCCTTTGGAACGAGGAGTGTGCAGGCGCCTTTGACCAGCTGAAACGGCACTTGGCACACCTCCCGATAGTCACCTCACCTGAACCCAACGAGAAATTGGGGCTTTATTTGGCCGTCTCAGAAAACGCTACAAGTGCGGTCCTGATAGCCGACCGGCAAGGGCGACAGCTACCGGTGTACTTTGTAAGCCAAACTCTCAAAGATCCGGAGAAAAGGTATCCCGCCATTGAGAAAACCGCCCTCGCCCTGATCACGGCAGCGCGCAAGTTGAGACCGTACTTTCAGTCCCATGAAGTCATTGTCCTTACCAATCTACCGCTCAAGAAATTGCTTTCCAAATTGGACTGCTCAGGACGGATGCTCAAGTGGGCGGTTGAGCTCTCAGAATATGACATACATTACCAACCTCGGAAAGCAATCAAGGCTCAGGCTCTGGCCGATTTTCTGGTAGAATGTGATTTTGAAATAGGGGCGCTTGGGCAGGCGGAAGCCCTGGAAGAGATGCTCGTTTGGAAAATCTTCGTGGACGGCTCGGTAAATTCAGAAGGCCGAGGCGCGGGCGTGGTATTAATCAACCCTGAAGGGGAACAAGACGAGCACGTGGTAAGATTACACTTCGAAGCAACACATAATGAAACTGAATATGAAGCGCTGCTTCTCGGTATGGACCTCGCCAAGGCTGCTGGAGCAGTTCATGTGGAAGCCCACAGCGACTCAGAACTGGTGGTAAACCAAGTTACAGGTAGTTATGGGGTAAAAGAGCCTCATCTGTCTCGATACATGGAATTGGTTCGAACCAAGGTCTCCAAGTTTCAGGGCTTCAGCATACGGAGCATTTCCCGAGAAAGCAATTACCGCGCTGATGAGTTGAGCCGTCTAGCCAGCACAAAGGGCAAGGACCCAGACGGACACGCCCACATCCGAGAGTCTAACGTTAAGTACGTGGATAAGGTCGCAACCGTGAACGTGATGCAAGTCCAACATGAGAGTGACTAGATGCGTCCGATCTTGGACTTTATCCTGCACGGTAAGCTGCCTGAGAACAAGGTTGAAGCGCGGAGGCTGAGGAGGCGTGTGGTACATTTCTCGATGATCGATCAACAACTCTATAAGAGATCGTTCACACACCCCTTGTTAAAATGCCTGACGCAAGAAGAAGGAGATTATGTTTTAAGGGAAATCCATGAAGGCATCTGCGGAGTTCACATTGGAAAACGGGCATTAGCAGGGATGGCACTACGGGCCGGGTACTTCTGGCCCACTATGAGAAAAGATGCTGGCACTCTCGTGCGAAAATGTGATAAGTGCCAGAGGTTCGCACCGCTTATCCATGCTCCTGCCGTGCCGTTGCAACCCATTATAGATCCAATACCCTTTGACCAATGGGGAATGGACATTTTGGGGCCCTTCCCCTTGGCTCGTGGGCAGAGGAAATTCTTAATAGTAGCTGTAGATTACTTTAGTAAGTGGGTGGACGCAGAGGCGGTAGCACGGATCACGGATAACGCAACGCGACAGTTCTTGTGGAAGAACATTATTACGCGCTTTGGGATCCCTAGGGCCGTTATTACTGATAATGGAACACAAATTGCCTCACCACGGTTTCGAGCATACTGCCAACGCATGAGCATCGCCCTACATTTCACAGTCGTTGCCTACCCTCAGCGTAACGGACAGGCCGAGGCTGAGAACAAACAAATACTCAATGGACTTCGAAAAAGGTTAGACGAGGCTAAGAGAAGATGGACGGAAGAGTTACCTAGTGTGCTATGGGCTCACCGAACGATTTACCGCGTGGCTACCGGGGAAACCCCGTTCATGTTAACTTACGGGGCAGAGGCGGTAATTCCGGTAGAAGTAGGGGAGCCTAGCTACCGCGTACTACACTACAATTATCTGCGCAATGAAGATCCGCGAAGATATGCTTTGGATTTAGTAGATGAAGTTAGGGAGGACGCCCTCCTTCGAACAGTAGCTCAAAAGCAACGCCTGTCACAGTATTATAACAAGCACTTACGGGCGAGGAGTTTAGAAGTAGGAGACCTTGCTCTACGACGAGCGACTACCATGGCCCATGGGATAGGAGCCGGCAAGTTAGCCGCCAATTGGGAAGGGCCCTACCGCGTGACTCAGAAGGTAGGAGAAGGAAGCTATAAGCTAGAACGCATGGACGGCTCCCAGGTACCTCGAGTATGGAACATCAAGAACCTGAAAAGGTACTATGTATAGCTTTGCCAGTTATAAACAAGTTGTGTAAAATATTAAACTTAACTAGGGGCGGTAGGAGCTGTAACTCAAGGAAAATGGGGCGGCACCCATATGCATAAATAAACGACATAAATCTAAAGGTTGCATTAGTATAACTTAGCAAGGGCCGAGGCCATCTAAATCAAGACGTGTAGAGAAATAACAAAAATGTACGATATCATTAGCTCCAAAAAGAAATATACATTAGGTGAGGGAGCAAGGGGACTAATGCCCCTAAACATATCAAGCATAAGTACATATACAAAGCAAAAAAGGGGGGTACTACAAAAAGGGGCGCCCCCTCATAAGTCTCTATGCAAATACAAAAAGGAAGGAGGGGATGATAGCACAAGCTAAGCCTAGGGATTACATTTAACGGCTGCTAGCACCCCCTCGGGAGCGGATGATGTCTTGACGAAGCCGGTCTGCCGTCTGCTGAAGAGACTCGCGGCTGAGCTGAGGGTGGCTTTGGGCCAAACACCGCGCAAAGGAGGACAGACCTGAGGCAAATCCATCCCAATAATACGTGGTTGTGGATGAGCGGAACTCAGAACTTGCTTTAAAGCGTGAAACCGCCTCCACAGCTTCGGTTTGGGCACGCTGAGCTTCAATAGCAAGGCTCTCAGACCGTGCCTGTTGGGAGGACAGCTCTTCCCTTAGTCCTTGCGCTTCAACAGCCAACGCCTCTTTTTCCCCATACAGTTTATCCGCCCGCTCTTGTCAACTCTGCAACTTGGCAGCCAACATGTCTCTCTCTCTCCCCATTACTCGGGCTTGTTCTTCCTTTTCCGTTTCGGCCCTCCGTAGCGCCATAACCGTCTTCCTGTTTTCTTCCCGTAACCAGGACAGCTCTTGGTTAGCGGTTCCTAGTTCATGAAACCACCCCCGGGCAAGGGCCGCAGATAAAGAGCTAACCTGAAACACAGAGTATCGCAATATGCGGTCAACATGCTAAAAAAGCAAAGTTAGGGTAAGCGACATTTACCTTAGCAACACAGGCGGCTACCGTGTCGCTGGTTGCCATTTGAGGTTCCCCAGGGGGGAGGACCGCCAGGGCAGCGTGTTGGATGGCGTCAATGCTCTGAAGACTAGCAGGGCCCTCAGACCGAGGACCTTCAGCAGCGGTAGTGTCTTCACCTCTAGGGGCCTCCCTATGAGGTTCGGGAGGAGCATGTGTGAAACTAAGGGGAGCAGACAGATCTCTATGAAACAAGGGAAGGATGTCATCGTCCACCCGCACGTCAGGCCTCACGTCTGCCGCCACGGCTACGTGAGGCAGTTCTGACGGTAAAGGGGGAGCTAGGACAGAAGACCCCCCTTCCTGAGGCGTGGGTACCGATCCCACCGCCTCTGTCAAAGAAGGTCTTGGTGCCTCTACCGGCACCCCTAAAGACTCCCTACCTTCTCCCCCTCCTTCTGACTGTGGACTCGTACCTACGCCCACCCCAGCTGCCTCGGCGGTAGGACCGCCTGCCAATGTAGCCAAGGTAGGAGGAAGCTCAGCTACGGTGACCTCTGGCGAGGTGACCACAACAGATGGAGCAGCACCAGCTGCTTCCTCCACGGCAGGTCCTAGAACTTCTTCAGGGCAAGGCGCTGCGGTAGGGACTTCTTGGCCCGTCACAACCGGAGAGGACCTTTCCACGGCAGGAGAGGCTTGGACTATGGGAGCTTTAGAGGTACCTTCGCGAGGGGCGGCTACCGCTGACCCACGGCTGGAAGAGAGGACCTCCTCATGGGGTTTCTTAGACCTTGTCACCTTCTTGGGAGGACCCCCGCCCTCTTCGGTAGCCGCCCTCTTGCTCCGTCTTACCAACTTTTCACTAACACCTTCCCCCCCTGCGTCCTTGGTAACCGCCCCTTTTCCTTTCTGGACGGTTTTCCTACCCTCTCCTCCACCCCTCAGTTCCCTCTTGCCTTTCTCTCCACGGCACTCCTCCGTGAGAGACACGATATCTACCTCGGCTTCGGGTCTTGTCAAGAAAACCATTAAGGAGCCAGGGTAGCGTTAATAAAGAAAACGAGGACTAAAAAAGAAGAATCCTATCATCCTCAGGAGTTTACTCACCTCTGATCGGTCGAGAACATAGACCTGCGCGAATTAGAACCTTCTCCTGGCATAGCACCTCTTTGGTAGCCAAGTACCGCGTGCTTAGATCCCTCTCAAAATAGCGAACTACCTCCCTATCTAAGCTAGATAGTTCGTCCTCTGAGGGGACGCTACATTTATTCAAGGAGGTCCAGTAGTAGGGGAAACCGAGGGGAAGCGGAGGCCTTACCCAAAGGAACCTATTTTGCCAAAAATTTACCTTCGAGGGATTAAGCTCCACAAACTTAATCCCTCTCTTCCCCTCAAAGGTTACCACGCCTTTTGATTGTTTGGCCCTAAATAAAAAAACAAAACTACAAGTGGAGGGAGTTAATCCCGCCACAAAACAGGTGAGAAGAAAACCGCAAATATTGCGAAAACCATTAGGGCTGACCTGGCTCGGGCACACGGAATATTGCCTAAGAACCCAGTCCAAGATGGGCGGCAAGGGAAACCGAAGGCCTGCCTCCAGGGAGTCCACACAAATGGCAAAAAATTCGGGAGAACGAGGATATAAAATGTTGTCGCTCTCCCGAGGGCCAACAACATCATAATCATTGGGGAAAAAATATTTTTCACGAAACCTTTTCATCCCCTCTACCGTGGATAGTGAGGACACAAGATTTCCTAGGGGAAGAGCCGCGGCCGCATCGGGATACTGAGCACCTACGGCCATTTCCTCAAGAGACGTTGGTGATGATGGAGCCAGTTGAGATAACGGCTCCACCACCAGCCCCTCACCAGAAGACGCTTCTCCAACGTGGTCTGAGCGCCCACCCTCCTTCTGCACGCGTTTTGGAGCCATTTAACTAGTTCATCAAAATAAAAGACAAAAATTAGAAGGGGTCTTACCCTGGGAAAGAGAAGAAATCACACCGTGATTTTCCGTTGGTAAGACGGGGGCGCTGGCATCAGGAGGAGACATTACCGTCTGAGAACCAGTCAAGCACACGGAAGGGGAGAAGCCCTGATCGTCAAACACCCCACCTCCCCTGGTCCAAGGGCAGGAACGCCAACAAGGAAGGCGGCAAGGTCGGCTACGAACTGGGAATCCAGCTCGATGCTCTCGTCTGGTTCCTCCATGGGAACCTCCAGTTCCACCATGGGGACCCTAGGTTCCGCCATGGACGCCCGACCAGAAATCCACACACGCAAAAAAAAAGAGAGAAGAGAGAGAAGGGAGAGAAAAGAAAGGGAAAAAACCCAGAAAGCTTTCGAAAAATTAAGAAAAAACGAGCAAAGTACCTTTTAATCGTCCCGAAAATGAGTTAAAATGAAAGGCTGAGGAGAATTTGAGGAAACTTTGGGGGAAAAATGCAGAACCAAAGGTGTCGAGAATGGCGGGAGAGAGAATGAAGAAGATGAGCAATGGGGGCCCTATTAGGGCTTTGCTAGGGCTTTATGTAGCAAAAAAGGGAAAGTGAACAGTGAAAGGAAGAAGAGCGCCACGTGCCTCTCATACGGACAAGAATGTCAGGCAATTGGCTTTTACCTAAAGTGAAAGGCCATGGTTTGCTAAGTCCCTTAAACGATGGGGGCTTGGTGTTCTTGCTCAAGTTGAAGTAAAAGAGCAAGATGGGGTGGGGCGGTTATCCTTCACCTAAACTGAAGGGACCGCCTGGCTTTCACCTAAAGTGAAAGGCCATGGTTTGCTAAGCCCCTTAAACAATAGGGGCTTGGTGTTCTTGCTCAAGTTGAAGTAAAAGAGCAAGATGGGGTGGGGCAGTTATCCTTCACCTAAAGTGAAGGGACCGCCTGGCTTTCACCTAAAGTGAAAGGCCTTAGTTTGCTAAGTCCCTTAAGCAATGAGGGCTTGGTCGCTCTTGCCCAAGTTAAAACAAAGGGTTAAAGAGAGGTTGGGCGGTCATCCTTCACCTACCGTGAAGGACCCACAGGCGGTTGGCTTTCACCTAAAGTGAAAGGCCATGGTTTGCTAAGTCCCCTAGACAATGGGGGCTTGGTTCTCTTGCTAAAGAAGGGCAAGAGGAAGGGGGGCGATTACCCTTCACCTAAAGTGAAGGGACCGCCTGGCTTTCACCTAATGTGAAGGCCTCGGTATGCTAAGTCCCTTAGACAATGGGGGCTTGGTTCTCTTGCTCAAGAAGAGCAAGAGGAAGGGGGGCGGTTACCCTTCACCTAAAGTGAAGGGACCGCCTGGCTTTCACCTAAGGTGAAGGCTTCGGTATGCTAAGTCCCTTAGACAATGGGGGCTTGGTTCTCTTGCTCAAGAAGAGCAAGAGGAAGGGGGGCGGTTACCCTTCACCTAAAGTGAAGGGACCGCCTGGCTTTCACCTAATGTGAAGGCCTCGGTATGCTAAGTCCCTTAGACAATGGGGCCTTGGTTCTCTTGCTCAAGAAGAGCAAGAGGAAGGGGGGCGGTTACCCTTCACCTAAAGTGAAGGAACCGCCTGGCTTTCACCTAATGTGAAGGCCTCGGTGTGCTAAGTCCCTTGAACAATGGGGGCTTGGTTTTCTTGCTCAAATGGAAGTAAGAGAGCAAGAAGAGGTGGGGCGGTTACTCTTCACCTAAAGTGAAGGGACCGCCTGGCTTTCACCTAAGGTGAAGGCCTCGGTATGCTAAATCCCTTAGAAAATGGGGGCTGGTTCTCTTGCTCAAGAAGAGCAAGAGGAAGGGGGGCGGTTACCCTTCACCTAAAGTGAAGGGACCGCCTGGCTTTCACCTAATGTGAAGGCCTCGGTATGCTAAGTCCCTTAGACAATGGGGGCTTGGTTCTCTTGCTCAAGAAGAGCAAGAGGAAGGGGGGCGGTTACCCTTCACCTAAAGTGAAGGGACTACCTGGCTTTCACCTAATGTGAAGGCCTCGGTATGCTAAGTCCCTTAGACAATGGGGGCTTGGTTCTCTTGCTCAAGAAGAGCAAGAGGAAGGGGGGCGGTTACCCTTCACCTAAAGTGAAGGGACCGCCTGGCTTTCACCTAATGTGAAGGCCTCGGTATGCTAAGTCCCTTAGACAATGGGGGCTTGGTTCTCTTGCTCAAGAAGGGCAAGAGGAAGGGGGGCAGTTACCCTTCACGTAAAGTGAAGGGACAGCCTGGCTTTCACCTAATGTGAAGGCCTCGGTATGCTAAGTCCCTTAGACAATGAGGGCTTGGTTCTCTTGCTCAAGAAGGGCAAGAGGAAGGGGGGCGGTTACCCTTCACCTAAAGTGAAGGGTCCGCCTGGCTTTCACCTAATGTGAAGGCCTCGGTATGCTAAGTCCCTTAGACAATGGGGGCTTGGTTCTCTTGCTCAAGAAGAGCAAGAGGAAAGGGGGCGGTTACCCTTCACCTAAAGTGAAGGGACCGCCTGGCTTTCACCTAATGCGAAGGCCTCGGTGCCGCTTATGAAACCGAGTAGATAACACCGGGGCGGTTGTGTATGTCCCACCTAACATCAGGGACGGGCGGTAAACTCTCACCAGCTTGAGAGCCCGCGGTTGCGTGCCCCATCTAAGACCTGTGTATGTCCCACCTAACATCAGGGACGGGCGGTAAACTCTCACCAGCTTGAGAGCCCGCGGTTGCGTGCCCCATCTAACACTGGGGCGGTTGTTTATGTCCCACCTAATATCAGGGACTGGCGGTAAACTCTCACCAGCTTGAGAGCCCGCGGTTGCGTGCCCCAACTAACACCGGGGCGGTTGTGTATGTCCCACCTAACATTAGGGACTGGCGGTAAACTCTCACCAGCTTGAGAACCCGCAGTTGCGTGCCCCATCTAACACCGGGGCGGTTGTTTGCATCTCAGTTAGCATAGGGCCGGTAATAAGCTCACACAAACATAAGCGGGCGCAACGAAGTAGCAAACTTTGACAGGAATGCAAATAAAGTCTTAAAATATATATATATATAACAAGAGTATATATTACAACAAAACTTCATTACATCAGGATGCCGCTAATACAACTACAACGCTAAAAGTAACATACAAAAGGTTCCAAAACTCCCTCCTACAATCATCACGACCTACTCAAACGGGGGATGGAGAATCATGGGATCATTCCCACAACGAAACAAAGAGCTGGAATATGGAAATAGTAGAGTATGGTAATCCCCCTGATGATGCCCCAAGAAGACGGCACGTCCACGATGTTCGCCTTGGAGAGCACATTGAAACACCTGGTTATGCCCGGTAAAGGTGATATGTTCCTTTGACACGGCAAAGCCTGTGATAGCCGGGTCCCATCTGCCCCCAGACCACGACAGTCGGACGAATAATCGATCCCACCTTACCCAAGAAGAAGGATCCCCTACGTTGGTTAACGTCCAAATGGTAAAAACCGGGCTTCGAAGCGTAACCAGGCACAGAACAGGGGGTCCCGTTGCCACTCCCCACCATTTAGCAATTTTGGCCTCCCCACAAGTGGACAAGTTGTCCCAAATTACATCGGGAAGGGTCAAATGATGAGAGGCCCCCATTTCAGTGTTCCAACAAACTATGTAGGGGCGGTTATTAGTACCATCAATATAATGACCCCAGTCAGACAATAAGAAAAGCTCTCCGCACAGACAGACATGATCCTTAAGGTAGACATTCCGAGGACCCACGTTCAGACCTCCTAACAAGTTCCAGTCACCCAGCCAAAAATAGACTTGGTACTCATTAGGCCAAAAGCCGTAGCATGGGTAAGATAAGTCCATCACCATAAGGAATAGATAGAAGCCGAACTGTTGGGTAGAGTCAAAACAGCCGAACACTAGGTTCAAGGGAACATCTAAGCAATCCATCAGGATACCCTCGGGCAGCGGTACCGACTGACGAACGCCCAGAGCAAGGTTGCATACAAATAGCTTTGACAGATTGTAATCGCGGTATAGTACTAAACCACCCTGGACACCGAGAACCCTAATGTTGTCCGTCAACACCTCCATTATCTCCGGCGGCACAACAGGAGAAAAGTCCCCGACCAATGAAAACGCCCCTAAACTATCACGAGAAAACTCGCCCTCCGATTGTAACAAAACCCCATCAGCATCACGATTGAGTGTGCGAAAGGATTGTGTTGTAACAAATTCATGATCACTAAGCAAACCATGAAACCATGAGGACACACACGAAAATCTTAAAAGAGACTTGGCCGGAAGCCAAGCCAACATTTCATGAGTGACATCTTCCATGGTTAAAGTATTAAACAAGAAGATTTGAAAAAGAAAGGGATATCTCAAATGGGGGGAGTAGAGGGGTATTTATACACTTTGAGGTCAAAGAAACTTTGACCTCAAAGTGGGGGGCTAACTGGATAATATAAAAGTAACCCCTAGGCGGTAACGAGCCCAGGAGCCACTACCGCCTCCTCACATGGCCACCCTGGGACGGTAACGAGCCCAGGAGCCACTACCGCCTCCCCATATGGCCACCCTTGGGACAGTAACGAGCCCAGGAGCCACTACCCCCCCGCCTCCCCATATGGCCACCCTGGGACAGTAACGAGCCCAGGAGCCACTACCGCCTCCCCACATGGCCACCCTGGGACGGTAAGTAGCTCAGGAACCACTACCGCCTCCCTCGACCAGCTAAACCAAGCGGTATGGGATCCAGGAATCACTACCGTCCCCCCCAGACCAACCAACCCAGACGGTAACAGGCCAGGGAGCCATCACTGTCCTCTTCCCTAAATACCCCCAAGCGGTAACCCCTATCATTGCTTGGGGAACACTCACATCTTCCCTATAAATAGGGGGGAGGGCCTCACAAGCAAGACAAGGAACTCGAGTCTCGTTCCACCCCCAAGAACCCAACTAAAAACACCATAAACACAAAGCAAGATCGTTAGTTTTCAAGGCAATGTGGTGGCACTTATTATTTAAAAGTCACATCATTGCTTTGACAATAACAACTTTTGCTTTGACAATAACAACTCCCATGATGTATAGCCAAATTACAAATTAGCAAGAATGCCAAAGAATAGCCATACTGTCGAGTGAACAATTAGACAATCATAAGAAAGCTACCTCTCTGAGACTGATGAGGATTGTCCAGTTAGTTATAACATATGAAACTGATAATAACAAGGAATACAAAATATTAAGGGAATGAACAACAAAATGAAATTAAACAAGACAGTGAACTGAAGAGCGCCGTGATAAAGAGGTGTGCAGAAGATGGAGACAACATACGGGGAAGGGAACCAATAAGGAAGGGGGCCATGGAGGGACACATCCCATTCAGAATAAAGAGTGTAGTACACCAGTTGGTGAACGGCGTGTGGGTATTGGGGTCGCAGTGCCCTCCGAGCCACCAGTTCCCGCCACGCCTCCCTGGGGTCGAGCCCTAGGCTGCCGCTGCCGCTGCCGCCGCCGCCGCTAACTTGGGCGGTAACATCTCTGAGGACCTTATCTAATGCCTCGGCGTCCGACACGGATAAACCGGCCTCAGCCAGCTCCTTGGGTCCCACTTGTAGAATGCTCCGCCCCATCTCCTTCACCAATTGTCTTCTTCACTGTCTGTGTTGTGTTGTGTTGTGTCTGAATTTGAAGTTGTGTGGATGGGGTAGTATTCTAAGACGGGTTGTGGGTTGGTAGGGACACGTGATTTCAGGGGTCAGAGCAGCAAAGATTAATCAAATCATATGGGTGTTCAACTTTCGATCTGGGCATGTCTTGAATGGCCAGTGCAACTACTACTACTGGCAATTCGGGGGAATATGAACGGATGCCGATCCCTTTGCTTCCCACTATTTGAACTAGATGTGTTCGGGTGAATATGAGCTTATCATGATGATTAAGGCTTGGCTGAGTTTGAGTTTGGGTTCAATTTAACTCATTTACACCTATAAACATATTATATCACAATTAGGTAATTGTCAGTTTGAAAAGACTAAAATAATTACCAGCATAGACATATAGCACTCCACTAAACTCAAATGGGGTAAGTTGGAAAAGAATGGAGCGGTCCATGGCTGAGTGGTCCACCGTCCAAATGAGCCATTGTTCAAAACAACACAAAAATAAAAAATATTTTTTAAACTAATTTTTAAAAAAAAATATTTTTTCAAATGACATCTATGTCATCATTTTTTTTATTTTTTTACACATTTATAAAATTTTAAATTTATAATATTTTATGTATTATAATAAATAAATTAAACTATATTATTTATTAAATTTTATATAAAATTATTTGTAGACAAATTTATTCTAAATATTTAATAAATAACTTATTTTAATTTATTTGTTGTGATTAAGAAAGTATTATAAATTTAAAAAATTATAAATATATTAAAAATAAAATAAGAAAGAAAAAAAAAGTTTAATGATGACATGAATGTTATTTTGGAAAATATGTTTCTTAAAAAACTAGTTTATGAAATATTTTTTTTATTTTTGTACTATTCTGGATATTGGCTCCCTCCAAATTTGAAAATATACTACATATGGCAATGGGAAAAATAGGGATAGAGAGGTGAAGTGGAGTACGAGTATAAGGGAATAATTTTTTACCCCTATTTAACAATTTGTTTAAGGGGTAAATGGGAGTAATTTCTTACCCCAATTACCTCTCTTTACCCCCTCAAGGGGCACCCCATTACCCCTTGACCCCCAATTTCTTTAACTTTCAAATTGTGGGATAAAGGGGGTAAAAATAATTTTTGAAAAATTTTGAATATTTTTACTCTTATTTTAACTATAACTCGGTTTACTCTTACCCCTTTTCCCAATTACCAAACAAGGGTAACCCATTCACCCCTCTTAATTTGACATATACAAACAAGGGTAGAAGATATTATCTTACCCTCTCTCTTTTTACCCCAATTTACCTAGTTGCCAAACAAAGTTAACCCCCAAATTAGGGATAAAGGGGGATAAGGGTAATTTTTAAAAAAATTTGGACACTTTTACCCTTATTTTAACTATAACTCTCTTTACCCTTTACCTAATTGTCAAACAAGGATAACTTATTTGCCCCTTTTAATTTAATATATCCAGACAAAAGTAGGATATACCTTACCCCCCTACCCCTGCTTTATCCGGTTGCCAAAAAAAGCATTAAGAGGGAGAAAAATGCAATCTGTATCAAAAATATGTTATAACATGCTCCAAGCTCATCCACAATACATTCTGATTGACGAAATTCACTTTGACAGTAACATAAATAAGAAAGCATTTCCAAGTGAACTTTAACAATGAGCGTCCCAAAAGGCTGATTTCAAGTGAAATGACTTCATAAGGAAAACTTGCATCGTGCCATAAGAAGAAGATGCAGAAGCATGTAAATCCTCCAATTTGAAGTCCCTAATCTCAGTACAAGGGCACCCAATATACAAGACTTGGTACAAAATCCATAAGGAATAGAAATGAACAATATAACCCCATTTTGAAGAGACTGTTCTGAGACTTATACAAATCGTAGCTTTGGGGTTGATTTCTTGATCCACATATATTTACAGTCCAATCAACATGCACTCAGACACTATTCTAATTTGATATCTCATAACATTAGAGTCGCAGCCGGACATAGAAACACGAGTTCAACTGGAGCCTCAGATAATGAAATGGTGCAAAAACCACCCAACCAATATGGACAAACGGAGAGCTAGAAACCCCAAACAAAAGACTGGAGAATAAACGAGGTGAAAAACAACAGTTAAAAAATACAATGGGCAATTTGACATCAATGCTGCTGGTCCTGATAATACTCATTACAATGCCAATTCAAGAAAAACTTTGTAACTAATCTGGTGCCAAAAAATTGAGGTTTGGTTCACATCAAAAGCCGATTAAGCACAGAATGAGTCCCAGAACTAGACCATTCATTTGAGGTATTAGTGTGCTGTCCACACCCCCTACAAGGGGGCTCACTGGTCCAAACGCTGTTGGAGCGAATCCCCTTCCCTGGCTTGAGTTCACACTGTATCAACAAAATGAACCAATCAGAAAACTGAAGTCATAATTTGCTTTCTTTCCTAAATGTAGATCAGTGACAAGGAGATCAATTGAATGATGCATTGGAGAACATACCTTCCAGTGAAAGCACAAGAACCATAACCTGCAATTCATCATTCCGAGACGCAAATCAGATATGATACAACACCGCATTATAGGTTTTACTTTCTACTGCTATCTATCGTCAAGCTTTTAGAAACATGGTTATTCTTGTGTTCTACATAAATACATGGAACTGTGCTAAAACTGAAATCAACATGGAAATACAATACAATCATTCTAGCTCTCTATCTGTCAAGTCCTCTATCTGTGCTCCTCTTCGCTATCGAGCTTATTCTCTTCCCTTCTTATTTTCTCTCATCTCCTAGCCCTTAGATATTCATTCTTCTTATTTTCTCTCCAGGACGAAGGTGAGCACAGTTCATATCAGCCAAGTTCACAAGCTCCACAACTAACACGAGAAGGACGTGAAATGCACATTTCATAAAAAGAAGGGAAAAGTACAGAACTCCCTACCGCAATTAGAACGACTTCACCATGATAACAGCATTCACACACAAACAAATGTAGCACACAGGAAGCACTATGCCCAATAGTTACTTAAATGATTGTCTGAAGAAGTTCAAGGGGTAAGCAGCTAGCGCCTGATGGATACAGTAGGCTCATGATATACGGGTGCATCTGCAGATGAGGTATCTAAGCCTAAAAGATGCCTATGACACGAGTGAAATGTTCGGGTCTATTAAGCATTTTACAGGTTAAAACACAGCATGTGGAGAAAAGATCGTGGAACTCACTTGGATCTGCAGTAGTTGTAGTTGCTGTACCATCAAAGTCACAAGTTCCACCAACACCGTGCATCCTCTGGTAATAATCATTGTAGGCATACGAGGCATGGTTCTCTAGGGTATCAGGGTAATAACATGGCTGCCCTTCTTGAATAGCGCTGCAATTAGCATGACCTTGCCCACAAGCCCAGTTCAGACCATCACGCAATTTGTCAGAGTCTGCACCTCCCTTGGCGATACAAAAAACAACCGAAGAGTTCCCTGTAATCGTATTAGAGCCACTGAAACTCACAGGATATACAGCTGAGCCATTGGTAAAGAACACACCCCAGTTCTTCTCGGAAACAGGGCCCCGCCTCTGGTCTTCATTGAATAGCTCATAAATGTAGGTATTTATGGGCATAGTTGGCTGGCTGGGAGGACCCGAGTTATTCAAGACCCTTCGAATCAAGTCATTGTTGTATGTTTTAGCGTTATCCACAGTAGCATCAGGTTCATTAGCTCCCCCATGCCATGGCCAGCCAGTTTCTGTCACAACTACGGGGATCCCAGAAAAATTGAGAGCATCAATTGAGTAATAAGCAGCATCGACCATTGCATCAAACATGCTATCATAATGATATAGTGTATTTGGGTCGACAATCTGCTTGACTGAAGAAAGAGGCCGGAAAAGTGCATAATCGAGTGGGAAAATGCCGTCCCCTTTGGTGTATCCATAATAAGGATACGCATTTAACATGAAATAAGAATTGGTATTCTTCAAAAACTGAAGGATCTGGTACATAGTGGAGTTCCATGATGAATTAAAAGCAGCAGTGGAAGGCGGGAAGGGTCTGGATATTATATCCATGGAATGTGGGGTAGAGACTTTGACCCGGAAATTTAAATTTGAGGCAACTAGTGCTTTGTGAATGTTATTCATAGCAGGAACCAAAATAGCAGCAGCATGAGGGATTGAGCTAAGAACCTCACTGCCAACAGCTATGGCAGTGATGTTGGTTTCAGGCACATACGCAGCAACATTTTTATTTACCCATGCTGCCGCGACTGAGGGTTTTTCTCCAATCCCTAAAACTTCCTCATTGGTGACACCAACCATTACCTCGATGCTGGTGTTTGCAAGGGCATTTAGCATGTGAGCATCCGCATCAAAAAGTCGAACATGAGTTATCTGGTTGGCTTTGAGGATGGTAGCCATGTCTGATGCTGATGGCAAGTTTGACATGTCAGTCCCAATATCCACCCCAACGAATGCCCCTGCAAATGCGAGAATTGTGTCCTATAGTATCTGTAATAAGCATCAAGAAGATAATTGTGCCCCTCCCTTCTATATTTAACATTTACGCAACAAGCAAAGCATGAAGACAAAACGGTCATCATGGTATTGAATGGTCATAAATGAGTGCACATATTTTACCTAATACAGCATGAATAATGCCAATGAGCAGTAACACAACGCTCTGAAGCCATTTTTCAGGCATTATCCACCCTATTGCAACAAGTGGTCACTTCCTTGTCCCTTCCTGGTAAGTGAACTTCTATTTAATCGAGAGTAAAAGGTCCAAAAGACACACAGAGACCTGCAATGAAATACAAAGTTCAAGCACAAATAAAAAGCAAATTATTACAACACTGCTCTAGGTAGGGCCACTAATATTTTAGGGAGAGGAGGAATGAGCTTCAAACCCAAAACTTCATGCTTGGCGACGGGTAGTGGCTAAAAGCAAATTATATGTCATAAACAAACACCGTTCACAACCATTAACTGACGCAACCATTGCTTCTTCCCCACAAGTACAAAACAAAGAAGCATATGAAAGGAAGCTACTTTATTGAAAGGAAATAAGAACCAAAAGGAAAAATGCACAGTGATACTCATCTACATCATCAGATTACATGATTTATTGCCATTCAACAATTCAAATAGGTCAATCTCTCACCAAATTATTGTAACAACCAGCTGTTTCATCCGTCTGAAAATCATAAAGTTGCTAAACGGTAGTGGAGAGCATCACAGAAGTGGATCACATAACCACTTACAAGAAAGTTCAACTTTAGGTTCTCGCCAAGATCGCTGTTCAGCAAATTAGTTATTCCACAAAGCAGTAGAAACAGTTACCGCTGATATGGATTGGAGAAACAACCCAAATGTACTGAAAGGTTCAGTCAATATGCTCTATCCACAATAAGCTGGCGCGATTTAGACACTGACCCAAAGACCAAATGACAGCACACTAAGGTTACAATTTAGACAACTATGAGGAAATTTTTGCCGGTATAACACAAGCAGAAATTGAACATGCTAGTATTACGTAAGCACTGAAAGGGAATGTATGCCACTTGAAACAACAGCCCATATTAAGTGGAGCGTACATAACCAATCTATCACCTCTGTGGCATTTCCCAAGGACCAAATTTGAATCTTGAAAGAACATCTTCTGTAATTAAATATGCATCGTTTTGCTAGAAATGACCAGGAAAATGGAAAGTCACAGGAACTCAGCTGAGCTAAACCTTCAGAACCAAAACCTCTCTTTGCAAATCGGAAAAATCAAAGAAAGGAAGAAACTGGAAACTAAGGTCACGCGAGAAACAGTAAAGAAGTACCTGGTTATGCCCAGAAATCCCCACTTCAATATGCTCCAAGAGGTTCAGCTAAAACCCTAATAAGCAGACCACGCAAAACAGTGAGTAAAGCTGTATACCCAGAACAGGAAATGTATTGAAAGATTCATAAGGACATGAAAGGCCACACCAGCAATGTACTTGGATGTAGATCAGAGTACCACAACATGCAGTACATGCGAGATAGTGTGAAAATAAGAAGGGAATCGGAGAAACCTGAAACGGCAACAGAGTGAGAGGTGAGAGAGTGTCAGTGGCCCCAGCTCCTGCTCTGGTAAAGCACTAAAGCACCAGAATATGCTTGAAATTGCAATTAGTTTTTTGGTCAATTATTTAACTTTATTTACTGCGCCCTTTTGCCCTTTATTTTTTTTGGTCCAAATGGTAAAGGGACTTGCAAATTCATTTCAAAAATGGAATTATGTGGAAGTCTACAAATCGTAGAGATCATCGCCGTCCATTCTTTTCTTCTTTTCCCATCAAACAGAGAACTTTGCAGATTTGGGATGCAACTTTTGTATTTTCCCTCCAAAGGTCATCCATTAGTTTTCTGGACTTCCAAGGACAGAGGAATTTGAAAGGACAGTGCGAAACGGCTAAAACACACTCAAAATTGAAAGCAGCACTTTTGGTATTTATATGGTAATAGTGATTGCATGAGTGCAATTCGGTGGATATGACTGGAGTAATGTTACTATATTATTATTATTATTATTATTATTATTATTGGTGTAATCATAACATGAACTGGTGCAACTGCATTTTTAATTTATAGACAGATTTGGTCCCATGTTACCAAGTATGATAGTCAATAGGCAATGGTGCATTGAAATATTATATATTGATTTAATTTTAGAATGAGATTTTAAAATATTTGTTATGATAAGATAATTATTTGTCCAAAAATAAAATAAAGAAATCAAAATTCTACCTAATTTAAGCTATAGAGGTACTTGTAGAAAAAGAGTTCATTGGCAATTGCTTTTTAAAAGAAAGCATCAGTTTTAATTGTAACTTCATCTTAAATTCTTTATAGGCTCATGGAGTTCATTTATTTGGTCATTTATAATTACGTTGTATTTCACATTGTAATAATTATATCTATTTCAATTAGAATATTGACTAATATATATATTTTGACTAATTGGGATTAAAATTATAAAACAAATTTATTTAAATTATTTAACTATTTATGTAATAATTTTAAAGCATAAGAGCGAGAAAATTTATACATACAACACAAATGTAAATAAATTATTATTAAATTAATTATCTGCGTAACGTTAAAAAGCTTTTTTGACGCAATTTATCGGAAATCGTAATGCAGAAAAGGGAAGGGACAAAAATTTACAGCATGGAAAAGAGAGACCCACCACCAACCCAGAAAGCCAAACAATTAGTCAAAAAAGTTTGCTCTTTTTTCTCCGTTTTCTCAGCTCTGAGCTGGCTCCCACATTTCTATCCTCTTCGCTCCACCACCAACCAATATGCACCCAAGCTCCTAACTTATTGTCAGATTGCACTGTAAAATCCACAGGTACCCCAGGTCTTCCCCCCCCCGAATCCCAGCTACAAACCAAGACCTGAACAGGCCAGATGAAAGGGCAAGTCATATTCCAAGATAGCAACCACTTTAGTCCTATTTGAATTCCTGATCCCCGCTGTGTATTTGAATATCCTTGTCGGAGTTGTTATTATTTGGACAAAAATCATTATTATCAAAGCAATAACATGACTTACAAACAAGGAAAGTCACAAAATTGCCTTCAAAACTACAATCTTGATAATAACAATTTTACCCTAACAATAATATTACGCATTTGCCACCCACATAACACCATTGGCCACCTCAAAATCTCCCCTTGTGGGGTTATGCAGACCTTCCCCATCTCTGTCTGACACTTGGGAGGCAGAACAGAGCCAAAATGAAACCTTCCTCGAGGGCATTTCTGTTAAAAGAGACAAGTGACTTTGACTGAGTGGTGGTGAAATGAAACCTCAACGAAGAGCTTCACAACTAATTGTTCAGAATACTAAGGGCACAAAGTAAGTATCACAAAAACAGACACACAATCACCTCAACAATTCAAACATCAAGGATGAACAAACAGAGCACAAAACCAAACCATCCTAGAAAACTATGATCTGTTTTAGTAGTACTACAACATCATACTCAAGTTCAAGTCATCCTCATAATTAAAAAAAAAAGCTAAACGAACAAACTGGTGCTTGTAGCCTACTAGCCTGCTACTGACTAGGAGATCTGTCTCTGCTGTCTCTCCTTGCATGATTACCTTCGGGATATGGGCTCCTGCTTCTGCTTCTACCCCTTCCATTGCTTTGGCTCCTGCTCCTGCTCCTGGAATTGTTTTGCTGGGGAGGAGATCGCGAATATGACCTTCCTCGGCTCTCCCTGGAATACGACCTCTCCCTATTGTGCTTCCTGTCCTTTGGTGAAACCGATCTGTACCACCCAACAAGTGCATCACTTTTAATGCATCGTCTAAGCAAGACACAGAAAGAAACTGACATGTATAAAATAGATTCAAAACAAACGACTGCCAGGAACTGCCTTACATTCAACAGCATATCAGGTGCTTTAGTTACAAAAAGAATATTGAGGACCATCCCGAACGTCAAAAACAGGAAGCAATCACCCAAAATAACCAAATGGTCAAAAGGGATGGCTATGCTAACCAAAACCATGTATTGCAACACAGGCACTCTCAACAAGCAACCCTCAGCAAATGGCCACACCTAGTTGGCGAAACCACCGCTCCTGGGAAAAGACTTAGGAGCTAAAAGCGAATGAAGCCAATAATAGAACACACGTGGTTGGTAACCTTGTCAACTATAAACGGTGCAAAAACACTAAACATAAGCAGCTTCCTATACATTACAGAAGCCAAACTGCGGCGAAATAGAAAAGTTAAAGGTACAAGAATACAGTGAATATTGCCTTCTTTTAGGTGACGGAGAGTAGTAATCATGGCTGCGTGACCTAGACCTTCCATATCGCGGAGGTGGAGAGCGAGAGGGAGACCGGGAGTAGCGAGCAGGAGAGCGTCTCCTGCCATAACTTCGACCTCTACTAAAATATTTAAACAAATATGTTAGATCACTTCTGTATAGGACGATGGTGGATATGCACGAACTAGGAACAACTACAAGAAGATAAAGAAGCAAATCTACTAAAAAATCCAGAGGTGTTCACGGCAATGAAAATTTTAGGCAAACATGACACTTAACAGACACTAAAACTCCGAAGTTAAGCGTGCTTAGGCAAGAGTAGTACCAAGATGAGTGACTTCCTGGAAAGCCCTCGTGTTGCCATCCCTATAAGGTTAGGGGTCCTCGGAAACAGCCTCTCGGCAGGGTTACACCTTGAAGGCGCCATACCCCCCGGCGCTTAGGCGGGAACCCTTGAGGCAATAGGTCTGTTTTAATATGACACTTAACAGACATGTTCCTAAATGTCCCCGGGGGACTCATTAGCTTTAAGACAACAGCAAAAACAAAGGGTAAAATCTACCTTCCTCGCTCCCTTGCCCTCATCTCAGTTGGTCTCTTCCTGTTCTCCTCGGCAAATACAACAGTCAACTCACGACCCATGAAGACTTGGCCATCCATTTGATACTTAGCTTCAGCAGCATCAGCTGGATCCACATATTGCACGAAACCAAATCCCCGAGGCTCTCTGCAGAGGGGACTCAAGCAAAATCTCAAAACATCATCACAAAAGAAAAACTGGAACACAGAAAAATTTTCATTGATGATCATATTTAACAAATCTACCAGAATAAATTCCAGTGGCATGGAAGGTCGTGGATATAAAAGCAAGCACTTGGCTGCTGACCTTGCAAATGACAGTTTTAAGAGTGACTTGAAATTCTTCAATACTTGAATGTCTTCACAACGTATTCAGACCCAACTTCCGTCCAATCTTCAATACCATTAACAACATCTTCCACAGAACTCTTATTACTTGAATGATATCTTCATAACATTAATTTCACTGTTCAATCTCAACAACTTTATTAAAAGAACTACATAATAGGAGCAGGAAAGTATCTCTTAAAAATAAAGATACAGTCAAAACATAATTACTCCTTTTTGTGTATTCTTAGACTGTTCACAGGATCTTTGGTCACTTTCTAGAACCACCCTATAGAAACATCTGTTCACTGTACAAAATCCTCTAGAAGTATAAGGAGGAACAAAGTGGGACAGTCTACATGGTCAAACCTAGCATCTCAATCCTAGACAAATATCGAACATGAAACTGTAAATGACATCTCAGACTTGAAAGCCAGTTCAAAAAAATCCTAAGCCTTGCGAGTCGTTGAGGATAAATCTTCTAAATGTTGATCTAAATTAATTTCATACAAATAGAAGACAACGCTACACAAAATCAACATACATGAATATACCTGAATATCACAAAAAGAAAATAGAACTACTCATTCTTAAAGAGGGGAAAAGAAGAGATGAGTTTCACGGGGCTCCCAGTTCAATTTCGGAAACAAAATGCTCACCCTGAATAATAATCCCTTGGCAAATATATATCCTTAAGAGGACCAAACTGTCCAAAGGGCCTTCGAAGGTCATCCGCTCTGTATAACACCAAAAGATAGATAACTGAGACTGATGGATCTTCAAATTGATGCCAAACTAATGAAAATAACGTAAGCACAAGTTAAGCATTCCACGAAAAGTGAAATGATAATAGAAGCAGCTTAACTAGAGCAATATATTTTACTAAATGATAACAAGTTGTTCATTAGACCATCATTAAGTCTGCACAGCAGGTAGAAATCATCCAAGCAAGCCAATAGATTTGCAAAAAGGACAACAAATAAAGTGATCCAAACAAGAAAAGGATATGACATGTCAGCATCATTAAGCAACAATACTCATGTAGAATAAACAAAACCATACGCCCTCAACCAAAACCTAGAAACGGATGCAAGACAAACTGAACATATTTTGAAGAAATATAATACATAAAATCCATGTCAAGCACAGCCAATCCCATAAAGCATCAACTGCTGTAGTGATTTCCGTGTTATAAGGATAACATGAAGACAAACTGAACAAATTTGAAGAAATATAATACATAAAATCCATGTCAAGCACAACCAATCCCATAAAGCATCAACTGCTGTAGTGATTTCCATGTTATAAGGATAACATGAAGACAAACTGAACTGAACATATTTTGAAGAAATATAATACATAAAATCCATGTCAAGCACAGCCAATCCCATAAAGCATCAACTGCTGTAGTGATTTCCGTGTTATAAGGATAACATGAAGACAAACTGAACAAATTTGAAGAAATATAATACGTAAAATCCATGTCAAGCACAACCAATCCCATAAAGCATCAACTGCTGTAGTGATTTCCGTGTTATAAGGATAACATGAAGACAAACTGAACTGAACATATTTTGAAGAAATATAATACATAAAATCCATGTCAAGCACAACCAATCCCATAAAGCATCAACTGCTGTAGTGATTTCCGTGTTATAAGGATAACATGAGAAAGAGCATCCGTGTAGCGATTAGTACATAAAGAGAAAGCAAACCTGCAGTCGTGGCGAAGATTCCTCACCAATAGACTGGTGGGAAGATCTCTAGCACGGCCACCATAACGTCCCCTAGGGCTAGGACTACGCCCTCTCCTTCCATAACCTCCTCTAGGTGGCGGTGAAGGAGTGTAACTTCTTCCCCTCATTTATACCGTCAACTTTGACCTGCATTCAGTTAAGGTTTTCAATAGAATTAGAATTAAAAGCTAGTCTCTTTCTGTTTGTTTTCTCACACTACAAGGAGGGCGATGTAGAGGGTAACTAGTAATTACACAGGATTGGAGAATAGGATGCCATAAAAATAATTTAGATCGTGTCGCATAATATGATGACCCAGAGAGTATGCTTTCATCTGATGTATATACCCAGGAAAGTGCCCTTGAAGTCGGTGTAAAGAATTATATCTGATGACTTGCGATGAAGTGGTGGGGTGGGTTAAAAACAATTTTTCAAGAATCCAAGCGCATAATCAAGAAGCAAGTGAAATAACAAACCAAATAGTCAAATGAATCAGATTCACGAGAAACTTGGACTAATAACATACGGCGGCGGTGCGGAGAACATAATGCTAATCGTGGCTTTTTGTAATTGGTTGGATGGATCTCCAAGCAATGGAACACAGAGTATGATACAAACCAAAATATTGGCATCAGAGTATGGACGAAATCGGGAATTGTAGAACGAAGTCATAAAGTAAAGTGGGAAAAGATACCTGACAAGCAGCGTTTGTCACAGCTGGAGAGAGAGGGGGGCGGCGGAGGCGGCGGCGGACGGGAGAATAAGAGGAAGCAGCGGCTGCCAGGGGGGTAGGGGAAGAAAAACCAAAATCGAGTTTAGGGTTAACCCTAGCCAGCGTTAAGAAGGTAAAGGCACTTTCGGGCCCGCATATGCTGCTGGAGGCCCATCTACTTGTCCATGGGCTCACCTGCCCGTACATCTCATTCATTCTAACATTTGTATATTTAACATCTCTACTTCTTTTTTTTTTAAGGTAAATTACATATTAGTCTCCTGAGGTTTGGTATAATAATAAATTTTTAATCAAAAATTTTTGTAAAATAACTTATTCATCCATAAGTTTTAGTGTAATTTTTTTCTAGTCCTATTTCAAGCGTATGGCATCAGCATTCCCACCAAAAGCTGACGTGTAAAGTTAAAGAAATTCAAAAAAAGTACTAAATTTGACAAAGCAATGACATTTTGAATAACGTTAGAAATATCTTTTTGTCGTTTCCACACTTTATTTTACCTAAAATTGGATTAGAAAATAATTACACTAAAACAAGTACAACAACAACAAACCCAGTGCCTGCAAGGGCTCCCGCAAAAGCAGGGTCTGGGGGGTAGATGTACGCAGTCTTCCCCCTTCAAGGGGCTACCCTAAAGAGAGGCTGTTTTCGAGGACCTCCAACCTGAAAGGCTGGTCCGCAGCATAGAGCATGTGACGTGGCAGCAGAAGAGCAACAAAGCATGAGTAGGGCAAAACACACGGCGAGCAAGACAACAGACACAAAGCAAGCCACATCAAGCAGAAATCAAAGGATAGGTAGGCAAGCATGCAGGCAAGTAGTAGCTCATGAGAGCAAGTACAACTAAAACTGGTAAACTGATAAATTATTTCCCAAAGTTTATGGACTAAAGATTTATTAAACCATACATCATAGTACTAATATGTAATTTACCTTTTTTTTATAGTTTCATGTAAAAAGCATCCTTTACTTAATATTTTAGATATATAGTTAATAATAACCACCTATTAAAATGACAAGAAAAACAACAATGTAAACTACGCAATCATAATGGGTGATGTTGGTGGAACAATTATAGATGACAACGAGTCTTAGTGGCAGGTGGTATTTGCAGTCAAGCCATCACAAAGGGATAATTATTATGTTCGATGTAGATTATAATGGTAGCAAACTACAATAGTCGGTAATGGAGGTGAACCATAGTGGTAAAATAAATTATAGGAGTTGTGAGTTGTGGTGGTAGTAGACCATAGTGGCAGGAGTTGGTGGTGGAAGCATACCAATGTAATTGCAAATCATGGTGGTGGATGTGCAATAGATGTTGTGTTGTCCGTGATGGAAAGGACAGTAATGAGTCTCGATTGTTAAGGATGAATAATGATAATGGCTACTGAAGGATGCTAGATGCAGTAAGCTATTGTAATAGAAGGCTGTAACCACGGTAGTGGAACCAATGTAAGTAAAAACGAAGCATGATAATAAGTTTAGGACAATGTTATTGACATTGTTTTTCATTAATGCCAAAAATAAGGACAACAATGATTGAAGCATGATTTTATGGTATCAGCTTCGCTGTGCTTTCCTTTTCTTTTTTTTCCCTCTTCTTTCTAGCTGGTGGACTGTTTCTGCTCAAGTGAATCGCAAAATATGGTTTTTGCAACAATGATTATATATATATACTTGTGCATATCACAGACTTTACATGCTTCGATCCATTTGCTAGAAAACACACAGTTATTCATGAACTAATAGTTTAATGTACTTAGAGACAGTCGTAAATATGCAAGCCCAACATATACCTCTGGACATTTTGATTTGAGTTGATAGGTTCCAATAAAGGGCGTTCACAAACCAAATGTTTGATAACATACTCTGTACTTGAAATCGATTAGTGTTCATTTTGGAGGCGTGATAGTTCAAACAAGGGGGTACCTGATTTGTTAAAACTTGTAAATAATTTGACAAAAAATTGTTAGAGACTCGTTAAAAGCTCAATAAGGGTTGTTGGCCGCCTATTCAAAACGACTAGGGATGGGGAGCGCAATATTTAAACTCATACAAAATTGTATTTGTATATATTAGTGATTCATCTATATCAAAAATTAAATTTGCTAGGTCAAGGCCAAAAAATAGTTTTATCTACCACATCGCCCTTCACACAATTACTCACTTGACTTGAAATTTGGGTAACACACAAGGTCACCTCGTAGCTAAGAGTAATGTTTGTTGGGATTTGAACTCCTAATCTCATAGTCAAAGAAACTATGATATTTATAAAAAAAACCGACTAATTTCAAAAGCTTAAATTATTAGTTAAGATCAATAACTTATATTATAATCTAACATCACATACATCTAATTTTGAAGAAAAGCAATAGGAATATACAACAACAACAGTCCCAGTGCCTTGTGGCTCCCGCAGAAAGCAGGGTCTGGGGGGGGGGGTGATGTACGCAGCCTTACCCCTTCCGGCTGGAAAGGAGTCCTCACCCTCAGATTGAAGGTACTCAAAAACAGTCTATTTATCTTTCAAATATCGGTGACTCCTATTAAGATGTTGATGTACTATAAAAGAAAGAAGGAAAAAAAAAAGGAATATAAAGGAGGCGTAGAAATACGCGGAAACATACAAGTTAGGAGAAGGAGGAGACATACGAATCCAACAAAAGTCAGCATAATCTCCGCTGTCTACTACTTTACACTCCCCTTCCATGTTTCTTTTTTGCTCCCCTTGACTAAACTTTTTGCCCTTTCCCATATTCATACAATGATTTATATATCAACTGCTAAATCTCTAGTGAGTTATTATTATTATTAGGCTAAAAAATGTTGTTATAGTAGTAATTATATGATTTATAAATGATTAAAGGTAAAAATTTACCTTAAAAGCTATAATCTTGTCACACAACAACAACAAAAATAAACCCAATGCCTCAACGGTTCCTGTATATGCAGGGTTTGGGAGCGGTAAAATGTACGCAATCTTATCTCTTTAGGGTGTTACCATAAAAAAGAGGCTGTGTACATGGACCCCCAACTCGGAAAACTTGTAATTCAACAACAACAACAACAAATCAGCAGTTTACAAGTATAAAATATGCCATTGATCTTGTATAGCCTTTTAATTCAATACTTGTTAAGTAGTTTACAAGTATTAATACAACTTCATAAAATAAAATATGAAAGAGTATTTTATAAAAATAAAAAAAATAATAATAATAATAATTCAAGTAGATAAATAATAAATAAATGCAATAGAGTGAGTAGTAGTAGTAGGGGTCGGTGGGAGGGTACGGTGAAAATGAAGATGTACGGAGACAATGCACGGAGATCTGAGCCCCACCACCGTCTGCCAGCCTGTAAAACATGTACATTCAGCTACTAGTAGCAGCAGCAGTAGTATAGGGGGGGGATTGGATTTGACTTTGAAGGAGAGTGGGAGTTACCTACCCAATCAGATTACTAGTCTTCTGCTGATTCATTTAATCATAATGGGTCCATGCAGAATGCAAATGAGCTGTTGCTGTGATCCTGCTTTGCAACCATTCGGGGTTAATTGACTATTCGTCTCTACTTTTAATAAATTATTAATTAATAGCATTGAGTTGAGTGATCATGTAAATATTCTTACAGGTTGCCATGTGAGAGAAGGGGGGGGGGGGGGGTGGCGGTGCATTTTGGGCTCTGTTATGCGCGCAGCCCTCCTCCACTTTTTTGACATTTAATGCTTGCATCTGCATCTGCATCTGCATCTGCATACTTTAGTGTATATACTCGTATAATGTTCCAAAAAAAAAAAAAAAAGTATATATTGTACCTGTAAAGTACTTTTTGTGACACCCCATTGATTCCTCCAGATTCCTTCCTTGCTTTTAAATTTACTTTTGCTCCTATCTATCCAATACTATGGATATCTAAAATATTTTTTATCTTTCCAGGGTCTCCTTCCACATTTGTTCCATATTATTTTTTGGGTCTAGTTTTTATTTTTATTTTTATTTTTTTAAATTAAAGTCATGTATTGAAAAATAGTGTTATCGGTTATTGATTTATTGTTCTAGTCAAAACTAAAAATTAAAATTAAAATTAAAATTAAAATATAGGAAATTGGGTTTTAAAAAGTAATATAGTCCTTTATATATATATATATATATATATTTATATATATTTTACAATAGTTAAGAAATGTTCTAGTAGTTTTTCTCCGAAGGAGTAAGACATTTTAGCATTTTCTTCTTTAATTTTTAGTTTTTTATTTAAATAGTTTTAATAATAGAGTTACACTTTGAAGTTAAAAATGATTTGATTAAGTTCTCATCCAAAATGCACTTTATATTTTCTCCAAAAAGATAAAAAATAAAAAATAAAAAATATCAAATTAATCTTTAGAAATTTTAAAATATATTGATGTTAGTGAATATTTTTTGGGGGTAGGTAGGACAAAGATGACATCCGTTAAATTAATTGATATGTTATAATTTGGATAATTTATGAAATAAGAATGAAAGAAATAGAGACAAGAAAGGGGAAATGATTTGTTATACAATACTAATCGTTTGGAGTGCACTCACCTATGCTTTTTCAATGTTTCACTCTTATTGTGACATTTCTCATCCTCTTTCAATTTAATTATTATGTTTTATTATGCTCTAAACTTATAAAATTAATTCTAGTTGAGGTAAAAGGCTATGAATTTAGATCACATAACGTCCCTAGTAATAGAGGAGCCGGTTCGGTAGGTGAAGAGTGAGAGACTCCTTATTGAAAACTAAAGTAAAAATTAAAACTAATTATTATAATTAATTATAATATTAATACCTAAATACAATAATAGAAACAAAAAATACATGTATACAATATAAATAATTACAGTGTGTTTCAATATTTTGAGTAAAATCAATATTGTATTTATAGTGTACTTACACTTTATTTATTTAAAGTATGTGCTTAAATTAGTAACTCATTATTTTAATTTGTTAAAATTCTATTAATAATTTTTGATTGCTCCTTGCGTTGAACTGTATAATTTTCATGGTTTTACAACGAAGTTAACGTATAAGTTAGGAAAGAAGAAGTTGATTGGGCGTCAAATCAAATTGAAAGGCGTGTGATGGTGACGAAGAAGAAGTTGATCATCAATAGCGTACGTAATGCTAGAATTGTCCCATGGAAAATGTCTTCAACGTGCTAGCACTACAAATGAGGAACACAAAATCCATGAGATTATTAACATTTATATTTGTTCTACAATACATATAATAGTAAAACTATAAATTATTTGAAATATAATTTAAGTTTTTGTAAATAGTTTATGCCATAAAGGCGACAAATTGTAGAACTATGATAACTTAGAGAGCCATACAATCCGACCCAAGACTGATCCGAACTCAAGACAACTTGAAATTGAAGTGACTCGGCCCTGAAGTGACTTGACCCTGAACCAAGTTGACCCGAGTATAGGTAAAAACCGTAAATAATTCGGGCCTACTTGAGTCGAGCCGACTTGATCCAATCCTAGTTTATTGTAGCCCCAAAATAACCCGAACCCAATAGGATACACCCAAACCCAACCCTGATGGCCCAATTGACATCTCTAGCTATCCATGCCCATATTTAAGTTTATGGTGTGCCTATTTGGAAGATAATAGAAATCCAATATTCCGAAATTTCACAGGCAAAATGGACCCAATTTTCATTTTTCTTTTATGGAAATTGTGTATACTAATATTTGTTTTTATAAAAAAATTAATAAACGACTTAAGACTTTAAAAGTTTAAAATAAATTTAATAGATGGACATTTTTATCATTTAGGTGTTTCAGCAAATTTTAAAACGTCTTGATTAGTTCACTTTGTAGTTAATATATATTCCTATTGCATTTAAACAATGTATAAAATAAAAAATACAGGGTAATATTAGTGTCCAAGTAAAATTGTTGTTAGAAGAGCAAAATATAATTTTTAAGATAAATTTACAATTATCATAATAGATAAACCATATTAATAATAATTTTTGATGTAAGAATAAAAATGTTGAAAATAAAATGGATAATATTGTTAAGAAAAGAGATGACAAAAAAGGAGGAGTTTAGGAATGATATTGACCAGGTTCAAAAATAATATATAATAATAATATTATATGTAAAAATGACAAAACAGCAACCACCCCCTTATAAATAAATTCAAAGGGAGGTTTATGAGCATGAAACTTTGTGAAGGCTTCGCTGCTCAAGTTAGGAAGCATCCTCTCTCTCTCTCTCTCTCTCTCTCAGTCTCACACCTTGAATTACCCACTTTTCATTTTCCTGAAATCAACCCCCCCCTCCACTCTTTCAATCCCTCTCCTCCTTCAGTTTTATCTCCTTCACGAAGCCATAGCGGTTTTACCATTTGCTGGGTCCTCGTTTTTAGGTAAAATGTAATTCTGGGTGTCACTTTTTTGTCCTAGTTATTCATTGCTGCATGTTTGTATTTTGGATTTGCTTTCTCTATTGTCTTTATGTTCCTACCATTTCCAGCGAGGATTAAAATGGTGTTCATAAGCATTGTGTTCTATATGTGGTAAATACAGTTTATGATGGGGTTCCAATACATCCACTTCTGTTCTATATTGCTTTATCTGTCCTACATTTTGCGGAAATGCGTATTCGCATTCTGTATGCAGATAGCCCAACCGTTTGTTGGGCGGGCGTACTTAGGATTTATAATTACACTGAGTTCTTTGCCGAATCTGGGTTTTCAGCATGGTGTTTGGCAGATCTAATTTCCCATTCTGATGCATTTTTTCTAACGATTTTTGTCCTTGTTCCTTTAATTTGAAGAAATTAGATCATATAAACAGTTTTAGGTGGGATATTGTTAACAACTCCACGTGCGAGTCAAATGTTAATCCCACGCACAAGTTGACCAAGATATAAGTCTAGTGGGTTACTCTACTTAATACTAATTGATTTTAAGATAGAACCTCACTCATGCTTATATATAAATCTCGTATATTTCAATTCAGTGAGTCGAGTCTAAAGGCCCATGAAATTTCACAGACATTTAGTAAGGTGTGCCAGGATCCAAGCTCAATGGAGAGCAGGAGAAAGAGATTCCCCCCCCCCCCCAAGAGTTGTGTTTGCTGTTTTTGTGCTGATCACGTAACTTTGGCACTACAGTAGAAGTCAACATATATGCTTAGCCTATTGCTTAATTGTCTTCATCTAATGACTATCTTCTTTCCCTAGCACTGATTTTGGCATTTTTACATGTCATGTTGTGAAAATTTTAGATTTCTAGGCGAATGGGCATATCTTTTTCATGTCCTTTTGCGACTGATAATGATTTGGAGAATGGCATGGAATCCGTCACTGTCAAACCCATCAGTTTGGGGCATGAAGGAAACAAGACACCCAGACGGTCCATCAGTTTCACAGGCCGAGATTCAGATCCTGTGATAACGAAATCCTTAGGTTCTGGGAAGATGATGGTGGAAGGATCTATCAGCTTTAAACAGAGACAAATGGAAACACTGGTCTCAATTAATCCCCTCTTGTCGAGTGGTAAGGAGGAGGGTATGCTAAACAGATCATTTCGCTGTGAGAACATGGATATAGATAACAAGTTACTGACGTCTGATCAAATCGATCAGAAGGTGCTGCCATCATTCATCAATGATTTGGCCAGTCCCAAGCACGAGGCTGCTCTGAAGCTGCAGAAAGTGTACAAAAGTTTTCGCACAAGAAGGAAATTGGCAGACTGTGCAGTCCTTGTTGAGCAGAGCTGGTATCCACTTTACATCAAGCTTTTCGGGGCAAATACTCTCTGCCCTCCATTTGTGGTTATTCCATTTTAGTTGCTTCTACGTGAATCTTATATGCAATTTTGGATGCATGGCAACAGGTGGAAGCTGTTGGATTTCGCAGAACTCAAGCACAGCTCTATATCTTTTTTTGGAATTGAACATCATGAAACTGCCATTTCACGTTGGTCTAGAGCAAAAACAAGAGCAGCTAAGGTACTAAAGCTTTTGATTATGATACACTGAACTAATGTCTGTTTGTGGATCTTGACGTCTATCTTTGTATATCCATTGATTCTTTGACTCAAGTGTTTCTATCACATGGCAGGTTGGTAGAGGGTTGTCGCAAAATGATAAAGCTCAGAAACTTGCTTTACAGCACTGGCTCGAGGCAGTAAGTAGCCTACTACTCCATTTTCTCCTCAAGTATCCTGGGATGGATTTAAGTTGACTGCTTATTCTCACTCTTTGTATGGAGCAGATCGATCCACGACACCGTTATGGGCATAATCTTCACTTTTATTATGTCAAATGGCTCCAGTCCCAGAGTAGAGAACCCTTCTTTTACTGGTAAAAATCTTCAAATAAATTCACTGCCTGCTGGGTTTATGCCAAGAATCATGTGCATTATCTATGAGCGTTGTCTTTGAATTTGACTCAATTTTATATGGATCGCAATGCAGGCTTGATATTGGAGAAGGAAAAGAGGTGAACTTAGAGAAGTGTCCACGGTTGAAACTTCAGCAGCAGTGCATCAAATACCTTGGTCCGGTGAGCATCCTTTCTATCCGTCAACTGTTATGTGATTTGAGTTATCACTCGAGGACCTTTGGCTAATACTTTTCTTCACACAGATGGAAAGGAAGGCTTACGAAGTAGTTGTGGAGGATGGAAAGTTTTGCTACAAACAAAGTGGAGAGCTTCTCAACACTACCTCTGAAGCCCAGGCGAAGTGGATTTTTGTGCTTAGCACATCAAAGACCTTGTACGTAGGAATGAAGATGAAAGGCACGTTTCAACATTCTAGCTTCTTGGCTGGAGGAGCCACATCTGCAGCCGGGAGATTAGTAGTTGAAAACGGCATCCTAAAGGTGAAACATATAATAAATATGCTTTGTAGAGTTCGTTATTTGATATCATCATTCTTTTGAATGTCCACTTATACTGAAGTTTATGATATTTGAACAGGCTGTGTGGCCTCATAGTGGCCATTACCGACCAACACCAGAGAATTTTCAAGATTTCATCTCATACCTCAGAGACAACAATGTAGATCTCACATATGTGAAGGTGAGAGAGGGGATAATCTTAGCATTCTTTACAAAATTTAATCCTTCTCGGATTGGTGATATTCTAAAGCACATAACTGATACAGATATCGGGTTATTGGTCTTTTCAGATGGATTCAGTTGAAGAAGATGATCAATCACTCAACAAGCAAAGCAGCAGTATCCAATTGAGAAACAGTAGCTCTTCTGAAGAAGATTCTACAATGGAGAATGCTGTTGACATCAGTACTGTAGACTGCGTTAAAGAGAGATTACATGTAGCTGCCCAGGAACAACCCAGCTTCAGGCGCTCTCGTGTCTTTAGTCAAACTCTAACGAATCTTCAAATACCGAAAAGGGATGACTTGTTCGTGGGAATCCAGAGCGAAAATTCAGCCTCTGGACCTACTAAAAATTCCAACATGTGTGATGAAGAATGTGAAGTTAAAAAAGAAGAATGCATACCAGAGGAATCAATTCTGAAGAGGATTAACTCTCATAAAGACGCAAAATCCTTCCAATTGGGGAAGCAACTATCCTGCAAATGGACAACAGGAGCAGGGCCTCGTATTGGTTGTGTGAGGGACTACCCTTCAGAGCTACAGGTGCGCGCACTGGAGCAGGTTAACTTGTCTCCAAGGAGTGGCGGTCCACTAAAATCTTTACTCTCTCCTTGTTATGCCTCTGGATCAAGCCCAAAGGCAACCATGCTAAAGACTATAATGTCACAAAGAAGTCTCAAGCATATTATGGCGCAGTCATCTCCCCTGTCCGGAAGAATAAGACCTTGATAATTGTTTTCGGGTCCGACTTTGAACAAAGTCTTCATTTTTTGATTCTTTCTAAAGTGTATAGAAGGTAGGATGGGTAGGCGTTCTTTTCAAGGAGTTTTAACATTTTTTATTTCCCCTTGTTACTCGATATATTCCAATTTTTGTAGAATTTTGGGATGAATGACCATTTATTATGAAAAGAAAGGGTATCGTTTCCCGTTTTCTCAGTCGTACACCTACTAAAAAAATTTTTTCCCTATCACCTACCTTGTACGTGGTTATGTCTTTGAATTCGGTAGTCGTGGATTCAACAAAAACAATTGCCATCTAAAAGAGTAGTTAAGAGCATCTTGAACAAGTACGAAGAACAACGGAGTCAACTTCGGATGGCTTCAGTCACTGTCATTTCTGTCCTGATTCTCTGCAATGGCTTTGTCAGTTGATATAGATGGAGTTGAACTTCAGGTAGTTCTTCTTCTGAGATTTACTTCATCTGACTTCTATGTCCGTCAAGAGTAATACTAGTTTGCTTAATGCCTTGTGCGCATGTTGGGACTTGTTATAAAGATTGGGAGTTGCATTAACTAAAGCATTGGTTGTGTCTTTGGTAGCTTTGACACTTCACAACTAAATACTACAAGTTGATGGTTCTTCCAGCATCCAAATTCTTGATGCCTGCCGAAGAAAAAGAATTCAGAAATGAAGCTGCTCGGTTATATCTCAAATTATTTGTTTTATCTTTATGGGGTTGCCGTAGGGTCACCGATCGAGAGGGAATCCGATCAATCGGGAGTCGTTTTCCGCAAACTCTAGCCGTCTTCTATAAATAAGGGCTTAGGGTTTCGGCTTAGGCGAGTTTAACTCCAATTATGATCCAATCCAAGAGTGAGGCGCCGCCATTGAGAGAAAAGAGGTGATTTCGTAATTCCTCCAAGATTTTGAGTGCTACGAGAGTTCAGAGGAAGTGATTGTAATTCTTCCATATATCTCGTTCTGGGAAGTGTCGTTGTAATTCTTCAGTTCAGTTAATAAAGAATCTCCATCTCCGCCCGTGGTTTTCCCCCCTCTCGATTGTAGAGGGGTTTCCACGTAAATATTGTGTGTTCTTGTTTTGTTCTCTCTTTCTCCATATATTTGTTTACTTCTCGTTTTGTGTGAGTCATATTATTTGAATCGAATCAAGCAATCAGGGTTTACGCTTCCGCATTAAGATTTTCCTAACAAATTGGTATTATAGTATATCAGATTTGTTTAAATTTTTCTTCACAGAAGCAATCGCATAGCTGGAAGCTTGGTTTTTGGTTCACATATAGGTTTCCTCTTGCTTTTAAATTAATATCTACAAATTGAATTCAAATGTTTCAGTGCCCTGCTTTCAGTGATGGGCAGAGTTATTTGAGATGAAAAGTTTTAAGACGATAACAACAACAATAAACTCAGTGCCACAAGGGATCCGACCAAAGCAGGGTCAGAAGGGTGAGATGTATGCAGCCTATAATAAACCTTTTGCCATCTATCCATCATGTTGTTTGTGAATGCAATTGTTTCTGTGCTTTATGAGGATATAAGGAAGGGCCAACATGAAACAAAACTTGGAAAGTCTATTGTGTCTCCCTGAAGTTGCAGTCCTGTAATGAACTTTATGTTGTTTGTCAAAAGAATCAGATTCCAACACTATCTCCTAGAAAGGGAGATACGCTTGCCTCTGCCTCCTCCAAAAGTTCTATCTATGACCACATTCATCAATATCCAAGCTGCTCCTTCCATTTGGGCAGTACTTTAAGAACAAATAGCAGTTTTCAACAGTTCTGTATATTTAGGGCCTTTCGATATCATTTTTTCCCCCCTGTAGGCGCTCTAAGTGAACCCATGTATTGGCATAAAAATATTTTTTCTTTAATAGCATGGGAAAAGTCTTTCAGTCTTTAGAAGCCCTATAGAAGAAAGGAACTGTCTGGTGGGTGTAAAATCTCATGGGTGCTTAGACTCAGATTTACAAACTTGGGATATGTGAGGTCCATATACAAGCTCAGGTAGGTTTACCTCAAAACTAATTGTCTTTAAGTTAATTAACTTATTAGGCTTATACACGTCAACATCTAATCTCTTACAAATTCAATGTGGCCGATTCACGAAGTTGGCACATATGAGTCCATGTATAAGCGCCAATAGGAAGTAGATGTAAAATTTTTATTAGGGGTGTGCTTAAATTCCGAACTACTTTTATTTTTTCACTTCACTGGATGCATTGCTTGCATATGTATCCTATATATATCTTCATTCAAAATCTAAAGTTAGCTCTTTGATTACATAATTTATACAAAATTTTCAATTGGAAAATAAAATCATACTGTTAATAACTCCTAAATACTAGAAATCTTCGAGACAATTTGTGAAATCTTGTATTTAGTCTTCAACGGCACATGTAGAGCATTACACATTTTTTGTAAATGTAAAAAATTATATATAAAATTAAATAAGAATTGATGAACAAATATAGGACTCTTGTTCATTTATTTGAATTGGTAATTTAAGAATTGACACACTTTATTTAACCTAACTCATAGAGTTAAAAAGAGATGCAAGAAAATTTAAAGTACTTTGCATATTGATATATAAACTAAGATCTTGTTTGGTACGCAGGAAGTTGATATATTTAACAAAATGACACACTTTACTGTTCACTTATTATTGCATGCATTTTCAAATTGCTTACAAGAGCTTGCTAGTTGTTGCACTTTGTAAGGTCGTGCAATAGTGCACACATTTTTTTTAAATATTATATCTTTAAAATTAAAAAATAATAATAATAAAATAACTTTTTAATTTAAAATAATTTTTAATTTAAATTATTTTAATTTTTAATTTTATAATTTGAATCACTAAATATATATACTTTTTAAATTAAAAAGTATATGTATATTATTATTTAAACTATTAAAAAGGAAGATATAAATTAGGGACACATTTAAATGAAGATATGGTAATATGTATATTATTAGTTGAACTACTTCATACATGAACTATGATATTATAATAATATTAATAAAGAATATATAAATGAGGGACACATTTAAATGAGGAGCTAATGATATATATATTATTATTTGAACTATCTTATACAGGAATTATTATATTATAATAATATTAATAAGAAAGATATAAATGAGGACATATTTAAATGAGGAGTTGTTGATGTTTCAAAAAAAACAAAAAACACGAGTTTACGTATTTGTATATAATTATTTGAACTATTTTATTAGATACATGTAACTCAAATAATAAAATACATATATCATCTCCTCATTTAAAAATAACTATTTTAAAAGACAGTGACTATTATAGGGTTTGGGTGTGCAAGTTTTGCACGAGAGAAGATGAAGAGAAGAGAGTGAGAGAGAGTATTTAATATAAATAAATTAGGGTTAGAGTTTAAATTTAAGAGTTGTAGTAGAAAGCAAAAAATTTACAAGAAAAAAATATTGTCAACAGGGTTTATACTTGCAACTTTATGAATAAACAATCCGATTACGCATATGTTGTGGGTTTACATGTTAATAAACAATCCAAGTTTTTTACACAACTCGCGTATGCTTTTAAAGGTCACATCGTAAGTCGTGCACCAAGGTACCATATAAGATCTTAACATTAGGAGTGCTATTTTTATACTACCACACTTAAACTAGGGCAAAAATAACTACTTTTGTACTTAGATTGAGAAATGCTACCATGCAGCTGGCTTAAATATCTAATTAGGATTCTAACTACTGATATAGCACAAAGTTGTTGGATTGATAACAATAATTTTAGATAATTAATTTTTAATTTTTGATTCTTTACTATCTAACTTGTGGTGCAAGAGATAAAATTAAAAGATAAGGGAAAAGAAGTTATTGTTAAATAAAATGTACTTCTCAAAGTCTCCAATTACGAAACTCTCCAATTAGGAACTGATTAGAAATTCACTTTGATTTCTTTTTCTAAGAGTTTAATAATTAGATTTATTTTTCTATTAAAATTTTAGTTTTAAGATGTTTAAAAAGTCTTTTAACTTAGAATTAGAAATTTAAAGTTTAAATTGTTCAAAAGTCGGTAATTTATCCAATTTAGATATAATTCTAGTTAGAGATAATTCAAATTTATGTTTTATCCAATATTCAAATATAATTCTAGTTGGGTTAGGATTCTATTTTAGTATAAACAGGAGTATTATTATTCATATTATGGAAGACCAATGTTTGAAATTGATTACTTCAATTATTTAGGTTTCTAATATAAAGAAATTAATCAAATTTTCTTTTAATATCACCTGTTTTCACAATTCAACTAAAGAAATTGGCCAAGTATCAAATTCGATGACGTACCAATCAAAGTAAATTATAACGTCAAAAGTTAAACCTGCATGAACAAGACTAAACCACACAAACAATGGAGTTGGCCACGTTGATCCATGACATATGTACGATATTTATAACAAAATTAGTAAGGAAGAAACTCTAAATAGAAACAATCCATCTGCAACAAAATTAAAAATAGCAGTTCAACAATGCTCTCAGTTTTAATGTATAATGGAAAAGAAAGCTAAAGAGATGGATCCAGGCAGATAGGAACATAAGACCAAGCAGCGAATGGTTCATGACCGGCATTCATAATCTCCACGTAGTTGCTTCCCTCCATATCAAAGATTCTGCACTTTGAATGGGGGCTGCTCCTGCGCCACAACCATCTTTCCCTTCAAGTCCATGACATTGGATCTCAACCCCATTGTCCCTATTTCTTTCTTCTCTTTCACTTCTACCCATCTTCCTTCTCCTCCCCTTTCTGAATTCTTCTCCTCCTCCAGCTTATATATCTCTTCTATGCCCCCTGTTTGCGACCTCTTTACCATGTATATCTCTCTGTACATCTCAAGCAAGTGTCGAATCTGTTCGATTTCCTGTTGCTCACCAGGGCCCAGCTATCCGTGCGGGTATCAAATCTCGCCAATTTTCCGCAGGAATCCATGCAATACAACAACCCTTGGACGCATATGGTCTGCACGATGGCACCAAAGTGTTTGAAGCCATCGGGGTAGGGGTGACTCCTCCACTTGGGATTGGTTTCTCCGAGGAGTAGAGTATTGACAGAGCCGGAAAAATAATGGTTAGAGATTACGTAAACGGTGCAGGTAGGAGAAGTGGGAGGAGCAGAATGAAGAGGGAGGTGCGGTAGGGGAGATGGAATCGTTTGCGGGAAAGGGGATGGAAGAAGAAGAGGGATTGGGTGGGTCGAGAAAGCAAAAGCAACCAAACGAAGCGGGAAGCAAGACACTGCAACTGATTGTTGAGTCCAGGAAACAACAGGGTGTACAAAGTTCGACCCAAAGGGTCCAGCAATCCATGTTTGGATTCACCAAAGACCCCTCCTCCTAACACTAACAATACTGGGGGTGGGCTTCTCCGCCTCCAAAGGGACCCCCATTCTCATCTATTTTCTATTTCTATTTCCTCCCTACAAAAGATTTTAAGATTTATTATTATTATTGATTATGGAGATTGAAGGGGCCACTTCATTTGGTATGTCTAATCCTAAATTTTTATGGTATCAGAGCTACAAAAAGCTTAAAACGCTCTCTCTATCTCTCTCCAAGGCAAACTTTAGCCTCCCTTTTCTTCTTCCTTTTCCAAAAAAAAAAAAAAAAAAAAAATAAGAACCTAAATTAAAATTAGAACCCTAGCCCAGAGCCGCCGCCGGCTAGCTGTCTTCTCTCTCATGCACCGCCGTCCCTCTTTAGGCTAAATCTAGCCAAGTTCCTTTGCTTCTTGTGTTTTACACTCAATCCACAGTAACATCGCCAACCACTATTCAAAAAAAAAATGGTTTTCGTTGATGATTGTGCTTGCTTCGATGATTGATTTTGTTTCACAACCTGGGCTACCTTTCTTTGGTGCTCCTATGTATGGTGGGAATATGTTATCTACTCCACACTTTTATCCTACAAATAATACTTATGCTGCTAGTTCTAATATTTATTCAGGGTTTGCATCTCCTCACCATATTTTTCAATCTTTTACTGCTCATTCTAATCCTATGATTGATTTTCCCTGGATAATGGACAGTGGTGCATCATCCCATATAACTAATAACCCTAGTTTGCTTTTATCGCTTAGTCCTTATCATGGCTGTGATAAAATATTTGTTGGCAATGGTACCTCTTTATCGATTGCTAGGGTTGGATCTAGTTTTCTTAGTACACTTGTTGGTCGTTTCAATTTGCATAATGTCCTTTATGTTCCTGGTCTTTCCACCAATTTAATATTTGTTCGCCAATTTTGTAAAGATAATTGTTGCCTTTTAGAATTTAACTCGGTTGGTTTTTCCATTAAAAATGCCAAAACAATGGCTCTCATAATTCGTTGTGCTAGCTCGGGGCCTCTTTTCTCCGTTCCTAAGTCATCCTCTACGCATGTTTTATTAGTTGCTTCTCAGATTACGCAGTCTCTCTGGCATCGCCGACTTGGTCATCCTCGACAGCCGGTCTTATCCTCATTAGTCAAACACAAATTTATTTCCTGTTCAGGTTCTACTTCAGAGTCCAGTCTTTGTTATGCTTGTCAATTAGGCAAGCACAGTTGTTTACCTTTTCAAAAGTCTGTTTCCTTTACGTCTCATTCTTTTGATATCGTTCATTCTGATGTATGGACATCACCTATTATTAGCTTCGGTGGTTATAAGTATTATTTGCTATTTTTGGGTGATTATTCTCATTTTTTATGGATTTACCCGATGCTTGCTAAATCTGAGGTGTTTGATTTATTTGTTCAATTTTGAAATCTCGTGCTTAACCAATTTGGGATGGAGGTTAAATAATTTTTGTGTGATAATGGCACCGAATATATTAACCAAAACTTTAATAAGTTGTTTGCTAAACGGGTCATTCTTAATCGAATTTCATGTCCACATACGTCCCAACAAAATAGGAAAGCTGAACGAATGCATAAAACTGTTGAAAATATGATGTGTACTTTGTTGTTTCAAGCTTGTATGCCTTTAGAGTATTGGGTGGTGGCTGTTCTTGCCGCTACATATATAATAAATCTTTTGCCCTCTACCTCTATCAAGAAAAAAATACCCTTTCAACGTCTTTACAAGAAAAAAGGCCTCCTATGATCATCTCAGGATTTTTGGTTGTGCCTGTTATCCCAACTTAAGTGCTACTGCGCCCCATAAACTAGCACCATGGTCCTCATTATGTGTCTTTTTGGGGTACCCGCCGAACCATAAGAGCTACAAGTGTTTAAATCTCATAACTAACAAAATTGTTATCTTCAGACATATTGTTTTTATGAAACAGATTTTCCTCTAGCCTGGTTGGGGGCTACTTCGCAGCACACTATGCATCGTCTTCAGCAGGTGTTCAAATCACCACTTGATGCTTCACCTTTCTGTGGCCTATTCGGGTTCCACCTCCCGCACCCTCCACTCTTGCGGCTCCCTCGCCTTCTCCATTGCCTTCCTCTAATACTCGCTTGACGTGGCCCACGCCTCCACCGCAACCACTGCCATTGCCATTATCACCACAGCCCGAGCCACCTGTCTCTTATCGGTCAGTTCATCTAATGGTTACTCGGTCTAAGGCTGGTATTACTAAGCCTCTTCTCAAACCCTCAATGGTTGCTCTTTCTGCTATAACTGATATTCCTTATTCCTACAAGCAAGCATTTAATGATGATAATTGGAAAAATGCAATGTTTGATGAATATAATGCACTTCAACGTAACCACACTTGGACACTTGTTCCAAGACCAAGTACTGCTAATGTTGTTGGCTCCAAATGGGTTTTTCGTGTCAAATAGACTTCTACAGGTGAGCGCTATAAGGCACGCTTAGTTGCTCAGGGTTATACGCAACGGTACGGTATTAACTATGATGAGACTTTTAGTCTTGTTGTCAAACCAGCCACTGTTCGTACTGTCTTAACCATCGCCACATCACGAAAATGGCCCATTCATCAACTTGATGTTAAAAATGCCTTTTTAAATGGCACATTGAATGAAGAAGTGTATATGAAGCAGCCACCGGGTTTTGTGAATTCTGAGTTTCCAAATTACGCTTGCAAGCTTAATAAATCATTGTATGGACTAAAGCAAGCACCCCGTGCATGGTATAATCGTTTTGCATCCTTTCTTCATCGCCTCGGTTTTCACAGTTGCAAGTCTAATTCTTCCATGTTCACTCTACGACGTGGGACTGATATGGCTATTTTGCTGCTTTATGTGGATGATATTGTTCTTACTGCTTCCTCTACATCCTTCTTTCAGACTTTACTACACTCTCTTCAGCGTGAATTTGATATGACAGACTTGGGACGTCTCAACTACTTTCTTGGAATCTCTGTTTCTCACCTTCCTGATGGTTTATTCTTATCTCAGTCCAAGTATGTTCATAATTTGCTCGAGAAGACTGACATGTTAGCCTGCAAACCCGTAGCTACTCCCACAGATTCCAAATCCAAGCACTCTACTTCTGATGGGGAGCTTATGACCGATGTCACCTTGTATCGGTCGGTTGTCGGTGCATTACAGTAGCTAACCTTTACTCGTCCTGATATCTCTTATGCAGTGCAACAGGTGTGTTTGTTTATGCATGCTCATCGTCTTCCTCATTGGGTTGTTGTCAAACGTATTCTTCTCTATGTTCAAGGTACTATGAATCATGGCCTTGCTATCTCTCCTAGTGCCCTTGATCAGCTTGTGGCCTATTCTGATGCTGATTAGGCCGGTTGTCCTGACACTCGTCGTTCCACCTCCAACTTTTGTGTGTTTTTTGGTGGTAACCTTGTTTCTTGGTCCTCCAAACGACAGCCCACCGTCTCTTGCTCCAGTGCTGAAGCAGAATATCGCGCCGTTGCCAATGCCGTTTCGGAGTGTTGGTGGCTGCGGTCTCTCCTTGGTGAGCTTGACATCACTATTCCTAAAGCAACTCTGGTCTATTGTGACAACGTTCAGCAACCTATCTCTCCACTAATCCCATTCAGCATGTTCGTACTAAACACATCGAGATCGACATTCATTTTTACTAAGAGCTTGCTGATATTTTTACGAAGAGCCTTCCGCGACAGTTATTTTTATTTTTCAAACACAATCTTTGCATTCGGTCACCTCCTGCCTCGATTGAGGGGGGTGTTAGAATATATGGTAATAGTTGAATATATGGTTAGAATATATTGTATAAGATTATGTTAGAATATATTATGGCTAGAATATATTATGTTGAATATATGGTTAGAATGTATTGTATAAGATTATATTAGAATATATTATATTATGGCTAGAATATATTGTATAGGATTAATATGTATATGTTTCTATGTATTGTAATTATGAGTTCATTATAAATACAAGAGGGAGCCACCTCATTTAGTGTGTCCAATCCTAAACTTTCAAGAACCTAGGTCCATAAGTCCTGTTAGCCCATTTCATTGAACTTCATCTGTGGCCCAAATAAAGCTTAATTACTCTGCATATTCAAACCATTCTTTGTTAACAAACTCAAAACAGTAAGATGAAGAGAGAATTCCAGCCCACCACTTCAAAATCCAGCTCCCCTAAATGAGCAACGCTTGGGGTAGTAAAGGTTAACCAGCCAACAATAACATTGCATGGAAAGCAGTGAATATGATCACGGGCTTCATGTATCGTAAAAAACCACAGATTACTCAGTACAAATGATCCAAAAAGACAAGTGTATTACAATTTCATCATCACTGAAATCAAGCAAAAATAAACAGGGAATGCTGCAATGTTATGATACCCTTATTACACACAACACAGAATCAAGGTGGGCATGACATTCAGTAATCTTCAGCTTCATCCTCTTCGTCCACACCTTCAGCTCCAACTTCTTCGTAATCTTTCTCGAGAGCAGCAAGATCTTCTCTTGCTTCCGAGAATTCTCCTTCCTCCATGCCTTCCCCAACATACCAGTGCACGAATGCCCTCTTTGCATACATTAGATCAAATTTGTGGTCAATGCGCGAGAACACCTCTGCCACTGCCGTGTTGTTGCTTATCATGCACACTGCTCTCTGCACCTTTGCCAGGTCCCCTCCTGGTACTACCGTTGGCGGCTGATAGTTTATTCCGCACTTGAACCCAGTTGGGCACCTATTCAACGTAAAGATGTTAAGCTGGCTGAAAAAGAAATTTATCGAGTACTAGAATTCGAGGCGGGGGTCCTTACCAGTCCACAAATTGAACAGCACGCTTGGTCTTGATGGTAGCAACGGCAGCATTGACATCCTTGGGGACGACATCTCCCCTGTACATCAAGCAGCAGGCCATGTATTTCCCGTGCCTCGGGTCACACTTGGCCATCATGCTTGACGGCTCAAAAACCGCATTCGTGATCTCTGGTACAGACAATTGTTCATGATATGCTTTCTCCGCCGAGATAACAGGCGCATATGAGGAAAGCATGAAATGTATTCTTGGGTACGGCACAAGGTTGGTCTGGAACTCTGTAACGTCCACATTAATGGCTCCATCAAACCTCAAGGATGTAGTTAAAGATGATATGATCTGAGATATCAAGCGGTTCAAATTGGTGTAAGTTGGCCTCTCAATATCCAACGATCTGCGGCAGATATCATAGATAGCCTCGTTATCCAGAAGCACCGCTACATCAGTGTGTTCCAGGAGGGAATGAGTAGAGAGAACGCTATTATAAGGCTCCACAACAGCTGTTGATACCTGCAATCAAGAACAAATAGATGACTGCCAGGTAACTGGTTCACAAGCCTTGCTATATATCAGATTCTTGGAATAATTTTATTGATGTTTCAGAATGAAAACATTCCTAGAAAAAAAAAATTTCTTGATACAATTGAAAGATCAATTCGAATTAGGGTTGTCGCATAACAAGTGAATGTAACGTCACTCTTCATACAACTATCACACTGAAGAAAACACACGAAACCAAATGGTAAGATGAAAAGCCTTGGGAGAGGTATTACTTGACCACCAAGTGAAGTACCTGAGGAGAAGGATAAATAGTGAACCCTAGCTTTGACTTCTTTCCGTAATCTACAGACAAGCGTTCTAGCAATAGGGATCCTAGACCAGAACCAGTGCCGCCGCCAACAGCATTAAACACCAAAAACCCTTGCAGGCCCGTGCAATTGTCAGCTAGCTTCCTCACCCGATCAAGACAGAGGTCTACAATTTCCTTTCCAACTGCAAGATTGCAAATTAAGATCAGATCGCAAGAAAACTGTGATAGCGCAAAAGTTTGTTATAAATTCCGACCAAAGGAAAATCAAAGAGAAGGTTCTTCATGGATTAGTAGCAGAACAAAGGGCAGCTTACCGGTGTAATGTCCCCTGGCAAAATTATTAGCAGCATCCTCCTTCCCAGAAATGAGCTGCTCTGGATGGAAGAGTTGGCGATATGAACCAGTTCTTACTTCATCGATGACAGTTGGTTCCAGATCAACAAAGACAGCCCGTGGCACGTGCTTCCCAGCACTGGTCTCACTGAAGAACGTGTTGAAAGCATCGTGCCCCACTCCAACTGAAGTGTCACTGCATAGAATGAATAAAATGCTCAGTGAGACAAGAATGATGCTATGCAATATAGCCGCTCTTAAACATGAACCAATCTTGCAGTGACATTTCATTCTAAATTTAAGACATACAAAAGGAGAAACTTGGCGGTTGTTGCTCAAAGAGATAACAACAGGACTCACGCTGACCACCATTAAGCAATGTACCGACTTTGTGATCCAAATGGTCATGTTCGAAGTTGAGATTCAGGTATAAATCAAGAATATACAGGTTTCTGCCCGCTGGCATTTGGATAGTTAAATGTTTCAAGGAGCAAAGATTTGAGAGCAAGTCATTTCATGTGGGTGTCAGCAGTGGGCGTAACCCCAGAACTGGTTAAGGATACCCAAAAAATGTACTGTGGGTTAAAAAGAAGCCATCCCAACTGCAGGCCAAAATTCTGTAGCAAACTGGAAATCTCCGATTATATATTGGGCGAACAAACAATCCAAGTGCAAATGGGTTGAAACAAAGTTAGGCAGGTTGAGCATCTACTAGTACATTGTGGTTAAAATCTAATCGATATTACTCCAAGAAGGATGGGCATAGATTAGGAGGTCACCAATCGAGAAATCTGAACAAAGTCAAAAGTATCATCAACTAGAGCATAGAAGTGGATTAATAAGCGGAATGATGAAGATGAAACAAAAGATAGAAGGCGCAGATGGCACAAGATATAAACAACAATGTTAAAAATGAAAAATCAAATAGCAGGGCTGTAGATGAAATTAAGTACGGATCAGAGGTTGGGGGAATTAGGGCAGAAGCGAGAGGAACAAAAGAAGAAGAAGAAGAAAAGGAAGGGAAACCTGGGCATGAGACCATCGGGTTGAATGCCATGTTCAAGACAGTAGAGCTCCCAGCAGGAATTACCCACTTGAATTCCTGCTTGTCCTATGTGTATGCTTATTATCTCCCTCATCCCGCCTTCTTCTTCTTCTTCTTCTCTCTCTCTCTCTCTCTCTCTCTCTATGTGGGTGTGTGTGTGTTTGGCGAAATAGAACACTAAAATCCTGAGTCCCTCCTCCGGATAAACAAGAAAGAAAGCATTATACTAATAGAAAAGGACACCGGCGACAGCCCCACCCCACCTAATGTCTTACTTTGATTGATCCTACACAAATACACACATACACACATACACACAAAAACAGCTTGTGATGTTGATATTTCTGAGTGTAATGTGTAGTGTGTAATGGGTAATGTATAATGTAATGCGTTAATGGATCGCTTTCTGTATTATTATTGCCTTTTCTGAGTTCCTCCCTCTTTCTTTTTGGCGGTATCTTACCTTCACCCCTTTCTTCCTTGGCCCCCCCAGCCCTCCACCTCCTTCATTACCCCCCATATAACATAACATAAATTAACGTATAAGTTATCTTATCCCAAATATTAATATTTTTATGTTCAAATACTTTTATAAATGTTTTATAATCACTGTTTACTATAAATTTACTTCACTACTTTACTTTATTTTGCATAATAAGAATTACCCTATTACTCTTATTATCTTTTAACTTCTAATTTAGGGTGTAAAGTGGATAATATAAATTACAAAAAGTCTTTTACAATTTTATTCATGGGAAGCCTTCTCCGGTATTTACCCTCCTACTATTTATAATTTATTTACTATAATTAATTTAAATAAATAAATGTAAGCAATCAACACCCTTTGTCAAATTCTAGTTGAAAAAAATTATATTTTAGTCTTTAAAACACTTAGTGCATTGAAACTTTGTATCTTGCGTGTTTCATGACGCAGGTCTTTCCTATGTTATTTGCCGTAATGCATTGTCATATTCAACGATACAATACGCAGATGCACAATAGACCTAAATGTTAATTCGACTTGTTTCAGCTATAAACTTTTTATTTAAAATTATAAATCTAGAATAATACAAAAAATAAACACCGCTGGTAAATCATAACGGAAAAGGTTTGATATTACTATAGTTAAAGGAAGAAATATCTATGTGGGGACTTCGAATAAAAATTGGACAGGGGACGGAAGAACATCACGTGGCCCAGCGGCGGTGGTTGAAGAATGCGCTGGGATTGTCCCCACTCCAAATTAAAATTTAAAAAGAAAAGAAAACAAAAAAAATCAATAAGACGCGATAATTGACCATACACCATCCTTCCCTTCCAATTATCCTTCTACATCTTTATACGAAATCTGTTTGAAGACTCCACGTATTAGACTAATATAAAAATTTTATATTAGGACTGTAAGAATAAAGATATTAATTTAATCTTAATGAATTATTTTATTTAATGTCTATTAGTTCTAAAATAAAACTTCATTTAGATTTATATGCGGATTTTATGTATGCTAACTTTCCATGTCCTGCCTCTACATTTAGTCATTCACCTCACGCAAGAAGGTGAGAGTCATATTTGTGCCACTATTTGGTTAAGGAGGGAGGTGGGTGTGATGTCAATTACGAGAAAAATAATGTCAACAGCTAAATGAGTACTAAAATTTATTTTCACCCTCTCATTTTGTCACCTAAGTCGTACCCTATAGGCATCTCAAGTCCAAATATTTATCATATTAGTGTTCTGGTGTTTTAATTTTGAAATTTTTTTCTATTAGGTGTCCTCTACCAGGATCGGTAATTGTTGTCAAAATGCATCAAATTTTAGCTAAAAATATTGACAAGACACATAACTCTTCTAATATACGTGCCGCACGGTCTGCCATGTCAACTTTTTCAATAAAAATTCACCACACTACGACAATAATTCATCAAATTTTGACTTAATATATTTATATACTAAAAAAATCACGTATCATATTAATATTTTTTTATTAAATTCACCAGACTTCGGTGTAACTAAAATTCACATAAGCGTATTTCACACCATTAGTTGTCAAGAATACAAGAGGAATTGTTATGTATATTCCTAAAATTAAGTTTAAAAGCGCTTAATAAAATAATGGGTTTGGTGCTACTGCTAGATTTTATATATTTTCATACACAAACTCTTTTAGGCTGTGTTTGGAGCATGAAATTAGATGCTGGAATCGGGATTAAGACTGAAATTGGGGCCCAAAATTCCAATTCTATTGTTTGGTTCACCTGTTGGAATTGAAATTATAATACCATTGACTAAAAATCATACTTTCCAATTTCTTAGGGTGAGGTAAGGAATTGCAATTCCATAGACCTAAAACCCAAAATGACCCCACTGGATTAACCCAAATCCAACATGACTCAAAATTATGGTTGGCCAACAGACCGGACCGGTATACCCCAGGCCGGGCCGCGGGCCAAAATTTAGTGGTCTCTGGGCCCGGGCCTGCAACGATGGCCGTTGCCCCAACGGCTCTAAAATTTTTATAAAAAAAATTATATATTTTTTTTTCTATAAATACTTAATCCTCCCCAACCCATTTTCTCACCAAATCTTCAATCCTCTCTTCTCTCTCTATACATTCATCATCTCCCGTCTTCTTCAACCTTGCTAATTGCAAAATTGTGCTCTAAAGTTCGAAGTTCATAAAGTGTTTGGCTGAAGTTCGAATTTCATTGTTCTCTCGTTTCGGTAATTTTAGTATCGCAATTTTATTTGATTCGCATTTTTAGTTATTTAATTTGCATTACTACTTGCATTTTATAAATACTAATCACTTATACTAATATGGCACACAACTCTTCATCGCCCTCTGGAGCCGGTCGTGCTGGTTCTAGCTCTTCTCGGCCACCCAGAATCCCTAAAAGGAATAGAGTTGTCATACGTAATACGGAAGAACGAACTTTTATACAACCAAGCCCATCACCCGCATACACTGATGATAGCATAGATTATGACTTTTCACAACAACAAGATTATCATGAGTCGGGTGGTGGTGGGGTTAGAGACTCACAAACTGATGAGGAACCCACGCCCACCACCGAAGCCCAGTCTGAAATTAGTACCTCTACTAGTAGGCGTACAACTAGTGGGGTATGAAATCACTTTACCCTTAATAAAACAACTAATAAAGTAACATGTCAATTATGTGACCCAGCTAAAACTTTTAGCCATCAACCTGGCAGTGGAACAGGCACATTAAACAGACATATACTTAGGTGCCACCCCGAGCAATACCCAAATAAGAGCCAACAACGTCTAGTACAGCAAGTGACCGGTGCACTTGCTAATTTTAGGTTCTCCCAAGAGGGCAACCGAAATGGGCTCGCTAAATATATAATTTTGCATGAAAGGCCTTTCAATGCCGGTGAAAACCCATATTTGTCGACTACCTCCAATAAAATGTGAACCCCGCCATTGTAAGGATTCCTCGGAACACCGTAAAACGGGACGCTTTTACGTTGTACCACAGGATGAAAGCTGGGGTCTTAACACTTTTTGCGATGAACACGAGCATGTTCTCGTTGACGTCGGACATATGGACGTCGAAACCCGGCCAACCTTATATGTGCATTATGGCACATTGGACCGATGACTCCTACATCCTCCAAAAGAGGATAATTCATTTTGGACTTTTAGATTGCCCCCACACTGCCGAGGTAATTACGGGTGCGATTATGTCGGCAGTTTGCCACTGGGGCATCGAGCGACGTATCTTCAATATTACATTCGACAATGCTACCAATAACACTGCATCCGTTACACATTTAATTAGGCAAATGAGACCCATGTTAGTTGGGAAGTATTTCCGTGTTCGTTGCATTTGTCACATTTTGCATTTAATCGTAATGGATAGTTTAGATCTTGTAAACGTATCCCTTACCACCTTAAGATCCATAATAATATCTACTAAATCATCCGGCACTAGAAAAAAAAAGATTTAGAAATTTATGTAGGTTGCATAATATAGAATATAAACAATTCAAATTAGACTCTCAAACTAGGTGGTCGTCTACGGTAGAAATGTTAGAGGGCATTCTACCATACAAAGACGTTCTGACGGAATTCGCACAGGAAAATCATACAGAATGGAGCGATTACAACCTGGCCGTTATACATTGGGAGACAATAAATCAAATTTGTAACTTTTTTAGCTTGTTTAAAGAGGCCACGACATTTTTTTCGGGTTGCTACTATCCGACCATGCCTCAAGCAATATCAAGATTGCTTGATATTGTCAATTGGATGGTGGGTTATAAACCCAACCCTATTTTGTTCGAATCGATTAAGGCAATGAAAGAAAAGTTTGCCAAATATTATTCTGAACTACTTCTTACATACTGCTTGGCAACTATTTTAGATCCTCGCTGTAAATGCCGGGGTTTAAACTTGTTTTACCAACATTTTTTCAAATATTTGCATCCTAGTCTTAATATCGACACTTTCATTGCCGATATCGATAACGACTTGTATAGTTTATTTTCTCAATATTCCCGAAAATTAGCATCCAATAATCCATATCCTAGTACTGCTTCAGTAGGGTCTTCCACATCTAATAAAAGTAGTTCACACACGTCATATTCGTGGAAACTGTTGGAGCAATTTACGCCCACAGTAGCCCCCACGTCATGTGACAAGCCAGATTATTATTTGCAGACACCGTTGGTCCATATTTTTGGGCCGCCGGCCAAAACGCATTTTGACCTTTTACAATGGTGGAACACAAACCAAACCCAGTATCCCGTGCTTTCCACCATGGCACGTGATATACTAAGTTGCCCGGTGTCTTCAGTAGCATCGGAGTGTGCTTTCAGTCTTGGTGGCAGGTTGCTTGGAACGAAGAGGGCTAAGCTATCGCCATCAAGCTTGGAGATGTCCGTGTGCTTGAAGGATTGGCTGCTAGCTGAGGCAAGAGATCAACGGAGAATAAAGCTGGATTCATCAAGCGACGAAGAAGACGACCGCACCACCGATACATCAAATGATGGCATAGAAACCCTCCCACGCGACTGATATCAACACTTTTGTATGTCAGTTATTTACTTTTAAATATTTACGTCAAAAGACTATCGCACCCCCCATACGTCAAACTTTGTATTTTTTGATAAACAAATTTGTACTTTTAAATATTAGGCCCCAACTGCGTTATATTTGTACTTGTTACGTTATTTATTTACCATTATTTTTTTGATAAGATATTTACTATTACTTATTGTATATTTTATTTTATTACATATATTTAGCATTATTTTTTTTGAACATATATATTTAGCATTATTAGTGCTTAAAAAAATATATTTGTATCTCATATTATTTATCAATGAATTACAATAATTTTAGTACAAAACGACTTTGTATTATTTATTTATTTGTTTTTTTAATTCTGTCAAAAAAGCGGGCCAGGGGCCGGGCCTGGCCTTGGAGGCCCCCCGGCCCGGCCCGCGGCCACGCCTACTCAAAATCTTTGACTTAAACACAACATAAAATTTGACCCGAACCTCGAAATCACCCAACAAGAATGAATTGAACTTGAAATGACAATCACCTCAGCTGAAAGTCCAGAGTGACCTAACCAAATTGACTCGAAAATAAAGATGATTCAAATCAAGAAAAATAAAACTTCTCGACTTGAATGTGATGTAAATAAGTTGAGCTGAAGTGGAAATGATCCGACCAAATTGACCCAAAACTTAATACAACCCATCTCAAACTCAGCCTAAGATGACTTGAAATTTGAAATGACACAATTTATTTATCCTAAAACTAAGATGATTCGAGCTTGAAATGACCTATATGAACTCAAACTCAATCATAACTAGCCTAAATCCCAAAAAGACCTAACTCGATTCACTGAAAATTCGAGATAACTTGAACACCAAATGATCCGATACAATACTCGACCCGATATGACTCGAAAATCGAATAACTCGAACTTGAAGTGAATCGCTCTAACCATAATAACTTGAATGTAATGTGAACCGCTCCGACTAAAATCCAGCCGTAGTTGATTTAAAACTCGAAATACTCCAACTCAATTGATCGAAAACCCTTAATGATTTGAATCGCTATATATTATAATTCCAAACTCCAATTCCTTTGATAAACCAAATAATAGAATTTCAATTCCATCAAAATTAGAACTGAAATTGCAATTTTATAGTTCAATTCTAATTTCATATATCAAAAACTTAGTAGTTTTTCTTCATTCTCTCCTTATTTGATAGTTGGTTCAGTTCTCTATTAACCATCCATGATTACCGGTAACTAAAATAGATGATAAGACAAATTGCGTGTGGCCAATTGCAATTTAAGTATTGTCAAATAAATTGTTAAGGACTCAACTAAAAATATTTGTACCATATTGGATTTATCAATACGGATTACAAAGCAAACATTAGTTAATGTGTAGTTACAAAAGGCATGACATCTATACGGGTAAACTTAGGGTTTGTATGTACAAGTTGTACATTTTGTATTACGACTTTGTCTTTAATTATTGAAAAAAAAGGAAAAGGCATGATTAACACTCCATGACGGAGTAAGGAGACAAAGGCGAAGAGTGTTAACAAATACAAGCAGGCCATAAGCATATCATCGTGGAATACAAAGTCCACAAACCGGAATCAAGGTGCCCTTTCAACACACACCAAGTACGTGCCATTAATCCTATTAATATCCGACATGCTTCACCAAATAGACGCATGAGAATATACTTGAAGAATCTCCAAAAGTCTCTTAAATTCTATCAAGAGTTCTCAAATTTCCTTAATTTCGTTGAGAATTCTGAACTTTCCAAAACTCTCTAAGGAAAAAAAAAAAAAAAATTTATTTGGTCTCCTCATCACATAGGTTTGAATCCAACTCTCCTAATCCAAAAAAATCTTCAAAGCATACTGTATAGGATAAAAATATCATGTATAGAAAATAAGGGCTGGGAAGATAAGTCAACAGCCATGATGGCTCTAGCGATATGCAAGCACCCTACCTGCATACATACGGTATAGCCCACATCTTCATCCTTGCGGTAAGACCTCCTTGCCGCCAATGCTTCTGCCCCTCTACCGTGTGCATCATTGAGGATTCTTACCGTGAAGAGCTGTCATGCCGCTAGTCCATCACCCACTCTACCGCGAGCCTACTAACATAGAGAACCACCATACCGCCAACCCAAACTACCGCCTACCTACCGCCGATATATGCTCATACTCCCACTACCGTGTACATGCCCACCACGATACCACCACTCCTTCATCCCATTACCACAGCCTTAGCCTTACCACGTACACGGGACACCTGCACTTGTCCAGCCAATCACTATCCGCCACCGTCTAGCCACTCAACATCCAACACATGTCTTCACCTCCCCTGCTAAGCAACCTCACACTCGTACTACCGCCTACCCTTATTTACCGCCAGCACCACCAACCCGCATTCCCTATAAATACCAATCTCACTTCCCTCATTCAACCCAAGCTCAACTGAGCCCCCTTCACCTATCTCTCTCAAGCTCCCCTGGGCCTTACACCCCACACACTCCTCTCTCTCTCTCTCCTAACACCCCCACTCTCATCCAAGCTGGTCAAGGCTCCACACACCCCACTCTCTCTCCAGCTCACCCAAGCCCACGAAGGGCCTCACGCTTCACCCTCTCCCGATATTCCTACCCTCTCTCTCTTCAAGGACCCCTCGTTTCTCTCCCCCTAAAGGTCATCTCTTACTTTATTTCATGCTATTTATTTATGCATATTTATTATTATCTTGACCTTTATTGCCTTATGCATCGGAGGAGCCTCCCGCAGTTCAAACCACTGTGGGTCCCTCTAACCACCATGCTCGTTTTGTAGGAATGTCCGGACCAAACGCGCAAGCAACTGACTTCCCAGCGAGAGTTTGAGTCCGGCTATCATCCTAAAGAACCTACTCATTCTTGTTTGAAGAAATTGGGAACGGTCCGTCTTCTACGAACCTAACCAAAAATGCCTAAAACACATACTTACCAAAAAGAAAGTAAATTATTTCAAGGTATACGATTTGAATGATGAGCTGAACTCGATTGTAGTTTTATAGTGGGTTTTGTAATGGAGGAGAAGGTTTTTAGGAGGGTGAATTTTTTATTTTTTATTTTTTTTATAAGAGAGGGTAAATTTTTTTATGTTTGTCCTAGATGATAGAAGCATGAAAAATCATATTTAAGCAAATGATATAAAGAAATCATCTTATTAGGCAAATAATATCAACACTAATAAGCTACCATTGGGGTTAAAATTAAAATTCAAGGAAAAAATTGGAATAAGGAATTTAACTCATCCATATTAGAAACTAAAAAAATGAAATTTATTTTAAATAATAACATAAATAAAGGTGTTTCAACAATTATCCAAAAAAGAATACGGTAGGGAAATAGAAGAAAAAGGTATGGTCTCAAAGCACACCACCAAGCAAGAGAGAGAGAGAGAGAGAGAGAGAGGGGGAGGGGAAAAATACAAGTACCAGGACTAACAGGGAAGGTCACAATATGGGATTCCAAATTGTTGCCGCTCTTCTCTCCCTCCGCTTCGCTTTCTACTTGCAATCTTTGTTGTTGTTGTTTGGGTGTGCATGGGGGAGAAGAAGCCCAAATCTTCTGTTGGTGGAGTGTGGCCTGCGGTCAAGCCCTTCCTCAATGGCGGTGCCTCTGGAATGCTCGCAACCTGTGTCGTCCAACCCATTGACATGATCAAGGTTTCCCCCTTCTCCCTCTGCTTTAGCTTTCTCCCACCTTGATTTTCACTTTTAATTTCGTTTCTGGGTCTAATCTTTTGGGGTCGCAATGGACAGGTCAGGATTCAGCTGGGTCAGGGTTCCGCGCTCCAAGTTACCAAGAATATGCTTCGCGACGAGGGTATCGGCGCTTTTTACAAGGTTCGGTTTATTTCTTTAGGTTTTTAAGTTTGCAGTGTTTGCTTTTCGTTGAGATTTCTCTCTCGTTTTTCATAGTGTTGCTGTTCGTGTAAAGAAATTTTAATTGAAGCACCTGGATTATCAATTGGTTCTCAAATGCAACTTTGAAATAGAATAGTAAGGCCAGTCCCATCAGTAATATTACTATTTGGTCAAGCTTAACCTTTTAGCTAAAATGTTTGGGATGTGATACATATGCCCCCTTGAATTCCAAGGCCGGATACTTGTTACGCCCATGTCTATGTAACCGTCTTTTTTTCTTGCTTTTGTAATTTTGTATAAGATATGTAATGTACAATATAATTAGTCAAATGGATTAGTTGAAGGGAATTGTACCGGTGCCTTCCCCCAACCGGTTTCCCATTTAGAAGTAGGTAGGATTAGGTAACCGGTTTCCCATTTAGAAGTAGGTAGTATTAGGTAGACTTACTTGTAAGCAAGTGTTTAGCATTAAATGGAGTGGTTGGTTTGGTGATGTGTTGTCACCGGTTGCTCCCCCCTCCCAACTCTATATAAAGACATGTAACACTTGTATTTTGAATCATCCAAAAGAAATTATATGAACTAAGTCTCTTCTTTTTCTCCCTCTTCAACTGTCTCCTTCTCTAACTCTTTCCTTCTAAAAAAATTATCTCTTTTTCCTCATCTTATTCTCTAACCTCTCTTCTTAACTTCTACTCTCTCTTTCTCTCGGTTCTTTTTCCCAAATTATCCAAGCCACGGACTTAGGTTCGCGACAAAGTGGTATCAGAGCCATCTTACGATCCGTTAAAGCTGGCCATCACAAGAAGTATGTCTTCAACCGGACATACCGAGACCAACGAATGGGTTGATGCTGTTAAAGGAAGGTTGGACCGCTTGGAGGACCTCGTTGAGCAACAAAACCGCAATAGCACCGAATTCAAAGCCACCATAGAGAATGTGGGGGCGGACATTAAGGCCCTATCCGAAACTGTCGGCCGGTTGGTGAAAGCCCAAGAAAAGAGACCCGAAGTTGAGCACGTGGCACCACCCGTGGGTGCCCACGAAGCCACCGCTCAAGGGGGATCCGGGAATTATCCTCAAACAGGGGATGGGATACTACCGCCACCCTCATGCTCTTCCGAGCTCAACACCAACCGTGGCCCACCTCGGGTCGTGGAAGAAGGAGTATATAGCCGAAGCAACGGAAGCAACTGCACATGGTCCAACCACACGCCAAGGCTAGAAATTCCGAAGTTTGAAGGTACGAATCCTAGAGCTTGGATTCAAAAATGCCTTAAGTATTTTCTTTAGTATCAAGTTCCTGAGAATGAATGGGTAGAGTATGCATCGAGCCATCTTCACGACCATGGGGATATATGATATCATGCTCTTGAACTTAGGCACCCTCAAATGACATGGCCGTTTTTCATGAATGAGCTTTGCAAACGTTTCGGGGATTGCTCACTTCAAGTTGTCGCGGAGGAGTTTAGTAAAATGCCTCAAAATGGGCCGGTAGAAGACTATGTCATGAGGTTCGAAGAATTGAAAAGTTGGTTGTTGATTCACCATCCGACCCTAAGCGAGGCATACTTCGTCTCGAGTTTTATCAGCGGGCTCAAACCGGCTATACGAGCCTCCGTCAAGGCTAGCCGCCCCACTGACCTCAGTATGGTTTTTGAACAAGCCAAACTCCAAGAGGTGGCCATAGTCGAAATCAAACATTCTACCGGAAGCAAGCCAGTTGCCCGGTCCAAGCAACCGGACAGCACCTACGGTCTCGTTCCAGGGCCCGACTCAGTCCCACGGTTTCGTGTCCAAGCCTAGCAGAGCCCGATCGGGTGCCGGCTCCTATACCGGGTCTAGCGCACACAAGCGGGAGCCCGGCCAATGCTACAAGTGCCATGAAAGGTACTTTCCTGGGCACGTTTGTAAGAAACAGTTACAAAGCATGGAGGGTGAAGGGGTTGAGAATGAGGAACAAGAAGAAGAGGCTGCGGTTGAAGAGGAGACCCGAAGGAGAAGAAAACGGGGCCATGGAAATTTCTCTCAATGCACTCTCGGGCCGGATCACGCATAACACCTTGAGGTTGAAAGGGCAGATCAAGAAACGTGAGGTAAACATCTTGATTGATAGTGGGTCCACAAACAGTTTCCTCGATGCTCGCGTGGTTCGAGAACTCCAACTCGAAACCGTGCCCACCGTTGTCATGACCGTGACCGTGGCTAACGGGGAGAGCCTTGTTAGCTATCAGAAGTGCCCGGGGCGTGAAATGGAAGGTCCAAGGCACGACATTCGTTGACGACTTAAGGGTGCTTGAACTCCGGGGCAGCGACATGGTCCTTGGAGTAGATTGGCTCCAACGCTATGGACCCGTGACATTCGACTTCACCAACCTTAAATTCGCATGCTACAAGGACGGTAAGGCAGTTCGGTTACAAGGCACATCCGAGAGAGCTTCATTGCAATCCATTTCAGGCAAGGGCCTAACCAAATTCTTCAAGAAGGCCGGTCATATAATGGGCCATCTCTTTATGGCCACCACCATGGAGGTTCTGGATGCTCTTGTCCATTCGGAGATTGAGCATATCCTAAGCCGATATCAAGATGTCTTTGACACACCAAGGTCCCTTCCTCCGCCTCGGTCCCATGACCACTGCATACCGACCTTGCCCGATGCCAAGCCCGTGAACATTCGGCCCTACTGATACCCTCACGGACAAAAAAAATTGAGATCGAGCATCAAGTCAAGGAGATGCTAGAGGCTTCCATAATCCAATCGAGCCGCAGTCCTTTGCATCACCGGTGCTCTTGGTCCATAAGAAAGATGGGTCATACCGATTTTGTGTAGATTACCGTCAATTGAACAAAATCACCGTGAAGGATAAGTTTCCGATACCGGTAATCGATGATTTGCTTGATGAACTCAAGGGCGCCACAGTTTTCTCCATAATTGATCTCCGGGCCAGTTATCACCAAATCAGAGTTTGTGAGGAAGATCAGCACAAAACCGCCTTCAGGACCCACCAAGGACACTACGAGTTCCGTGTTATGCCTTTCGGGCTCACCAATGCCCCCGCATCTTTCCAAGCCCTCATGAATGAAGTCTTTGTACCGTACCTCCGCAAGTTCGTGCTCGTATTCTTCGATGATATCTTGGTCTATAGCTCGGGCCTTCCAGCGCATCTTATACACTTGACCAAGGTGCTTGAGACCTTGCGCACGCATCACCTCTATGCCAAACGAAGCAAGTGCACTTTCGGCCAAGACTGGGTTGAGTATTTGGGACATGAGATCTCAAAGGAAGGGGTTGCAGCCGATGAAAGCAAGATCGAAGCTATGAAGAAATGGCCAAGGCCAATGAGTGTCAAGAGCCTTCGTGGGTTCTTGGGGCTCACCGGGTACTACCGAAAGTTTATTCGTGGGTATGGGACTATGAGCAAGCCATTGACCAACCTCCTTAAAAAGGAGGGATTCCATTGGAACGAGGAAGCCGAGCGAGCATTTGAGGCCTTGAAGAAGGCCATGACAACAGCCCCAGTCCTTGCACTTTCGGATTTCTCCAAGCCCTTCGTACTAGAAACCGATGCTTGCGGAATAGGGATTGCTGCGGTTCTCCCACAAGAAGGCAGGCACCTTGCCTACCTTAGCAAGGCCCTTAGCCCACGCCACCTTGGGCTTTCGGTCTATGAGAAGGAGCTTCTAGCGGTGCTCATGGCTGTTGAGAAGTGGAGGCATTATTTGATGGACCATCTCTTCATAATCAAAAGAGACCACGCAAGCCTCCGCCTCCTTCTAGAGCAAAGAGTTACTACGCAGTTGCAAATCAAGGGGATGTCAAAGTTGATGAGCCTTCGTTATAGCATCCAATACCGCAAGGGAGCTGAGAACAGGGCCGCTGACGCGCTTTCAAGTCGTGATGAAGAAGAGGCCAGTGCCGCTTATGCCCTCATGACTACCTCGGTCCCCCTTTGGGTGCACGAGCTCGCTCAAAGCTACGACAACGAGGCCCACACTGCCAAATTGATTGAGCAACTCATCCTCGACCCAACAAGCAATAGGCCTTACTCATTTGAAGGAGGCCTCCTCAAATACAAAGGGAGGCTTTATGTCGGGGGAGAAGGAGGAATGAGAGACAAGATACTTCAAGCACTTCATGACTCTCCTTTCGGGGGTCACTCCGGCACTCTTGGCACTTTGATGAAGGTCAAACGCATGTTTTATTGGCCCAACCTCAAGAGGAGCATTCGTGAGTGGGTAGAAAAGTGTGACACTTGCCAACGCACCAAGCATGAGCACGTGGCCTATCCGGGACTCCTACAAGCTCTACCCTTGCCCAATCAAGCATGGGAAAGCATTAGTATGGACTTCATAGAAGGAACATACATACCCAGTGCCTCAAGGGCTCCTGCCTACGCAGAGTCTTTTGGGGGGGGGGGGGGCGGGGGGGGGGTGTACGCAGCCTTCCCCCTTCCGGGTGTTAATCTGAAGAGAGGTTGTTTCCCAGTGCCCCCAACCTGAGGGTGAGGACTTCCTAGGAGGTCACCTATCCTGGTACTACTCTCGCCTAAGCACGCTTAACTTCGGAGTTCTCATGGGATCCGGTGACGGCGTGTTGGTGCCCTCTTTGGTATGGACTTCATAGAAGGCCTACCCAAATCCGAAGGGAAAGACGTCATCTTGGTGGTTGTTGACAGACTCACCAAGTATGCACACTTCATGGCTTTGGCTCACCCATATACAGCAACCAAGGTGGCCCAACTATTATTGGACCATGTCTACCGTCTCCATGGGCTGCCTAGGGATATCATTTCAGACCGAGATGCCTCCTTCTAAAGCCTCTTTTGGAAGGAACTCATGCGTCTATCCGGAATTGAGTTGAAGATGAGTAGTGCTTATCACCCACAGTCGGATGGACAGACCGAACGTGTGAATCAGTGCCTCGAAAGCTATCTCCGAGCCATGGCCCTCCACAAACTGAAGCAATGGTCCCAATGGCTACCCTTAGCCGAATTTTGGTACAACACTCACTATCACTCCTCCTTGAAGGCCACTCCTTTCCTTGCCCTCTACGGCTATGAGTCGTGAGTCCTTGCCATTGACATTCTTTGCCTTTCCACTTCCGGGGACGTTGAAGACTTCACCAATGAAAGACAAAACTTGGTCAATTTACTCAAGGAAAATTTGAAGGAGGCACAACAACGTTATAAACAGCAAGCAGGCCAAAGAAGAACCTAAAGGACCTTTGAAGTAGGAGACTGAGTTTATCTCAAGCTACAACCTTACAGGCAAACATTTGTAGCCCTTCGGAGGAACTTGAAGCTAGCCGCTCGTTACTACGGACCGTACTGCATCCAAGCCCGAATCGGGAAGGTGGCATACCGGCTTGAGCTACCGACAGATCCCAAGGTTCATCCCGTGTTCCTTGTTTCTAGACTAAAAAAGAAGGTGGGGAACAACGTACGCATCACTTCTGACCTCCCTAAGATTGACAAAGATGATCAGCCCGAAGTGTCGCCACAGGCCATCCTCAATCAGCGCACCGTGACACGCAACAAAAGAAGGATCAAACAAATCCAAGTCCTATGGAAAAACATGCCCAAAGACTCAGCTACTTGGGAAGATTGGACTTTCATTCGCAAGCAATTTCCGAACTTTAATCCTTGAGGACAAGGATTGTCTGAAGAGGAGGGGATTGTCACGCCCATGTTCATGTAACCGTCTTTTTTTCTCGCTTTTGTAATTTTGTACGAGATATGTAATGTAAAATGTAATTAGTAAAATGGATTAGTTGAAGGGAATTGTACCGGTGCCTTCCTCCAACCGGTTTCCCATTTAGAAGTAGGTAGGATTAGGTAGACTTACTTGTAAGCAAGTGTTTAGCATTAAATGTAGTGGTTGGTTTGGTGATGTGTTGTCACTGGTTGCTCCCCCCTCCCAACTCTATATAAAGACATGTAACACTTGTATTTTGAATCATCCGAAAGAAATTATATGAACTAGATCTCTTCTTTTTCTCCCTCTTCAACCGTCTCCTTCTCTAGCTCTTTCCTTCTAAAAAAATTCTCTCCTTTTCCTCATCTTATTCTCTAACCTCTCTTCTTAACTTCTACTCTCTCTTTTTCTTGGTTCTTTTTCCCAAATTATCCAAGCCACGGATTTAGGTTCGTGACAATACTACACTTGTCCATTTCAAATTATGTGCCATTTTTATATTAATATGAATAGTAAGAGGCCGTAATACAATATTAAATAAATCACTATTACAAAAGCTTAAGTTGTCGCTAGGAGTTCAAAAATTATTCTATACTCTAATAAAATATCATTTCTATCAATGGAAGACACATTGTTACATTCTTAGTTGACTATCCAGCATGATGCCATTTAGGGGTTCACTCGTAACCTTAAACCCTAGTATTATTGGTTCACTTAAACTCATGAGTCATAGTTCTCTGCAATTACTGATATGTTGCTCACCTATTTATGTATGTTCTGTTGCTTTCTTCTATTCTTGTTTTTTTCATTTCGTAAATATTTCTAACAAGAATATGATCTTTTGCAGGGTCTCTCTGCTGGATTGCTGAGGCAGGCCACCTATACAACTGCACGTCTTGGATCATTCAGGTCAGTGTTATCCTTTAAAACAGTGAGCATTTTATGTCTCTTTGCTGGAATATCTGGTGAGGTCATTTTATATTTCGTTTTGGATTCTGATGTTAAACTTTCCCTTTTCTGGCGGTCTACCTGTTGTTTTGGATTCTGATGTTAAACTTTCCCTTTTCCGGCGGTCTACCTGTTGTAGTAAAGAAAGCATGCCTTGCTCCATTAGAGCATAAATCTTATAAACTGGAGAAGTTACATGTAAACAATGAAAAGAAATTCAGCTATTACTCTGCTTTTTTTCCCTCCCTTGCGCTTGCTTGCAATCTGTTTGAACAGCTGCAATGTTGTTTTCTCCCTCGATTGAGATTCCACTGGCGGGTAAATTAATGAAGTCCTACATTAGAGTTGTGACAAGGAATAGATTAATATACAAAGCTTCGTGAGCTACTCTACCAAATGGCAATTGTTTTTGGATCGATATTTCACTATGTTTAATATGTTGTTTGTGTACCTTACATGCCAATTCCTCGTGTTTGGCTATGCCTGACAGCATTGAACACTCTTTTGTCCTTTTCTTGTTGTTTTTCTGCCTTTTGACTTTAATTTGGATGGAACTTGAAACTTTGCCACACTGACACGTGCAAGCAGTGGAGAGTGAGTGGGTTACGGCTCTAACTCGTGTGGACAAACCACGGTGTCAGTCTGTAGGTCGTTATACTGGTGGCAGCAGGGTGTCATGTGGGATTAGATGGTTGGAGTGGTTGCCCTGGGCATAGATGTCATGAGCTGGACACGGTAGTTGGGGAAGACTTGTAATGTCCAATTTCTAGATGGCGTGTTAGAATGACGGTTGGGGGGGAACCAGAGAGGGATCACCGTGGAAGAAGTGATAGATCTGAACAGTGGGTTGGATTTATTGTCCGGTACTGACAATATTGTTTCATAGTAAAATCCAGCAGGCCAAACTGGCTGAAAGGGATCATGAACTGCATATTGAACCTGGAATGTGAGAAAACAGAGTGCTGTAAGTGATAGTTATTAGAGTATAAAAATCAATCCTAGATCTTCACCCATTGGCTTAAGCTTTTGGGAAAGTTTGTTCCTTGAAAATAATGAAAGGAGAGGTTTGCCCAACAACAACAAACCCAGTGCCACAATGGCTTCCTCATAAGCTGGGTACGGGAGATTTGCCCGATTCACCATTTCTTTTTAAATTGTTTTGACTCTCCTTTTTTTTATCCTGTGCCAGATGAACGTTTTTATCTGCTTTTCCTATCATCCACGTCTTTTCCTTTTAACAATTACTGCTTGAATGGCTAGATGCCCTGTTCGTGATTTATGATATGGGCTCAATCGTGATGACTGCCTCCTAATTTAGGTTGATGGATTTGGAGCTTTATAGTATTTCATAGGGACTGGATGTCAAGTTTCCTAAAACAAGCTAGGGAAATTGTCTTACTGTTTCGACATATATGCATACTTAGCTGCTGTTAACAATTTTGCTTCACTTGTCAACTTTAGGATTTTGACCAACAAAGCGGTTGCTGCCAATGATGGAAAGCCTCTGCCTCTATATCAGAAAGCTTTGTGTGGATTGACAGCTGGAGCCATTGGGGCTTGTGTCGGTAGCCCGGCAGATTTGGCGCTGATCCGCATGCAAGCTGATGCAACCTTACCAGAGGTGCAACGACGACATTACAAAAATGCATTTCATGCACTCTACCGTATTGTTGCAGACGAAGGAGTTCTAGGCCTGTGGAAGGGGGCTGGCCCCACAGTTGTGAGAGCAATGGCTCTGAACATGGGTATGCTTGCCTCTTATGATCAAAGTGTCGAGTTTTTCCGAGATTCACTTGGTTCTGGAGAAGCTGCTACCGTCCTCGGTAAGTTTTAAATATTAATTCCGTCACTGACTCATCCTTCCATTATGTGTTGCTTGTATCTAAAAGATCAGGTTTTAGACCAAGTAAAGCTGCATAGCTCTCTGTGCTTGGGGATACTGATCTGAATCCTGCATCAGTCTTAGGAAATTGTTTGATTTATTGACTGGGTTTGGTGTATGTTTGTAGGGGCAAGTACAGTTTCAGGATTTTTTGCTTCAGCCTGTAGTCTACCCTTTGACTATGTGAAGACACAAATCCAAAAAATGCAGCCAGATGCGGAGGGGAAATATCCATATACAGGCCCTTTGGATTGTGCCATGAAGACCTTGAAATCTGGAGGGCCCTTAAAATTCTACACTGGTTTTCCTGTATATTGTGTTAGAATCGCTCCCCATGTCATGGTGCGCTCCCCCTTCTTTCTTTTGATCCATGTATCATTCATGACAGACCATCATTGGAGGGTGGTTTAGTTCCATATATCTAATGCGATTGGTAATGTTGTTGCAGCTGACTTGGATTTTCCTGAACCAAATCCAGAAGATTGAGATATCAATGGGGTTATAGTACTCGCAGCAGCATAGCTATAGCAAACTGGAATAATCATTCGAAGGGTGGCTGGAAGTTAGCTAGTACGTGCATCCTCAAATGTAGCGGGATAATGAACAAAGCTCCTCTCTATCTGGGTTTTGATTTCAGTGACGCGTTTTGTTTGGTTGAGGGAGGGGGCTGGTAGTCATGCGGTGTCTGTCTTGTATCTTTGATCTCTATACATAGTATATTTGTGTCATCAACATACATAGTATAATTGTATCATCAACAACTGTATTTTTATTTTTGTTTTTACTGGCTTTTGTTTGACACACACTACTAGATTTAGACCTTGAAGTTACAATTACAGTTTCAATTTTAATTCTAATGAAGGTGAGTTAAGATGGAATTGAAATTTCATTATTTGGATAATTAAAGGAATTGCAAGTTGGAAATGTGATTTCATAATTAATCATCTCGACTTTTGTGTTAGCCTAGTTAGATCATTCTAGATTTCGGGTCAACTGAAGTTAGGTTGAGGTCGAATTGGATAACTTTGTGTTGGAGTCAAGCTGAGCTTTGTGTCAACGGGGATTGGGTTTTATTAGGATTAGATCATATTGTGTGCGAGTCGTCTTGGATTTTTGGTTAATTAGATGGGTTTGTTTTTGGGTTTGGATTAGCATGAGTTGGGTAAAGGTGATTCCGGGTCGGAGTCATCTTGATTTTAGGTCAATTGGATTGCATAGTTTATAGTTTCAAGTAGCTTGAGGTTGGGTCAATTTTACGTTGGACTAAGAAAGGAGTATGTATGATTTTAGTTCAAATACAATAATAAGAAGTGGAGAGTAAAATGGAATTTTCAATTTACGAAAAGTTAACAAAAAATGAGAAGGATAGCCTAAACAAATGAGAAGGGTTGGCAGAAAGTGGGAAAAAGGGCAGATGGAAGGGCTTTGCTGGCGTTGAAAATGGAATGAGTGGAGTCGTCGTGCATGCTGCACGCTTGTATACAATCGTCGAAACCACGCCTCCCCCTCCTCCTCCTCCTCCCTTGGAAAAAATAAGAAATAAAAAACAATTAAATTTTGTTTTTAAAAAAAAAGGAGGGTCTTCTTTTGTTTTGGTTAATTCAACGACACAGGGCGACGGGGGAGACGAGGGGGAGACGAGGGGAAGTGCGGGTGCCCTAAATAGAACAAAACAGAGCAGGGCTTTGTTCATCCTCGACCCAAGCAAGCTTCCTATGGCTCCTCCCATTTCCTCTTTATCTTCCTTTCTTTTGATTTGTTTACTCACGTCTCCTTCCATCTCCCTCGATTCCTCATCTACCTGTTTCCCCCAATCTCCTGCTTTTCTCCCCCTTCAATGCCCTCTCCCCTTCTCCCCGTCTTCTCCTTTTCAGGTTCGTTTTCTTTCTTTCTTTTCATGCTATTATTTGTTGATTCATGCTTCTTCTGTCACCGTTATACTCTTCATCGTTTTGTTTTTGTGCTTAGGGTTTTCTTTTCTGACAATATTGCTTTTAGCCCTAATCAGGCATTTTTATCATCCCTGTTTTGCCAGTATTCACCGAAAACAATTATGGGGACAAATGCGAGCCTTCCTATTGTATGATAGCACGAATCATGACTTCCTATTTTTCTTGTACACTTTCAATTCAATTTACAATATCTGGTGTTGAAGCAGCAAACTTCTCCAACCCCCCCACCACCACCCAATCAATAAAGTAGTCTTCTGCTGTGTTTTCCTTTCTACTGGAAGCTGTATTGCCATGATTGGACCTCTCTTTTACTAATCCTATGATTACTCTTGGATTCGGGAGGGGCCAGGGATTCTACCTCTATTCTGCTCCTTGCATAAGGATACCGAAGTAGTAGGCTTCTTCCAGATATACAGTAGTGTTGGTTGGACCTTCTGCATTCCTTTGCAGATTATTGATCATGATGTTGACCCAGAGTGGCCTCTTATGATTAAAGTGGCCCACCATCCATCCGATGTAGGATCGAGCTGATGTTGTACCACGGAAAGCCTCTTTCTTCTTGCTTCCTATTGCATTAGGAGCCTTACTGATCACTTGAGATATGCTGCCTTTCTTTTAAGACTATATCGTTGCTTAGGTTGGTTACATTAGTTTCCTCTGTCTATGTTTCTGAGACTTGGCTATATTTGGTAGAGGGGGGTATATGTGTCGAGAGGTTAACTGGCTGTTTCCAGAGATTTTTGAATGTCTTTGTGCTAGTTTCAGTTAGTAATGACTGAAACAGCAATGTTATGTTGAGGTCTTTCTTCAGGTTTGTCCCTTACAATGTGGTTCCGGTGTTTGGCCCAACCGAAAAGTGAAACGTGAGTTTCGACGATCACAAGGAATGCATTGCATTTGAGAATATCGGTGTGATAATATTCAGTTTATAGTTCTCTCATTCTCTTAGGATTGCTTGGCATTGTTTTATCATGCTGCTAGTAATCCGTTAGTACTTTTGACTATCAGATGATAAAGTAGCATCGGAGGTAGAATCTGTGGTTTTTGTGGTCGACTTTTTGCTCAATGATTCCTGTGGCGTCATTAATATATTCATTTGTCTCATTAAATTCATAATTGGCTGTTTAGAAGTTTATCCACCATCAACATATAAAATTGATTGGTGAACTGCTGTTACTTAGCTTTCAGCAGGCCGGTGTTTGTTGTGGAAGTAGTCGAGTTATTGCTGTTGCATCATTCTCCATTACTATCTGATCATTGATCTCAATCTGTGGCATCAAACTGACCATGAACCCTAATTGTCTCCTTTTCAAGCCCGATTCTCAGCTCTGATCAGAGCCTCAGTGGGCGAGGATGTAGTCTGTGATTGGGTATTGTTGTTTTGATCTAGTTTTTTGTTTAATGCCTAAAGTACCTTTAACCAAGATGTCAGGCGCTTTATACTATATCTTTATTTCTAATTGAAGGTTGAGGAGGCTCGGTAAGGTGAATTGATGAAGCCAAGCTTGTGTTAAGCTCGGTTTAAAGTTTCAGAGTTTCATTTACAGCTTCGCTAAAACTTGCTTGCTTATTTTTCTTGTTGAAACGTCAGAAAGTCGTGCTATATTTGTGGCCAAAAGTTTCATGTTCTAAGCAGTAAGATTTTCCGTTTCTAAAACATTATACCTTGGTTACATCATGGTCGAGGATTACTTTTTTTGCAGGTAAGCCTGCTTAATATACTAATATACCCGACTTTACTGGGCAAATATAGTAACTGTGAAAGGAGGATGATACCCGTTACATAGTCTTTCTTTATCCTCAAGAAGATGTTAGGGTTTGCTTGTCTGTTTCGCGGATTGATTAAGCTTATAGCTTGCGAGTTATCCGTTCCCAAGTATGAAGGTTGTAGAGTAAATTGATTGGCTGTGTGGGCTGTGCCTTCTTGGGTATAGTCGCTGCATTGTTGCATGAACAGGAAGTGAAAACGGACAGTTAGAGAGGTTTCTAATGTTAGCAGCATGGGGACCATTGATTTACAATGTTTTATATATAGAAAATTAGTGAAATCTCATTAATTAAAATGTTTGAAGCATAACGCATTAAAACAATGTTCTAAGCAATTACCAAGAAAATTGAGTATTCCAATGGATAAGATCCAGAACATATAGTCCAACATATCCAAATGATTCAACCATTGTTTTGAGTTAGGTTTCCTTTAAGTTTGATACTTCTTTCTTTGACTTATATTTATTAGAAGATTTAATGTATATGGACTGTCATTGGTTTGCGCATTTCAAATCTGAACCAAATTTCAAACTGTCGATTGTGTTTTTGAGCTTGAAACCATATCATTTTAGGAGTTTAGTGCAACAATGAGCTGACGAGCTACTTCTGTACGAAGTTTGAAATGTACTCCTTTAGTTGAACATGGTTTCCCGTCTATTATTTACCTTCTGTTATGACACAGCTTGTCCACCGCCTCAGATGGAGTCTGCCTTCATCTCTTTTAGCCTTTTTATGCGTATATCGTTTGTTATTAGTGTGCATGCGTGTCAAAAAAGAGAGAAGAGACATGGATGGTTGTGTGGACTGTGATAGCACCCTGCTATTTATTAAGCTTTTTGATGGAAGAAACACTTGATTAAGTTTATTCCTGTTTGTTACCTGCAGATGGATGGAGACTCACTAGAAAAGATTTTGAATACTATACCCACGAACGTGTACATTGCTGTTCTGTTTTATGCCTCGTGGTGTCCTTTCTCAACTGGTCTTAAAACTAAGTTTGATATCTTGAGTTCCATGTTCCCCAAGATTGGACATATAGCTGTGGAACAATCATCGGTCATGCCGAGGTAAGACCATGCTATTACTCATTTGTGTGACTAGCTGCTTGCATGCTGACATCTTAACGTGTCTACCTTGTTTTACTAGAATAGTCATGGCTTTTGATTAGGGTGCTTGGTAGGCATCCGTTTTACTCTCATCTGTAGGGTCTTTTGAACCGCATTGCGTATCAGACTTGTACAGTAGCTGCAGTGTTGTTTTCCCTCGCCATTTCCAAACAGTCGTGTCTTACCCAGTGCCAAGCAAATTTTATTTATTTATTAATACTTGTGTTGACTTTGCAGCGTGTTCTCACAATATGGGGTTCATAGTCTTCCTGCAGTGTTACTGGTGAACCAGAGGGAAAAGATGCGCTATTATGGACCTAAAGATCTTCACTCTCTAGCACAGTTCTATAGGAGGACGACAGGTAATATGAACTGAACTAGTTTATCCAACTGTTTTAGAGTTGCTAGAGTGCCCTACCAGTGTTCCCGGAGGTCCTTAAACCTTCAGGCTACTTGCCTCCTCGTAGCATTTGGAAGATTTTCTGTCCTCATACCTGCATCATTATTGTTGCTACTGCAATTTTTATTTCTCTCTTTTTTCCTTGTATTCGGCCACCAAAGTGGTAACCTTTTTCTGAAAATGAATGTCTTACTTCTCACTTTGGGGTGTCCGCAAATTGTGGACTTCTCTAATACTGAAATTAGATTTCACTTGTTATTTTCTTATAAAAAAATTCCGGTCCATTTTATTCTCTTTATGCAACTAAAAGTGATTACAGAAGTACCGTTTCACACTTGGCTGAATCGTTTCTTCTGTTTAAGGTTTTTCTTTTTTCCAGCTTCTTCCTTTACCAATGTTGCTAATACTTTTGAGCTTTTGCCTTAACGACATCCATTTTAGGGCTTGACCCAGTTGAGGACGTTATGAATGATGATGTGGAGAAGTTAATGGAGCAGGAAGTCATCCAGCCATGGTACAGGGCGTCATGGAAGGAGATAGTGGTGAAGGAACCATATTTAACGGGTGCCATAGCGTTCTTAGTGTTGAGGGCGGTCCTCTACTTCAGCCCGGAGATACTGACCCACATAATGGCTGTATGGGTCTCATGCAAGCGTCATTTGAACGTGGGAGTATGGGGAGAGGCCAGTCAGGTAGTAGGGCGAGTTCTACAAATGATGGATGTAAAGAGAGGGTGGAATAAGCTGAAGCTGTGCAAACCCAGGAATTTGCATAAAAGGGCAGGAAGTGCAAGAGCGTGGGCATCTTCCTTGGCTTCTGTCTCCCTGGGGGAAGCGTCTTCTGCAAGAAGGCCGTCCTCCATCTCTACAGACTCGTAAATTTTCTCACTCTCTCTTTCTTTTTAACTAAAACCTGGAAGAAAGTTGAGAAATTAAGGAGAGTACTGTTACCTTTGTTGGAGTTTCCCATGGATGGTTTACAATACTCTATGTAAGCTAGGAGAGCTCATCCTTTGTTGCCTTGTTTCTCTCTCTTCACCTCCCTCCTAGATGGGTCTCTCCCCATCATGTCGTCTCAATTTTCGGTAATATTTCCAGTTTTTGGTTGTTTTTACACCATTTGTAAAAGTAATGTAGATTGAAGAACATTTTCTTATCTTCTTGTACATTAGTGTGTAGTAGATCTGGAAGGAATCGGCATTTTACTAACACACTTCCTCCCCCCGTTTCCCACCCCCTACAATCCTCTAATGATTTGTTATTCTTGCACTGTTATTGAAATGTTAGTTACTCCGGGGTTTTCTAAGATGTCTTATGTTTGTGTGCCACTTATTTAAATTGCCAATGATGTAAAAGAGTATCTTCTATAGAAAAGGCTCTACGTGTTTACTATTGAGGTCATGTTTGAAAACGTTGGAAGATAATTATATCAGCATTTCTTCAACAGGCTCCCTGAACTGCCCGACTCTTGCATTTACTTCCTGATTTTGTGGTTGATTCTCTGCGACTCTTCCTCCTTTTCTTTTTTTTTATTCTTCTTTTGGTATTCAAAAATGTGTGTTTGCGTGTATCTACATTTCTGGCAAGAAACTCTTTTTGGTAGGTTTGACAACAGAACTCCCTTGGGTGGTTTTCTATCCTAGAGCAACTACCACTCAAAACCTGCGGCTCTTTGCTCCCTGGATTTAGGGTAAGCTCAAGTTCCGGATTTTAGAGACGTTTTCTATTCAAGTTTGCAGTGCTCGCCATATCTAAAGCCTATGCAATTGCAGGGGAACCTCTTAATAACACAGCAAAATGGTTATTTGAACCGTAGAACCGCTCCCGTTAAATAAGACCGATGGGTTAAAAGCTTGCCTGTCTTTGTGACTAGTAAAGGGTAAATTGGTGACCATACGAGCTGAAATATCAACGTATCTTGGTACTAACACGACATAGGCCTTGAGGTTTGTTCTTATTTTTTTATTTTTTTAAAGGTGGTCGTTTTAGTTAGAAAAGGAAAGGCACTACCGCTTTGGATTCGTATTTTGCGGTGGGGGCATTTCAAAGTTAAAGCCTACCTTTCAAAAAGCCTCATTGCCAGCAGCAGATAAATGGGATTTTCATCTAAGCACAGTTGAGGCAACAAGAGTCATTCAACCTTTTCACTTGACAGAAGTTCAGGAAAAGTTTTAAGAAAAGAATGCTAGATCAACATACCAGTCCAGAGCAACAAATTCACCAATACTCCAATTTATAGTTAGCTATAATAATAAAGAAAGCAGCAGATTAATCAAGGAAAAGGGCTGGTTTCTTCAGCGCACTTTACTTAAAACTCATAAACCAGCACGCCCCCTTCCCTTGCATTATACATTGCTTTGCATGGTCGTCAAACTTCACACTTGAAGACAACAATTTTCTGGACACATTCACTACCCCAAATGAAAAGAGTTAAAACTACAAGGTCAAACTAACTCTACTGACACTTGATCAACCCAACATTATAACGGTGGGCATTCATAAATAGAGAAGAAAAAGTGACAAAAGAGGGACACTGCATCACACTACGGCGAATAATACAGGGAAGAAACCAGAAAACCAGATAAAGAAAAAGGGTGGAGAAGCCGGTCCCTTTGGAGGCTTCCACAGTCCATTCTTACTTTTCTTCTTTCTTCTCGTTGAAATTGCAAATCAAGGGCAGTTGGGGTTTTTACCAGGGCCACCATAGTAGAAGTAGTGACCCCAGTCGCCATTGTTGCCAGTCTGGACATCGTAGCAGCTGGATTGCTCGGTGAAAGTGCCAATGTCCTTGGGGGCCTTGAGGTTGTTGGATTCATCCACAAGCTGGATGTTCCTGAAATAACTCGCCTTTCCAAAACCTTCTTCCGGGAAGTGACCACTTCCCATCTGGGTGGAGGTGTGCTGCCCATCTGACTCTGAGTTCACCACCTCCCCTCCCCATTCAATCATTGACGCACTGTCCGCCAAGTACGAGAACAAGAATGACGGCCAGTATCCCAACACATAGTCATTCCCAAATTGCATCCACCAGTTTCCTTCTTTTGGATCCTGCACCCACACACACTGAATTACTACACGAGACCCAACCCCATATTAACCCAACCCCACCCTTATTAAAGTTGGGTACGCAATTGGTCGACTGTGAAGATATGCATTTAATCAATCACCCAAAAATATTCCAAACAATGGACAACTACTAGTAATTAATTAATTGATTGAAATCATTCACGTGGGCACCCACCACCTCAGACAATGGGGCACCACGCGCAAAAGTATAAGTCAAAAAGAGAATTTGGATTGTTTTACCCCCCATCACCTCCTCTCTCATTCATTTACACTACATGTGATCATATTTTGTCCTCATTTCTCCACAGAAAGGCTAATACTAGTAACTTTCCATTGTCCTTACTCCTTACGACAACGACATCTTATTTTTTTTAATTTTCCCTTATCTCCCCTCATAACCTTCCCTACATCTTCCTAATTATATTATTATGGATGCGGGTTATGCGCAGAAGAGCGCATATATTCCAAATGATGCGATTTTTTAAACCTTACAGAGAAACAGCGGTGCAGGAGAATAACTCTTCTTGAAAAACAGAAAGGGACAATTTCCCCATGGTTGACAGTAATAAATAAATGCATCTTCTGCCAGTGAAAAAGGGCCACTAATTATGCTGATTCCACAATATTTTATTCATGTATCACCCTTTAAACTAAATTATTTTATGTAATGGTGGTACGAAAAACCGTGCCGCACCAAGTCATAGGGGTGGGAGTGTGAGTGCAAAGTTTGGCATTTACCTTCCAAACGAGGATGCTGATATCGTATTGGGAGCTTCTGTAACCAGAAACAGGAGAGATGCTGGCTCCCATTGCTATTTCACTGTTGATTTGTATGAATCCTGAGCATAAGAGGTTGTAGCAACCCGTTGCTTGGTATGCATCACTCTGCAACGTTTCTAAATTTCATTCTTTGCTTTTTTGCATCAGAAGGATGCGATAAGAAGTCCAGTAGGAACATTTATAAGTTACAATTATTCGTTATAGGACTATCATAAGAGAAAAAATAGCGATATAATGGCAGCCCCGGCTAAAATGCAGACAATCAACACAGGATTGTAAGAACAGCAATTGGTATTTCTCCTTTTAGTTGTTTCTTAAGGAAAAGTAAGGGTAAGGAAGGCTTACAGTCCAGTACGTGAAAAGTCTTGTATTGTTATCACCATACAGATCTGGGCTGACCTGTTCGTATTCATTCATAGACAAAAGCACAAATCATTAATGGCCCCCCATCAATCAAAAAGACAGAGGTCAGCAATAATAGTGTCAGGTATGCACATGCGTTGTCATCCAAGATTTTCAGATTCTCGTCTTTAACGCATAGTATAATACTAAATGAGTAATACCTGCCAACCAGCCTCAATGCTGTTAAGATCTTCACCAAAGGAACCTCCCAGTATCCAGACTTGGGACAAGCTAAACTCATTAGGCTGCTGAATCCTGGGTTCCCATACATTAATAGTTGCTTTTGCCCCGTAGTACTTTTCTCCTTCAACGTATGCAATTGCATGCTGCTCATCCCCAACAGAAAATTAATTAATTCAAAAATTAGGCAAAACAATTCTACAACCACGAATGAAACTAAAAGGAAAGAGATCAGGAATCAATAAAGATTGGAATTAACTTTCTTTTCACTTTCCTTCTCTTCCTAGATAATAAGATAATGGATGAATCAGACTTTATTCACCTGATGTCCACTTTCGTTAACGAGGTCAGGATTGGGAGACCGGGGTTTAGGGATGGTTCTATGCTTCTTCCTTCCGTATCTCTTCACAGAACTTGCCCTCAGCACATCATCTTCCTTGGTCCTCCTAATAGGGATGGTTCCCTCTGGACATTTTCCATTCATATGCCACAACTGAGTGATTGGCTTGGTCCTCTCTTTGAGTTTTGCTGAGACTTTACTCTCATCAAATAGCCCTTCTGGATGGTAATTAGGCCTCAGCTGAAACCATCATCCATCACCCCAAAATAACATCACAAAACCATGTCAGCATTTAGAGCATCCGCAACTTTATTCACAACCCAACAAGAGAACAAGGGAAAAAAAAAAAAAGGCCATGCGGCATCCAAAACGGTGGAAAGGGAAGGGGAAATTGGAAGAATAAAGGAAGATAAAAGAGCAGACCTGGATGGTATGGTTCTTGAGGAAGGGGTGATCAAAGGCTGGTTGATGATTGATGTGAACGCAATCTATAATATCTCCATCTGGGCTCTGTAAATCATCGAAACCGCATTTACAATTTGACAGAATTTCCCTTTACTTAACAGCAACATAATCATCATTATTGAACTATTATATGACTAAAACATCTTCAAGTAGAAGCGTTCTAATTTCCCAAAATATATCCCTAATGATTGGCTAGTAGAGGGCAGCTGAGAAATCATTCAGCCCGCAATTGCCTAGAAAAGATGACAAATACAAGGATGAAATTCACAATAATTTGGTGTTGGAAACAAAAATGCAGATGATAGAAGTGAAAACAGAGCTATCCCTTCCTCTCCTCCTCCATCCACCCAAATAGCTAGAAGATAATTGTAAGTAGCTACAGCATATGCAGTCAGGCTCCTCAAAAGAACAAAATTAAGGTGGAACTGAACAAAAGCTAATGAACTAGGAGCGAAATTGCTTGATAGAACAAGCAGGAGGCACAAATACAAAGAAAAGGGGAGGAAGGCAATAGCAAAAAAACACGATTCAGAATACTTTTAGAAAAACTCGCAACAAACAACCAGAGGTGCGAATGCTCACCTTGTACTCGCATCAATCCCCAATTAATTGAATAATAAGCGACCAAATGTCAGAGAGGACTAAAGTAAATGCGGAGACGCGTTTAGTAAAGCCGTTATACAAGAGATCAGAAGACCAACAGCAAAATAAAAGGAGGGGAGAGGTGAAAAGGGTGTGTGGATCCAGGCAGTAGCAGACCTGAATGGTTTTGATGGCAGCCTTGTTCAACCTATTTAAGTGCTTCTGCACGTCCAACTTCTGCCGGGACGCTGCCGTTACTCTAGCTGCGTAAGTGAGCGGCAACACCGTAACCCAAACTGAGAATAGAACCAGCACCAACACTGCCACCATCTTCGGAGTTAAGGCACCTCCTCTACTGCTAAACTGCGCTGTCATGGTGTGAACTGTGAAAAGGCCCCCCCACGCCCACGAAAGATACTATTCCAGGAACAAAATACTAAAAGCGGATGCTTAGTGGCCAACCTAGTCCAGCAGCGTAGACAAAAGGAGTGGGAACCCAGTGTGGACGGCTATGCTTATCCTGCGCACCCTCCGCCCACAAGTCGAAACCCTTTTCTGTCTAACACTCACTAGTGTTTTTAATGAGAGGGGAGTGAAGAAGTGGAGGGCAATGTGGTGTTGTTTCCCACGAAAATACGAGAGAGAGAGAGAGAGAGGAACAGCGTCTGGTTGTCAATTCAAGGGGAGTGACTAGTCTTTGCACCCTTCTGTTTCACGTTCACAATAACCATAGCCGAGATGTGGAAGGAGGACGAACCCCAACCCAACAAAGCTTCAATTATTATTATTATTTTTTTAACGATTGAAAATGCCAAGGGAAAAGAAAGGGGGGGGTGGTGGGGTGGATTCCAGCGTAGAAAATTGAAAGGAGTAGAAAGAAATAACTCACTCGCTCACTCGCTCACCAGCATACAGACAACTTCCCATTTCCCTCGGTTTTCCCGTTCTGCCCCCTCTTTTGATTCCTTTCTATTCAAATTCTCCCTTCTTTTACCTCTCTGCCCCTCTCTTCATCTCTCTCTTCTATATTACCTATTTTTTTTAAAAATACCTACTTAAGGAGTTGTTATTTTCCTAACAAAATTTGTTATTATCATAGCAATAATATAATTTATAAATAATAAAAGCTACTTTAAAAATACAATCTTACTCTGGTAATTATATTACCCTAGGCATAACGTCTTAAATGGGTTTTCGGCAAGGCAAAGTTTGAAGTAAGTGAGATGTATTCATATTTATTTTTATAGGATGCCCCAAAGTTTTATATATTCGTCATGTACTCTATGGGCCATTTGATATACAAAAATAAATTTGTGAAAGTCAGAATGAGGGAATGAGAATGGCTTTTAGGGAGTGAAAATAACTCAGTCTTTCCCACTCCTATGTTTGGTGTGTATATGAAATTATTATAGAATGAAGTCGAAATAGTCATTCTCATATTTGATATGCACTAGTGAAAATAAGTATAAGCAAAATAGTTTACCAAAGTATTCTCCAAAAAATTTTGATATAATAATAATAATAATATAGTAGTAAGAAGTAGTAGTAGTAATAGCAATAACAACTATAAAAATAAAAATAATCATAATAAAACACAACAACAATAATAATATAATATAATAATAATAAAATAAAAAATAAAAAATAAACAATAATAAAATAATAATTATAATAATAACAATAAAAATATCAACAATAATATAATAATAAGAAGAACAACAACAACAACAACAACAATAATAATAACAATAACAACAATAATATTTGTATGATAATAACTATAAGTACAATAATAATAGTAATAATAACAAGAATAATAAAAATAATAATAATAATAATTTTTATCTCATTCTTATTTCCACATTTTCAAACTGAGGTCCAATGGTATCAAAATGTGAGAATGAGAATGCATTTCATTCCCACTCTCCCGTACCAAACAACTAAAGACCGGGAATGAATTTCTCATTCTCACCTCCACTCCCACCCCACCACATCCTTATACCAAACAGCCTTATTCTTTTAAGGTATTACCCTATTGGAGTTTATGTTTAAAAAAACCACAACCCTAGAAAGCAAAAAAGAAAAATAAAATAATAAAGCAATAATTAGCAAATCAGAAAAGCACAAACCAATAAAATTACCTTGAAGCAAATACATCACCATAAAATAGGTTGCAAACAAGTGGGTGGAATCTAGACCTCATATGTTTTGTTTGATAAGCTTTTCTTTTTCCGAAATTAATTTATACTTTTTTAGATAAATAAGATTAAAGTTTTGAATTTCAAACATTATCTTGTGAACTCGACTTTGCTAGTTTGGAACAACAAAATTAATTATATTATTAATGACATCAAATTTTATAGATTAATGTTCATATAATGTCTAAAAGAAGAGCTCAATCCATTTTATTATTGAAATCTAATTGTTTGTAAAATGCATTGAAATTCAATTTTATAAAATGTGCAGGAATCTTAGTAAAGGCAGAAAAATTGAAGGAAGTAAAGGATGTGAAATTTGGGGACCTTTAGATTTGGTGAAAAGTAAGCAAAACTCCTTTTAATTTACTTTCAAGGGATTACATTACATTTACACTTTGCTTGAAAAAGAAACTTTATACCTATTTTTTCCATACTTGAACCTAAAGCGGTAGGGAATTTATTATAACATCACTTTAATAATGAAACGGTTATTGTAAGAGGATTAATAATACACCAAATATTATTATCAGAGCAAGATTATAGTTTTTAAGATAATTTTATAACTCTTATTATTTATAAGTCACATCATTATTCTGATAATAATAATTTTAGACCTAATGACAACAATTTTCTAATAACAATACATAATTGTCGACTTAAGTCCTCTTTTAGTCACCAAAGTGGCCAAAAATGAACCTTTTGGTTACCGAAGTCAAATTTTGGAAGATTTTGTCACTAAACTGCAAATAAAAGTCCATTTTAGTCACCTAAGTTAAATTTTTGAAGACATAATCATTCAGCTTGCAATAAAAGTATTATTTAGTCGTCGAAGTGGTTTAAAATAAACAAATTAGTCATACAAGTAATAATTTGAAAATTTTTATCACCCAAGTTTAAATAATAACTCATTTTCATTCCTAAAGTGATTTAAAAATGATAAAAAAAAAATTATCCAAATAAAAAATAACTAATTTAATTATATTTTTGACTTGTTTATTTTATTGGTCCTCATATTTTCTTTTCAAAATCTATGTTCTATTTGTAACAAATTGGTGTATTTAAAGTTGGAAGATAAAATTTTTTAAATTATTACTTGACTGACCAATTTGTCCATTTTAAACCACTTGAGTGATTAAATAAAATTTTTATAATGAATTGAGTGATTAAATTTTTCAAAATTTAACTTGGGTTGCTAGAAACAAATTTTGTTAAAAATTTGGTAACTAAATTTTGACTTAAATAACCAAAAAATAATAATTTTTTTACCACTTTGATAACTAAAAGGGAGTTAAGTCCATAATTGTCAGCTCATCCGCTCCCCTTCCCCACGATAGTGATAAAAAAAAAAAAAAAAAAAAAAAAAGAGCATATCCAGTGCCTCAAGGGCTCCCACCTACGTAGCATTTGGGGGGCGGATGTACGCAGCCTTCCCTCTTCAAGATATTAACCTAAAGAGATGTTGTTTTCCAGTGCCCCAACGATAGTGATGTCCGTCTAGATGCCGTTAGTATCGTCACCCGCTGTTCTCCGGTTGTGACAAAAACGGACCACTAAGGTGCCGCCAAGCCAGCCAAAGTAAAACTAGTCAAGCAATAAGGTTACAGCACGGTGATGGGAATACACGTGGACTCCACCGGGCCCCAAAAAAAATATTAAAGCTCGTGAAGCTACAGAGAATTGCAGCGTGAATGACTAGGGGACAATGTTGGTTGTTGGGTACTTACTAATAAATAAATATATATAAGGGAATAAGTAAAAAGAACAAAAATAAAAATTGAAAAAGGGGTCAAAAGTTACTTTACCCCACACTCCTTAACCGAGTGAGCCCAGTGGTGAGTGTTTGGGTCTATTATACATATATGACTACCACGACCGGAGTTATCTGACAGAATCCAAGGAGGTGAGCTAGGGTCAGGTCGTGCCGTAACTCCTGTCGTAAAATTATCCTTGAAATTTTAAAATAATGAAATAACAATATCTCCTGCATTACTCTTAGGAAGTTTCAGTTCAATAGATTACACAATTTATTAATTATTCTCTCATCATATTTGCACTTTCTATTATCATACATTTTTATTAGTGGCTTATTTGTTTTGGTTATCAGTGGTGACAAAGGAGGTCACGATGATGTGGTGCTGAGGTAGACTAATAACAGTATTGATAGGGTGAGATAGAGGCCGAACAGAGGTCCAAGGTGAATGGCTTTACTTTGTTGGGATTTGGAGGTCCAGGGAGATAAGTTGCGGGCCAACGAAGACGCGTCAATGGTGTGTAGGTCGTTATGATGGTGTTGGGAATTTAGTAGGCAGTCCTAAAAGATATCGGTTCAGCCAACACGTGTGCGAAAATATCATTTTGATGTATCCGCCATTGCACTCCAAGAGTTTGTTAACTATGATGGCCATGACATTTCAAGATGTTTGCATATTGCCATTTGTGATGCTTCTTCAATATCCAAACCCGTCTTTTTCACGTGGTATAGCTACTGTTACGGCCAAGTGAATCACGAATACCACTAAACAATACCACTAACAAGCAAACACCAAATAGGATCAGTTGCCAAGCTTTGTGCCATGGCTAAAGAAATAAGTATCACCACCCCCCACCACCACCACCACACCTTAACACCTCCTCCTTCCCAAAACGCCACTCACCCTTGAGTAGGATCTTGTCCTGTAATCCCTACACTTGCACGTTCTCTCTATCATCCTCCTCACTGCCATTGATCCTACATAGTATGAAGTTGCCAAGTACAATTACCAAAGTTTCCTCCCTCTCACGCATATATTATCATCAAAGAAATTGTTGGTACTGATGCAGCCACCATCCTGGAATTGGCGATTTAAAACCGACAGGAAGGAGACGCCATGGCGAGAGGTTCGACTGGGTAGGATAAACAGGTCAATGCTGCCTCGCGTCCGGGATTGACGGATTGCTTGGCAGGATACGAGATTGGCAGGTCAAGTTTGGCGGATTGGGGACGCGGCACTTAGAGTTTGTACGCGGTAAGAATTAGGAGTTTGACTTAGAGTTTAATTAGGATTTTAGCTTTATCTCTTAGATTTAATTTCGAATTATCTTTTAGAATTTGATTAGGTTTCAAATAGCTCCTCTATTTATACTAGAGAAAATCTAGGATTTTTGGTATTCAATTTCTAGATTATTTTTATGAGTTATTTGATTTTTTCTATTCTCAAGTGTGAGAATTAGAATTGAATTTATGTTTCTTCTTTTATTTTGTTGATTATTAATAAAATTAAAAGGAAGGCTGTTGAATCCTTCATGTTCTCCAAAATTATCCACTACACGCTGCATCAGTTGGTATCAAAGCTCAGAACGACTTTTGAGATGACCCTTGGGCAACCGAGGTACGCCGCCGTCGGAGACGTTTTTGATCATGATGTTCAACGGTAGAACGAGAGGAGATTCGAAGAGGTGGAAGCGAGATTCCGGCAAATCAAGAATTGCTTGATTCAACTGGGGGCAAATCCCGACTTGGAATCGTGAACCCAGCCCCAACGCCCATTAACACCGGGTGCTATAGAAGAGGATACAGCCGAGACCCAGAATCCGGTATCGGATACTGATCTACGGGATCCTAGACCGAGGCAACATCGGCTCAATACTGGCAATGCCAACGTTGAAGAACGAAGGGTGGAAACCAGCCTCCGCGATGAATTTCCAGAGCTTGAAGAAGAAGATGCCATAGTGGTGGAAGAAACTCATGACGAGTTGGCGTCACTTGGGGAAGTGGAGATGGCAGGTGAGGGGGGTCACTTGCTATTGGTCAGGCGAGTTGGCTTCACACTTGAAGAAGCAAAGGGGGATGAATGGCTTCGACACAACATATTCCAGACGACATGCACGATTGGTGAGAGGGTATGCCACCTAGTCGTTGATTTTGGGAGTTGTGAGAACGTCATCTCCGAAGAAGCTATCTAGAAGCTAGGGTTGAAGAACAGAAGAGCATCTAAACCCTTACAAGATGTCATGGCTCAAGAGTGGAGACCAGGTAACCGTGTTTAAACGTTGCTTGGTGAATTTTTCAATTAGAGCGAAGTATAAAGATGGCATGTGGTGTGACGTGGTGACCATGGATGCTTGCCACTTGTTGTTGGGGAGACCATGGCAATACGTTAGAGGCACCATCCACGACGCACGACACAACACATATAGCTTCGTCTTTGAGGGAACGAAGATCATCTTGTTGCCCAAAAAGATTGAGGCGCCAGGTGTGTTGAAGGCCGAAGACCCAAAGCCGGAAGAGGGAGCCGTGCCCACCAACGGAGTTGGCGAGTCAGAGTTGGCATCTACACCAATAGGTGTTATCAGGGGAGGACCTATCTATGTTGAGGCAACATATCTTGATTTGTCTTCTCCACCCATATTTGATGAGCCCATGTATGATAAGTCCATCCATGACGAAGAGAAGGTAGGTAAGGAGTTTATCAAAGGAGGCTTTTCCGGAAGGGTTGGCATATTGCTTACCGCCAACAACGGAGAAACAATGCTGGCTAGACCAGGTTCCTGAAAACGCCTTACCGAGAAGGAGGATTCCATACCAAGTAAGCCTTGCGGAGCACGAGGACGTCAGGCACCAATTGTGGAAGCTAATTGCTAGGAGTTACATCCCAGTAAGACAGAAGGGCGGATCAGCTCTATTGACGCCAACAAATGATGGAACTTGGCGGCATGACCACTGGCGGGTACGTAGTCATGTGGATTGGTGCTCGACAAGCTTGGCGGATGGAGTGAGGAAGCTCTACATGGCGAGAACAACCAGGAAGATCCCTTGGAGAATTCGACGGCGAATTCTTTCCAGCTGGGAAAGAATGATGCAGCCGCCATCCTGAGATTGGTGGTTTAAAACCGACAGGAAGGAGACGCCATGGCGAGAGGTTTGGCTAGGTAGGATAAACGAGTAGATGCTACCTCACGTCCGGGATTAGCAGATTGCTTCGTAGGATACGAGATTAGCGGGTCAAGTTTGGCGGATTGGGGACGCGGCACTTAGAGTTTGTATGCGGTAGGAATTAGGAGTTTTGACTTAGATTTTGATTATGATTTTAGCTTTATCTCTTAGATTTAAATTTTGAATTATCTTTTAGAATTTGATTAGGTTTCAAATAGCTCCTCTATTTATACTAGAGGAAATCTATGATTTTTGGTGTTCAATTTCTATATTATTTTTATGAGTTATTGGGTTTTTTCTATTCTCAAGTGTGAGAATTAGAATTAAATTTATATTTCCTCTTTTATTTTATTGATTATTATTAAAATTAAAGAAAAGGCTATTGAATCCTTCCCTTTTCCCTAATTCTCACTTTACACGCTGCATCAGATACTGAAAAAAAGCTTATTAGAAAAGGTAGTAAACATTATTTTTTAAAGTAATACTTTTATTTTTGTAAGTCTTAAATAATATTTGGCTCATTCTGGAATCAACAATGAGTAAAATTTAATATACAAATGTGCAAACTATATATAGGACAAAAGTTTTGATAGATTAAGGATTGAATTGAATTAAGATGGATCTTTCCATTATATATATATATATATATATGTAAGTTCTATACTTTCTTTATTCAGAATTTGATACATCTAATTTTTAATGTCAAAGTGATTGTTAATTCCGTCCAAAAAAAAAGAAAACGTGATTGTTAATTTTTCAAATTCAATTGGTTTCAAAATAACGATCATGATTATTGTAATTTGAAAGATTGATTGAATAAAATACCAAAAGAGATCCTATGGAGGATTTAAAAAAAAAAAAAAAAAGTATCCTCCAATCATATACTCGAGTCATTAGAGATATACATGAAGATGCATCAACCAATGTGCATATAGCGGAAGAGGGACTGATACTTTCCTTATTACAATTGATTTACATCAAGGATCAACCTTGTTTGTTAAGATTATAGACGAGCTTACTAAGCACATCCAAGGATATATACCTTGGAACATATTTTTTTGCATATGACATTGTCCTACTTTGGAAAAGTGCATTAGAATCTAAAGGTTTTCTGCTTAATTGATAAATATAAAAATAAAGTTTTGTACTAAAAGCAGACCAAGCTTAGAGAACATGAATATTACAACGTAAAGATTAGGCAGTTAAAAAAAATAAACGTGTGGTCAACACAACGGTTAAAAGAGAGGTGCCAGCAAATGTTAGTTCACAGTGCCATTAGGCCTGCATGTTGTTATGATTTTATTGTTACTTGCATGTCTAGTATTGCTTTATTTGACTTGAGTTTTTATAAATCTTGTTTTTCTTTTCTTTGGGTTGAGGACTTTTTCAGAAACAACCACTCTTTAAGGTGGCACCCTGTAAGGGTAAGGCTGTATATATCTTACCATTCTAAGACCCTACTTTGACGTGAACCTCCCCGATGCATTGAACTGTTACTGAACAGACAGAATACCAAAATGCATCTGATGGTCTCTGAAACACCACCAGTAGCGGGGAGAGGGTGCAAAAGCCTAGCACGCTACCACCACCACCAACTCTACCCAATTCCTCTGATCAGCCTTCACCTGCAATGGCTACATCTCCAACATCAACAATTTAATGACATCACTGTCTATTCTAACATCTCACTTATTTATTCAATTTAATACCTATTTGCGCGCTCTCTCTCTCTCTCTCCCTCTCTCCCAACTTTATCTTCATTTTCTAGTTTTCACCTTAAATTATTCTGTATGATCCCATGCAATGATATGATGATACTAACACGTAATTGGGATTCTAGATTTTGGTTTTCCTACACACCATGCTATATGTAGCCATCCCACCACTACCCACCAACATAAAGAGCTCACCTCAGAATTTTTAGTTACTTGAAAGGGAAAACAAGAGAAAAAAGAGGGGGCTTTTTTTTTTTTTTTCCTCCTTCCTTTTTGACAAAACAATACTACTATGTTTCTGCTGAAAGGAGGCCAGCGCAATTCAAAGATTGGGTATAATTGCATATCCAACAATGGGGGCGCCGTGAGTGGTCAGCCGTCAGTATGTGCTAATTGCCTTTCCACTAGTACCTTCTCCTTCTCTAGCCGCCTCCTCTAAAAGGTTAAAAAATAAATAAATAAATAAACAATGTCTTCGCCTCGCCACGATTATTAGTGCATATCTGACGCGGCCCAAAACTGGATGCTGGCTACTTTCGCCCAAAACCAGCTAAGCTCATGTGTAATGGAAGTGGCAGGCTTATTCCTCTGCGGGGCTGCCTAACCCACTCCCTTTAATCTTATCACATAGTCGTACCATATGCACACACCCACACAATATAGCTTTGACTAGAACAACGCCACATAGACCAAAAAATGTACCTGCTTTGAGTACCCAATATACACAGGACAAATTATTGAATCTCAAAAAGTTCAACATTAAATCAATTATTTTTTTCACAAGCTAATAGTATGATGTCATATAAGTATTAAATTTGTGATATGAGTAATCGAAAATCAAACTCGAAGCAGACAAAACTGATTCAAGATGTGCAAATTAAAACCCAAAACGACTAAATTTGGGTCTTCAAACAGAAATACCTCAAACTAAACCAACTTGACCTCAAATCTAGGTAATCTCAATCTCAAACTAAATAACCTCGAACAGGAGTGCAAATGAACAACAAAAACCACTTCAGCAATAGAACGAAAACTAGAAGCAAAGAGAAAGGACCAAACTGAAAAATAGTCATGCTATTGAGTTCACCATTGTCCTAAGTTGTTACATCCCCGCACCGGTACAACGGTAACAACCAGATCAACTGGCGCTCTGACTAATAGGGTTCATATAGTGTCGACCTCTAAAGTGTGCTCTTAAGTGATGGACTTGAATATGTCCCAACTTGCTCAGTAATGGAGAGGAATAATAACAACTTTAAGTGATAGAGTATGAAAGAAGAGAAGGGAAAGATACTTCCCAGTGTGTTTAACAATCCTTTGAGGCAACCTATTTATAGGGAAAATTCTACCCGTTTGAGCAACTGTCAATCAAGGAAAGAGAACGAGAAATCCGACCGCAATATCGAAGAAGTGGTCAGATATGAAGGAGTGAAGAACCTCGCTCAATTAAGGAAAGAGTGAACCTAAAAGAAGTGGGCGGTCTTAGAAGTCAACAGCTCAACCTCGAACTTGAACCTAGAGTATCGACCAAGGAATAAGTTTCCGTGTTTCCTATTTTGTCGCAACAACTATAAAGCCAACAACTGTACAAAAATGGAAGTCCAGGTGGAAAAAAGTACATACCACACCGTCATGCACCAACTGGCCACAAGGCAGGGTGCCCGTGCGTGCTCAAGGTCCACTTTAGGCTCACAAGACTTTAACAAGCGAAGAGAGAAGCGGGTTATATCAAGTGACTCTCCTACCTTCAAATTTTCCTAAAGAGAGAAAAGTAGTATACGGGAATATTACAAAGACAAGACCAGATAAAAATAAGATGGCCCCTTAAAGAAAACAAAACATGTTCCAATCTATCGGATAGCCACCTCAAGGTACTCCAAGGTAAGAAAGCGGCAACTAACACACACCATGCAACCAGACAACGAGAAGTAAGTGGATAAGGTCAGGCCATCTAAATTTACCCTAGGATGCTAGACCTTCCAAATTGATTTTAAGACCTGAAAGTTTTTCAAACAACTGAATGGTTATCAAGACAACCTCTAAATTGTCCTCTAAGAAAAGAATGGTATCATTCATAAACTGCAAGTGGGGCATAGACACAAACTCTCTACCCACCTCAATCCCACGAAAAAAAAAAAAATCATGCTCATAACCTTGAGAGAGCATACAACTCAAAATGTTGACAACAAGGGTGAAGAGAAAAGGGGAAAGAGGATCACCTTGTTTTACCCCACGTGAAGTTGAAAACTAATACTTCGTGTTCTCACTGAAAATAATTGAATAAAAGACATTAGCAAAACATCCTTTAATTCAATTACACCATTAACCAAAACTTTTTTTCCAAGCATGCAATGCAAAGAAATCCCTACTTACCCCGTCATAGACCTTTATGAGCTTCAGCAAAATCCACCTCCTCCCTAACCCGATCAAATTGTCCAAAAACTCATTGGTTATTAAACAAGAGTCTAAAAGTTTTCTCTTCCCTAAAAAAGATGATTAAAATTTAGAAATTATAATCTTTAGAACCTCACTGAGCCTAATAGACCACACCTTAGTAAGAATCTTACAAACACTAGTAAGATGGCTAATGGATCTAAAATCCATGAATAACATATACGAACAGATCACTTCAATATAAGATGTTAAAACTGAAGGCTTCAAAAGATGGGTGATTCCTCGCTGAAGAAGCTACTTTACGCTCTTTCATAGTTTCATCCGTCTCCCTCCCGCAACCCCCCTTGTTGGCCCCCCTCCCAACAAATGAAGTGCGGCTCAATGTTTCCTTGGCATAACCTTTTGCAACAGAGGACTGCTTCAATATTTTTAGGATGAGATTGTCTTGTACAATAGGATATAGATGTAAGATGACGCACTGAAAATCAACTCATCAATTTCAAGCTGAAGCCGATGCCATACCCTATTTTAATATCAGAAACGAGCAGTGGCATTCTTGTTTGTGACTAGATTTACAACCAAAATCAAGCTGACTTCCTGTTAACTTTCTTGAAGAATACAACCAATTGGACTAAGACTCATCAACGGAGACCCCAGCTTCCTTATCTGAGCAATCAAAGAGCGCAAACAAAACGAAGGAAGACCCCCCCGCTCTTCACCTCTTCATTCCATGTTTGCATTCTAGTTGGCTTCTTATCATCTCCAGTTGACAGAAAACTGTTCACTAGCATCTACTCAAAACACACACCCCTCGCAAAAAAAGAGCCATAAACCTGCTCTACATTTATAAAAAAAAAAAAGGAAAACAACGAGAACTAAATCCAACCAGAGTGAGGGCAGAAAATAACCAATTTTTTATAAGAAATTAAAATATATTTTCACTTAGGCTGTATTTGGAGCATGGAATCAGAGCCTGAGGGGTTAAGACTGGAATTGGAGCCCACAATTCCATTTCTATTGTTTGGTTCACCTACTGGAATTGAAATTACAATTTCATTGCCCAATTCCATATAATTAGATTTTAACTGAAAATCATATTCCCTAGGTGAGGGTAAGAAATTACAGTTCCATAATAACTTCATTAACCTGAAACTCAAAATGACCCCATTTGATTAACCAAAACCCAAGATGGCTCAAAATCTAAAGATTTAGACACAACCTAAAATTTGACCCGAACCTTAAAATCACCTTAGCTCAAAGTCCGAAGTGATTTCAACCCGATTGACTTGAAACTTAAGATAACTCAAATCTAAAAAATGAAATTACTCGGCTTGAATGTGATGTAAACAAGATAAGCCGAAGTGGGAATGACCTCACCAAATTGACCCGAAACTCAATACGGCCCAAACCCAAAATGACCTGACTCATCTCAAATTCAGCCTAAGATGACTCGAAATTTGAAATGATACAACTTGTTTGTCCCAAATTAAGATGACTTAGAGCTTGAAATGACCTAGATCAAACAATCCAATCAATTCGAGCATTAATCCTAAAAAGACCTAATCCGGTTAACAGAAAATCTAAGGTAACGTGAACACTAAATGACTCAAAGCTATACTTGACCCGATTTAACTCAAAACTCACATAACTCAAACTAAAAGTGAACCACTTCATCCAAAATAACTCGAATGCAATGTGAACCGCTTTGACCAAAATCTGACCGTAGTCGATTTAGAACTTGAAATACTCCAGCTTGATTGACCGAAAACCTTTGATGATTCAAATCATTACGTAATTATAATTGCGACCTTCAATTCCTTTGATGAACCAAACAACGGAATTTCAATTCCATAAGAATTCTAATTCCTCCATAATTGGAATTGGAATTACAATTCTATAGTCCAATTCCAATTCCATGTGCCAAACAGAGCCTCACTGTATTGCTCAGCATGGTAGATAATTAGTAAAGATTCACCAAGTCACCATGATAATTGTTTGAGACATTTATAGGAAAAGCTTGAATACTAACAATATTTATGAACCTATCTAAAAGAACTAATATTTAATGATGATGGTGGTGGACTAGAAACTGAAATACAAAACTAAGTGTTTCACAATGGATTCACTTAATACTATGCATGTTAGTCTTTGCATCCATGTGATATCGATAAATTCATCACTAAAAGCTGTGGGGATTTACTCTTCATTTTAAAGGGTGTAAAATGAAAATCTTCCTGCATTTTGAAGGCCATCACCAAGAAGATAGCTCTCACGATTTGCAGGTACACAAGGGAAACACAGAGGACCACCTTTGGCCTATTGAAATTGATGTAAGTATAACTAAGCTAGCATTCATATACTTAAGAGCTCAATCTTTAACACTTGAACTAGGCTGAGACGCATCCTCCAGCCTAGCATTTATGAAAATCATACAGCCCCAAACTTCCTGCTCTATTTATTAACCCAGTCCCCTATACATGTCTAATATCACACGAGATTCCTTAAGCACAGACTTGTTTCTTTTGCTTCTTCTAATCATATAGTTGTCTCCATAACAGTAGCAACAAACAAATACCCAGATGGAGCTTTCATTCCCACAGCCAAATTATTTCTTGATACAGAGTGCTTCTTCTTATGTAGGATTTTTCATAGTGACCAACACTCGCATCCCTCGAACAGAAATATTCTTAGCCTATCAACATATTCCAACTTTGTTACAACGGCAGAGCATAGATATATTCTTAGTCTATCAACTGCATACAAGAAGATTCTATTGCCAGAACAAGCATCAACATTTCCACAACTCCCCAAGTTCTTTCACCTTTCTAATGGTTCTTAAAAAATCTATGGCTCACAAATGACAAACAAGAGTGGACATGACTGATAAATATCCATGTTTTAAATGTCATTGTTCTTCTTATGAGGAAAGAGGGAGAAGTGGCAAAAGAGACCAAATATCTGTTTACCCTCTATTATAGTTGCAATAACTTAAAGTTCCCATAAAACTGGGAACATGAAAAACTAAGAACTCGACCACATGTAGATTTTACAATCCATCTTATGCACCACAATGATATCTGCATTATAAGAAGTCTAATACTTGTGAATCTGGGCAGCACATAATTGGACTTTCTTTAGAAGTTTGGTGTAACATTGCAAACCTGGAGTTGAATACTTGAGTCAATCCACCAAGTTTTATTATTAAACAATCAACTCTACGGCATCTTACAAGTTCAATTGCATGCACTACATGTTATTTTGCTCTCAGAACAATTGATTATTTTCTAAAATCGCCAAAAGAAAACATCCTTTCTAAGGCAATTCTGCTCTACTAGTATTTGGATGAAGTTCAGTTATTTGCTCAAAGTAAATGATGATTCTTTCAGAAATCACACCCCAAAACATGCCTTATTTGCCCAGCTCTTTTTGAATATGCTTGAAACAAAGTTTCAGTCCTCCAGTGCTCTAAATATTTAAGCATCAAGGCTCATTCTTTCTGGTTCACCTTAATGATACGAGTATTAAAGATGGTGTACTTTTCCATTTCATACCCATTCAGCTATGAAGCACCAATACTCTTTTTTGCCAGAGTATTAATTTCCGACACGTATCCAGCACTAATATGCTTCCAACACATTCCGATAAGTGACAAAAGTATCCTACTTATCCAAAAATAATGTAAACAAGTTATCCAAAAATTTTTTTTTTTTATTTTAAACTTCCAACACGCTTTGAACACATACAGATACTTTCGACATGGTTTTGGCTGTATGGCTTTAAAAAAAAGACTATAGGACATTACATTGGGCTCTTTTCTAAGGCCTTCTAAGATAAGCAATAGGCCCAACTTAATCTTAATTAAAATATTACAATTTAATAAAAAATAAAAATTTACATCATGTTGTTCAAGCTCATCGAACAAAGTCTGAACATAAAAATTTACAATTTAACCCTAACTGGAAGAGTCTCCTGCCTCCGGCGCCCGTCTTGTCTCCGTACCCCACACCGGCCTCTGGCAACCTATCCAAACACCAAGGCAACCTAGGTCCAACCCACGCCCAACGCACGCCAGCCTCCACGCCCGCACTAGTATCGTGTGATTCCAATGTATAAATAATGACTGATTATTAATTTCATGAGACATATTTTTTTAATCAATTACATGGATATATATCCAAAAATTACATAATTTTGAAGTAACATGTCTCCAAGGTATCGTATCCTAGTTCTTTGAAAATTCAATTGTTAAGAGTATCGATAATGAGTCATATCTCGTATTCGTGCTTCCTAGCCGTCAGTATGCCATTGATAGCTAAATCAAATAGTTTACAACGGAATCTCTAATCGTCATCTATGCTAGTCACTGAACTGTTCTTCACATATACGAACAATGGACGGACGACATCCCTCCTTGTCCTCTCGCAATTATTTCTTGTGATACCTCCCCTAACATGTGTAATCCACTCAAACAACCAGCTTCAGAGCATGAGATCCACCACATACAACTTAAGACAGATGCAATCAGAAACATCCATTTCCTTCGTATAAAATGCAAGTAATGGGATCCCAAACCTAAAAGGGTACAGCAGACCTAAATTTTCCCTATAATACGAATAATGAATAGGGCCACCCTGGACGACTATAATTGAGGAGGCGACTGATGGGAATTACCAAATTAACGAAACAATGTAATTCTGATAGTTGGGGCGAAACAATTAGACTTTTAAAAAAAGTAGAGACAAAATGTTAAGGTGGGTGAACATGAAACAACAGAAAAAGAGAGAGAATAAGAAATAGGGAAAGCAAAGAATAGTTGCTTACCACGGAATCCTCAATCGGAATCGTCGGAGTAATAGTGGGAGGATGAAGAGTCGGAGAAATCAAAGTAGGGGTCGTCAGGGGGAGAGAAGCAGAGATAAGTCCAAAGATGCCCTAATTGATGCAAGGGAAGACAGCAGATAAGGTGCAGCAATTGGTCGCTGCTCATACGCTCCCTCACGCACGCTATACGCTGCCATAATTGTGCTGATGCCTTCGCCACTGCCACCACTCCCCAGCTCCTCAACATCACTATCATTACTTTGTGTTTGGGGTTGGGGCCACCATCTCCCTCCACTCATAGTGGAGGCGACGGGCGTTAAACAAGCCCTTTTTGTGTGTATGTGTTGTTTTCGTGCACTCATGCTCTATGGTTATATGATAACACGCTCCTCGGGTTAGAGGTCTTCGAAAACAGTCTCTCTTCGTGGTAGCACCCTAAAGGGAGAAGGCTGCGTATATCCAAACCCCAGACCCTGCTCATGCGGGAGCCCTTGTGGCATTGGGACTGTTGTTGTTGTTGTATGTTCGAAGGCCAAAAGACAGTTAAAAATACTTAAATCAAAAAACCGTCGGCCCTTTTTTCCTGTCTTTTTACTCCATTTTTCCCCCTCCTTTTACCCCATTGCCATCACCAGTTTACCGCCGCTGCCCTTTCTTTTTCAATACCCTTTTCTCTATCCCTTTACCAGCGACAGCGGGTGATGGGCGATAGGGGTGACAAAATATGAGGGAGAAAAAGTGGTATTGAAAAAGAGACAAAAGGAGGGCCGGTAGATAGACAGCGGTGGCGGATGGCTGGGGGTGAGGGGTTATGGGGGATAGATAAAAGGGTATTGGAAGAGAGACCCAAGGAGGGGCGGCGAACGGTTGGCGGGGCTGAGGGGTTATGGGAGGGAGAGAAAAGGGTATTGGAAGAGAGAGAAAAAGAAGGGGAGGCGGCGGGCAGGTGATGACAGGCGACAATGGCCGACGACGGCAGCAGTGGTGGGTGGCAAGGTGAGAGAGGGTAAGACACTTGGCACTCGAAGTCTTAGGCGTGTCAAAGGGCGGGGCACCAAACAATAGAGAATCATGTGGTGATGCAAGGAGGTCCAAGAGAAGATTAAGGCCAAACAAGTCTATTTTAAGGAGTGGGACCAAAGTGGAGATGACGACAAGAAACATCTGTATAAGCAAACCAAGAAAGAAGCAAAGACAGCAGTCAGGGACGCACAATCCAAAGCCTACAGGGATTTCTACAAAAGGTTGGATAGCCAGGAGGGAGCCGGGGACTTATATAGAATCATTAAAGCAAGAGAAAGGAAGACTAGGGACTTAGATTGAGTAAAATGCATAAAAGGGGATAATGGACAGGTGCTCATTGACAATCAACAAATTAAAGATAGGAGGAAGGCCTACTTCTACGATTTGTTCAACGAATAGCGGGATACAGATATAACTCTAGGTGAACTCTAAACATCTGAGGAACATTAAAACTACTACTATTGTAGGCGAATTATACCTGACGAAGTCAAGGAAGCCTTGAGGCAGATGGGTAGGGGGTAAAGCAGTTGGCCTATATGGAATATCCATAGAGGCTTGGAAATGCTGTGAAGAGAAGGGTATTAGCTGGTTGACTAAACTATTTAACAAAATCCTCCTAAGGAAGAGGATGTCTGATGAATGGAGGAAGAGCACCAACTATCAGGCATCAAATTATCGTGTCACATTCTGAAGTCGTGGGAGCAGGGGCATAAAGAGAAGGATACGGCAACTAACGGAGGTGACCGATAACCAGTCTGGATTCATGTCTGGCAGATCGGTGGTAGAAGCCATCCATCTCCAAGGAGGATGATAGAGCACTAAAGGGATAGACAAGAGGACCTCCACATGGTTTTCATTGATTTGGAGAAGGCATACGATAGAGTACCAAAAGAGGCCCTATGAAGGGTTTTGGAGAATAAAGGCACCCCCACGTCTTATATCCGGGCCATTAGAGACATGTGTGATGACGCAAAAACTAATGTGTGTACAACGGAAGGGGAAACGGATGCTTTTCCCATTACAGTCAAGGTTCACCGATGATGCGCCTTGAGTCCCTTTCTGTTCATTTTGGTTATGGATAAGATCAACAGGCATATCCGAAGGGGCATGCCGTGGTGCCTGCTCTTCGCACATGACATCATCCTGGTAGGAGAGTCTCGATAAGAGGTAAATGAGATATTGGAACTCTGGCGAAGGGCATTGGAATCAAAAGGATTAAGACTCAGCAAATCTAAGACCCGAGTATATGCAACTCAAGTTCAGTACCTCCACTAGACGTTGCATAGGAGACATAAGGATTGGGTTGGAACCTATACCAAAAAAAAAAGGAGTGTTTTAGATATTTGAGTTCCATGGTACAGTAAGACGGTGAAGTTGACGAGAATGTCAACAACTGTATTAAAGTAGGTTGTCATAAATGGAGGGTGGCCTTCGCAACACTCTGCAATAGAAAATCATGTTAAAGTTAAAGGAAAAATACTATAAGATGGCAGTGAGACCGACTATGCCATATAGTGCGGAATGCTAGCCAATGAAACAACACCATACATAGAAGATGAATATGGTAGAGATGAGGATGTTGCGATAGATGTGTGGGCACACAAAGAAGGATAAAATCATAAATGATGTCATAAGAAGCAAAGCGGGTGTGGCCCCAATGGAGGATAAATTGAGGAAGCAACTCCGCAATAGTTTGGGCATGTCAGGAGGAGACCGACCACTGTCCCTATTATGAGATGCGAACAGCTACATACTATGATAGAGAGGAGAGGGAGAGGAAGGCCAAATAAGAGATGGATGGAGACGATCGAGATGGCCTCAACTACCTAAACCTACATGAGGAGATGACCTTAGATAGAGCTCAGCAGAGGGCTAACATAAGGGTAGCTGATGTGCCGGTTTAGTATTAGAGAGCATAGTTTAGATAACACTAGTGACTTTAGATTTACATGTATGCCTGACTGATTGACTTGATAAGGGGACAGCTGTTTTAACACCTCCTAAATGTCTCTTGATGCGTTTTTGCTGTCCGTTGCATGCTTTGAGCCGTTGTTTTTGCTTCCTTGCTCTCTTTTTTACTTTTTTGCTTTCATGCTCATATATTCTTGCTTTCATGCTCATATATTCTTAAGCTTAGATGCTCGGATGTTTTTATGTTATGCTTCTATACATCTCAGGTCGGGGGTCCCCGAAAATAACCTCTCTTGAGGGTAACACCCCAAAAGGGGTAAGGTTGCGTATATTTACCACCCCAGACCCTGCTCAGGCGGGAGCCTTTGAGACACTGGGTTTGTTGTTGTTGTTGTTGTATACTTATGCTCTTATATACATAAAGTACATACTTAATTTTTAATACATAACCGGTCAATCACAAATTTGGCCATGTTAAGTGTTGTTGTTCCAAACAGTAAGAAATGGCTACAGTAATGATATTAAGTCTTTAAATGGTTTAAATAATAATTTAATTTAGAGTTTGAAATATTTTTACAAAAAGTAATAATAAAAATAATAGTAATTTTTAAATCATTGAAGTAAAATACGTCATTTTTCTAACAATCCTCCATATAATATAAAAATTATAAAACCTTGTGAGCATTGTAGTCCATTAATAAATATATGTGCCTTACAAAAAGTAATACAAAAATAATAGTATTTTTTAAATCATTAAAGTGAAATACATAACTTTTTACAACACAATAAACATCTTAAAAAAAACATAAAACTTGCCGTTATGTGTTGATAACTCCATCACCCCTCACTATTCCCTTCAGCATACACCTAAGCCACCATTTTGTGACATTAAGAATTGGAATATCTATTTTGCATTGATGCACACAGTTATTCAGATTATTATATCAAATACGTAAACTCATTGGATTAGAAAATTATTTTATAAATATATGGACTACATAATTAATAAAATAAACCTTAAGATATTAATATAAAAATCACCACAAATTAAGATATATAAAAAAAAAAAAAACATGTTAGTTAAAAATTTATTCCATAAATGTTGAATACTAAATTATAAATTAGTTTATCCCGTGCAAACGGAGGTGTTTATATTTAAAAAAATTATTTTTCTATATTATCGCATTGCAATTGTATTAAGTCTTTCATTATCGTTCTTTTTTAATGTATGATTTAAGATGAAGTATGTACTTTTAATTATCTTTCGTGTTCATGTGTGCATATGTTGTGGTAGAGAGAGGACCAGATTTTTATTTGTAGAGGATAAATGTTGTCTTCCATCAAAACATAAAGGGTCATGTCCTTTCGATAATAGGCAATCTTTTCATTAATAGAGACGAGTGTTATCCCAAGCGATGCACGGAGGTATTTGTATTTTTAATTTACTATATCATCACATTTCAATTGTATTAAGTATTCAATTTTTTCCTTTTTTATTTTGTTATTTGCATTTGCTTTATAAGTTTTATATTATACTATAAATATGTAAAACTTAAATTACATGCATAAACATTAGTGCATACAATAGCAATTCCCATAAATATTGAACTTAATGATTTTTCACGCATTAAAACTAAGAACATACCTTAATTAATAGCAATCCTTGATTGACCGTTGAATATGAACATCTAATAAATCTTATTTCTCCCTCTCAACCACTTTCTTTAACATACGGTGTAAAATGGAGTGTCCTATTTTTAATTATCTTTCATACTTAAATGTTTATATGTTAAATTTTACCGCGCTTTTAGGCCGGACCCACGGAGTTGGCACACATGAGATCCACATATAAGCCTAAGTAGGATTCCATTCTAAAACCAATTGGCTATAGGTGGAGTAACCCACTAGTCTTATAAACTAATCTATTCAATCTCACCACTCCTATGTGGGATTCACATTTTAACTCACATGTGTAGTTCTTACTCTTAACATTATATGTTGTGGTAGAGAGAGGACCAGACTCTTATTTATAGAGAAGAACATAGCGTCTTCTATCAAAACACAATAATCGTGTCATTTCGTTAACAGGCATGTCTTTTCGGACATGTTTAATCATTAATAGATAAGTCGCTTCACTAAAAGATATGCCTATGTGGTAAGAAATATATCAAAAGAAACATACGTCTTTATTAAAAGACAAGATTCTTTTATCAAGATATATATCTTTTTATTAAGAGATAACCTTTCATTAAAAATCGTACCTCTTCAAGAACCAATTGGATTAAGTATTAACTAAAACTACTTAATTATCGAATAACTTTTTGATGAAAACTTTCTATTATATTATTATGGCTTATTGGTTTTTTTTTTAAATAAAAAGTCATGTTTTCGTTGGTTAATTTAAGGTGCTATTTGGCGTGGTTAATTTTGAGGTTTTTATTTTATTTTATTTTATACAAGTATAATGTTTTGTTGAGAGGGTATATCTGTTTGGGGCTATTTTTTATTTTTTTAATAGGAAGCCCATGTTTTATAAGGTTTTCTTTTGGGTGAATAATTTGGGGTGCTTTAGTTTTTTTTTTTTTTAGAAATACCGTTCTTTATGAAATGTCTTAGAATTGCAGAATTATTATAATGAAGAAATTTTAGAGGGGTTTATGGGAGGGGGTTTTATACTAATATAATAGAAAGATTCTCTTCATTAATGGATATATTTCTTCATTAAAAGACATGCTTCTTTACTAAAAAATATATAAAAGCGACATACCTTTTTACTAAAAGATATCTTATTTCACAAAGACATATATATTTTCCTTAAAAGACATAACCTTTCATTAAAAGTCATACCTTTCATTAAGCATTAACTAAATCTAATTAATTATCAATACAACATAAATACTTGAGCAACAGTGTTAAAAAAAAAAAAAAAAAAAAAAAATATGAACAATGAAGGGATCCGCACAAAATTACAGAGAGTGAATGATAGAGCTTAAAATTAAGAATAGGGAACTGGGGCAAAATGCAGTAACAATAGAGTTGCAGAAACAGAATTAGAGAGAGAGAAGCAGAAAATCAGTAGAGTATGATAGGAATTGGATATTTTTCATTGATGATCTCATCCATTACAATTACTAATTTATATAAGCTATTTTGGGGAAAAACCCACGCCAGCAGACCCCCCTACTCATTTAACTAACTGTCAGACCAAATAACAGAAAATAACAAATGGAATAAAGCTGAATGATGTGTAAATGTATGTAATGTGCGTAACTATAATATTGTATAGAAATAACTAAATTATGTGTATAGTCACTTATTTTCCTGTATCAACTCCCTCCTCCTCAAGAGCACCCTTATCCTCAAGGGTGGAAATCCGGAAATTTAAGTTGCAAGTCATGAAGGAACTCCCATGTTGCTTCCTCCCGGGGTAGGCCTAGCCATTTAACCAGGACCTTAGTAGCTGCGCGATGACCTCTTCTCACCAATCTTCTTTCCAAGATCACCTCAGGTTGCTTCCTTGGTAGCTCTTCCCAATCATCAGGAATCGTGACTGCTTACCTTGGTATGGATCCATGATGTGGTTTCAACTGTGATACATGAAACACATCATGAATCTTAGCTGATGCAGGTAATGCAATCTGATAAGCGACCTTGCCAATGATGCCAGTGTCCTGAAATGGTCCGTAGTACCTCGGGGACAGCTTGTGATTGCTGCGATGGGCCACTGAAATCTGCTTGTAGGGTAAGAGCTTCACATAGACCCAATTTCCTAGCTCAAAACTCCGATCACACCTTCCTCTGTTTGCAATCTGAGCCATTCTATTCTGAGCTCGCTTTAGATGGAACTTGATGGCACTGATTATTTCCTCTCTTTTCTGCAAGCTTCTATCCACTGCCTCCATCTCGGTTTCCCCTAGCAGGTATGGAATGTGTAGAGGTGGAGGTTGCCTATAAACCACCTCGTAAGGGGTTTTCTGTATGGATGTGTGCCAAGTGGTGTTATACCACCATTCAGCTAAGGGAAGCCACCTCGACCAGTGAGAAGGATGAGAACTACACGTGCATCGTAAGTAAGTTTCAAGGCCCCTGTTGACCACCTCAGTTTGACCATCAGTCTGAGGGTGGTAAGCAGTAGACAAGTGTAAGTCAACCCCCTGTATGGAGAATAATGCTTGCCAAAATTCACTCTGGAAGATGGAGTCTCGATCACTGACTATGGTGCTTGGAAGACCATGGAGTTTGTACACATTATCCATGTATGCCTGAGCTACTACCACAGCAGAGTAAGGATGTGTTAAGGCTATGAAATGGGCTGCCTTGCTGAGTCTATCGACGACCGCAAAGATCACATCCTTACCAAAGGACCTCGGAAGTCCTTCGATGAAATCCATAGACACATCTGTCCAGACTGTTTGGGGTATTGGTAAGGGCTGAAGAAGACCAGGGTAGGCTTGATTGTCATACTTGCAGGTCTGGCAAGCCACACATTGCCTAACATACTCCCTCACTGTCTTGCTCATTCCCTTCCAGAAGAAAAGGGATTTGATTCGTCTTAAGGTAGCTTCTCTTCCAGAATGACCTCCACTTGGTGATTCATGTAGCCATTGCAAAATCCTTCTCCTTAATTCAACATCTTGTCCAACCATCAATCTTCCTTTTCTCTTCAACTGTCCATGCTGCCATGTGCATCGAGAACGATCTCGAGGGTGGTTTTGTATCTGTAAAACAAGCTTCTGTAAGTGTGGATCTGATTGCCATGACAACTACAGCAACTGATACAAGTTACTGTCTACTGCAGACAGCATTTTACATTCTATGCTCTGACTGGGAAGGCGTGACAAGGCGTCTGCAGTTGCATTGTCTTTACCCTTCTTGTATTCGATTATGTAGCTAAAGCCTAATAATTTGGAAAGCGATACTTGCTGAAAATGAGTGCTGAGCTTCTGATCCAACAAGTATTTAAGGCTTTTCTGATCTGTCCTGATGGTGAAGGTATTGTTTATCAAATAATGATGCCATTTCTGAACAGCATACACCACGGATAGCCATTCTTTCTCATAAGCAGATAATAGCTATTGTTTGGAGCTGAGGTGCCTGCTGATATAGGCTAAGGGATGATGTTCCTGCATAAGAACAGCTCCTATACCCACACTGCATGCATCTGTTTCCACCACAAAATGCTTAGAAAAATCGGGCAAGGCCAAGACAGGGGCTATGCAGAGAGCATGTTTTAGAGCTTCAAAGGCCAATTGAGCTTCATCCTCCCATTTCCACTGGTTCTTCTTCAGCAGGGTAGTTAATGGTTTGGCTATTCTTCCAAACCCTTGTACAAATCTTCTATAATAGCCTGTTAATCCCAAAAATCCCCTCAATTGCATGGGATTACTCGGGACTGGCCAATCTTTTACAGCCTCTGTCTTCTTAGGATCGGTTGTAACTCCTTTGGATGAGATTAAGTGACCCAAGTACTCAATCTGTTCAGCAGCAAAGTTGCATTTGCTTTTCTTTACAAAAAGCTGATGGTGCTTGAGCAAGTCAATGACTGATCTTAGATGCCTTACATGGTCATCCATAGAAGGACTATATATTAAAATGTCGTCAAAGAAGACCAAGACAAATTTCCTAAGGAAGGGTGCAAATATAGAGTTCATGAGGGATTGAAAGGTAGAAGGAGCATTGGTAAGGCCAAAAGGCATTACCTTAAACTCATAATGCCCAATGTGAGTTTTGAATGCTGTTTTTGGGATGTCACCAGGATACATCCTGATTTGATGATATCCTGATCTAAGATCTACCTTGGAGAAGACCTTAGAACCCCCCAATTCATCCAAGAGTTCTTCTACTAAAGGTATAGGGAATCTATCTTTAATCGTAGTTTGATTCAGCTCACGGTAATCCACACACATCCTCCACCCTCCATCCTTCTTCTTAACAAGGACTACTGATGATGCATAGGGACTGCCATTGTGTTGGATGTAGCATTTGGACAGCAATTCTTGTGTCATATCCTCAATAATGTTCTTTTGGAAAGCTGGGTACCGGTAGGGCCTTTTGTTGACAGGTTGGGCCCCTTCTTTCAGATGAATCCTGTGATTGAAATGTGGTCTGTCAGGAGGTAGATGCTGCGGCTCCTTGAACAAGTACTCATACTGCTGCAACAAGTTCTGAATCTCAGCTGGTAAGGTCACTGTCCCTGGTTCTAAGGCATGAGCCTTAACTGCTGCTGCTGATGATTCTGCATTTGTGCCTTCTGTAAGAGTTACCTGCAGAATTGCTATGAAAGGAGCTTCAGGAAGTGCCTTGGAGATTGCTTTCACTCCAATGACCTTGCAGCCTTTAGTCTAATGTCCTTGCAGCTGTCTCTTTTGGCCTTCTTCATAGAATTCCATCTTAAGGTCTTTGAAATTACAAGTGATGTTCCCAAGGGTGGACAACCATTCCACCCCCAACACCATATCACAGCCACCAAGGGGAATGAGCATAAAATCTGCCTTATAAACATGTCCCTGCATTTTCCAAGTTAAACCTTTACATATACAGTTACATAACATGCTGCTACCATCTGCTACCGTGATGACCTGGGGGCTTGCAGAAGACACAAATTTCCCAAGTTTAGGAGCTAAAGCCTCATCTATGAGTTGTGCTTTGACCCAGAATTGATCAATATTTGTACTGCTCGTTTGCCAACAAATCCAGTAAGCCTTAATGTCTGGAAGTGTTGATTTCCCATTAAAGCATGAAGGGATATTTGTGCTGCTGTTTCACCTTCGATTCCTTTTTCTGTCTCCTCTGTTTCAGCATCAGGGGGATCTTCCTCTATGTCTTCCTCAGCTTCAATGATAAAAAGCTGGGGAGATTTGTTCTTGCATCTATGTCCCAGTTCAAACTTCTCACCACAGAAGTAACAGAGTCCCTTGGCCCTCCTATCCTGCAGTTCTGTTCGATTCATTGTCCTATGACCCTTGTCAGCACCTCCGGATCCAGTACCAGATCTAAAAGAGTTCTGCCTGCCAATTGGGTTTTGTCCTAGGTTGCGGTTAGGCTTAAGGTGCGCAGGTGTGGGTAACAACCCAACTCTCTGAGACTTAAGGTGTTTGGATAAGGCCTCCATTTTAGCTTCAACTAGCTTGGCTAACCAAACAGCCTACTGTAAGTGTACTGGATTGCTAGCTCGCACATCCATTTCAATGTCACTCCTCAGTCCAGATAACAGGCAACTGACCAACTGCCGTTCACTTAAATCAACTCTAACAGCGATAGCATCAAAACGAGCTAAAAATTTAGAAACCGACCCTTCCTATTTTAAGTTCATTAATTCGGACACTGGGTCCTCATAAGGATTACCAAATCTACTCTGTAAAGCTCTCACATATTCTTCCCAAGTAGGCACAAATTCTGTGTACCTAGTTCTCATCAGCCTTTGATGCCATTGCAATGCTAACCCCCTCATGTGTACTGATGCTAGCCTTAGTTTTCATGAGTTAATGTGTTATCGATAGTAACGAATTGTTCGCACAAATATAGCCAATCATTAAGATTGTCGCCAAAAAACAAGGGAAATTCGACTTTGGTCAATCGGGAAGAATAAGCATTATTATTACCCATTGGAGCTTCTCTCTGTTGCTGCCGTTCTGGAATAACAGCATTTGGTACTCCCTGGGCTGCCTGTTCAGTTGATGCTGATGCTCTATCCGTCATTCTCCCTTGCTGAAGTGACCCTCCAGCCGACAATTCTCTCAATTGCAGCATCATAGCTTGTAGATCAGCCGTAATCCAATCTTGCTTCTGGTTGATCGAGGCTTACAGCGCAGTGATTCTTTCGTTGGTTGTCTGCATTTGAGCCGTAAGGGTCTCCTCAACCCTTCTCATTTCAGAGACAGACCGGGTGTTATCAGCCATGGAATTCGATCAATATTACTCACAACAGGTCAGAGGATTGAGGCTCTGATACCAATGATAGAGCTTAAAATTAAGAATAGGGAATTGGGGCAAAATGCAGTAACAATAGAGTTGCAGAAACAAAATTAGAGAGAGAGAAGCAGAAAATCAGTAGAGTAGGATAGGAATTGGATATTTTTCATTGATGATCTCAACCATTACAATTACTAATTTATATAAGCTATTTTGGGGAAAAACCCACGCCAGCAGACCCCCCTGCTCGTTTAACTAACTGTCACACCAAATAACAGAAAATAACAAATGGAATAAAGCTGAATGATGTGTAAATGTATGTAATATGCGTAACTATAATATTGTATAGAAATAACTAAATTATGTGTATAGTCACTTATTATCCTGTATCAGTGAACAACAAAGAGAAACATGTTATGAAGCTTATCTTTCATTAGTTCTAAAATATTTTGTATAATACGTTCCATTTACTACAATATGGAATTTGTACATCTTTCAAACTATTTGATTCCGTTAGTGCAAAATTTAAGGAATAAACCCTAAAATTATAAAACAAATACCGTCCGTATATCTCGGGGGAAAAAAACCTAGTATTCTTTATGAGATCATGTGGGCCGTAATTATTCTTAGAAAATAGTCATCCTTTTTTCTTTTTTATTATTTTATATGTGGGGCTTTATAATTGCACAATTTAGGATTTGAGTACTATTGAGGAGGGAGAGGTTTGGCAGTAATATCTAAAAAAAGTATGTGGGGCTTTATAATTGCACAATTTAGAATTTGATGACTTTTGATGAGGAATTTGGCAATAATATATAAAAAATGTTGGCAATAATATATAAAAGTATATGTTTCTGTTGTTATATGTTATTTTTCTCAAATTTGATATTCATTTGATAAGATTAAGATTTGATGTGAGATATGATTTGTATTACCTAAATAAGTTTGATTTAATTTGAACTCTGAAGTTACGCGTGCTTGGGCGAGTGTAGTACCGGGATGGGTGACCTCCTGAGAAGTCCTCACCCTCAGGTTGGGGGCACTTGGAAACAGCCTCTCTTCAGGTTAACACCCTGAAGGGGAAAGACTGCGTACATCCGCCCCCTCCAGACCCTGCGTAGGCGGGAGCCCTTGAGGTACTGGGTATGTTCCCTTAGATTAGATTTGGATAACTCATTATAAATAGAAATGAAGGTTGAGGTTTTAGAGGTAGAGGAAACGTGAGGCAAAATGCGACGGGTTAGAGAGGTATTGTAAAGGGGTGCCCAAGGGGCATCCAGGCATGGAGTAAGAGATGCTTTGAAAGGTATTTTGATTGACCAGTGTTTTGTGAGATTTTGTAACTCTCTCTATCCAAAGTTACGTTATGAGAGGGTTGGTGACTCGCTGTGCAGTAGTTACACATTAAAGATGGTTAGCGACTTGTCGTGCAACAGTTACACTTTGAGAGGGTTGGTGACTCGCCATGCAACAGTTACACTTTGAGAGGTTGGTGACTTACCGTGCAATAGACATACTGATGATGATAATTGTATGGGGTTGGAGGTTATAGTTACAGATTGCAATCCTTAATTTTATAGTGGATTGAGGGTTTCCACATAAATACCGGTATTGATTGTTTCGATGTTTATGTTGTTTTACGCTTTCGCTTGTGCTTGATTGTGAATTTTTTCAACACTGGTAGAGTGAGGAGTAGACTCTAATTTATATAGGAGAAAAGGCTTCTTTCATCGAAACATCAAGGGTCGTATCATTTCGTTCATAGACATGTCTTTTCATTGATGGACATATCTCTTCGTTAATAGATATGTTAATTCATTAAAAGACATGTTTCTTTATTAAGAAACATATCAAAGAGACATATATCTTTACTAAAAGATACGTTCTTTTATCGAGACATACATATTTTCCTTAAGAGATATAATATTTCATTAAGAGTCACACATTTTCACGGACCAATTGGATTTAAACCACTTAATTATTAAATGCAACATAAATACTTGATAAAATATTATTTAAAATAGTATGTGAGACATAATTATTCTTACAAAATACTCAACAATTTTTCCTTTTTCTTTTTTATTATTTTATATGTGGAGCTTTACCCCTGTTTGGCAATGCAGTAAGCGAGGGGTCAAGAGGGATAAATACTTAGAGCTTTTAAAGATGGGAGATCCGACAACAATATATAAAAAGATTACCTATCTAGGCTACATTTGGTTTAGTTTTTTAACAGCTTAAAGCTGTAAAAACACTCTTTTTGATTGCAGGGCTTGCGTTTGGTTGGCAGAAAAGATATTTTTATATCTTTTTTCATAATTTAAATAGAAAAATAAAAAAAAAACTGTTTTATAACTAACCAGATAAAGATGCAAAACTGAATTTTTTTTACAGCTTATTTCAGAGCAATGCTTTAAAAATATTATATTAACATTAAATCTTCACCATCATGACCTACTTTTATTTCTTACTACCACTCCTACTGACCACCACATATTTTATGGTCATGAGTTGCTACATTTACCATTTTTCACTACCATGACAGACTATTATCAAGATTCTCTCTCACCTACTATAATTAAATAATTTATATTATTAAGCAATTTTTGTAATTATAGTAGATAAGTTACTTTTTTTAAATTGTATTGAAATGCTTTATTTTGTAAAAAGATTTTTTTGCACAGATAACCAAATACTTAATTGTAAAAAAATATAAATCTTAAATGAATAAATATTAAATAAATAAACTAAAAAAAAAAAAAAAGTTAAAATAAGTTGAGCAAACCCTAGTGTTGAAGAAGAAAGAGGAGCAAGCGTTCAATTGAAGAAGAGAGAGGGGGAAAACTGGGAAGGAAGAGGATAAGAGTAGTGCGTAAATGGAGGCGATGAGGGTATGGTGCCTCTGCCCACTGCAACTCAAGTGCCTCCTCCGTACTGCTGCCTTCACAACCCTCGGCCGCCAACGACATGCCACCGTCCAATGCTGCTCCACCTCCTCCTCTTCCAAGCACTTAGCCCGGCCCCACAAAACCATGTCTTCCACCTCCGACAGAGACGCCATCCGCTCCATTCGTCTTAACAAGGTTCCATCTTTATTTGACTCCCATCTCCTTGTTCAGTGTCCCTTGATTTCCTTGGCTACTCTCTTATAGAATTAGGAAATACGACTCTTACAAGTTCAAAGCTTTTGAGTGACCTTTTGTAATTGGTGGGTTAATCGATTAAGCTACAACATACTGGAGGCCTTGACTGCTAACCAGGATCTGGATGAATGGCTTCAGCATTAGTTGTCAAACGACAGATTTTCTCCAGTTTTTTTTTTTTTTAAACCTGATGATGCAACTCTTTGTCTCCCTGCCTATCTGTAGATGCCCATCTCACATATGTGCCTGTCAGGATCTCGTTACAGAGGACTGCATTTGAATTTACTTTCTCTCCAGGTGGATGAACTGAGGACCAAGGGATTGGAGCCCTATGCTCACAAGTGGGATAGGACTCACACTGCCAAACAGCTTCAGGATCTCTATAGGCATTTGGTGAGTGGTCAAGAGGCCGACGGTGACTGCAATTACGTGTCAGTCGCAGGAAGGATTATGGCCCGTAGAGCATTTGGAAGGCTAGTCTTTCTTACAGTGAGAGACGATTCAGGGACAATTCAGGTATTCATCTTTTACATCTGTTAATAGTGTTGTCCTTTATGCATGTTCTACCATGTTCTCGTTTGATGTTATATTTTTAGTTCTCAATCTTGTGACACGGATCAAATTACCATCTGACATGTTTGTAATGCCGCTTTCCGTATTACTGCATGCAAATGACCCTTTTTTTCAAATGTATTGTGGGCTCATTTTCGTTATTTGATGACTAGATGAGTGTGTCCTTAATGTCATGTGTGGATTATCGTCACTGATTTTGAGAAGGTTGAACGTGTTCTGCTTTCAATTGTCTTCTTGACCATGCACGTTAGTAGATTGCTTAAACTCATTTTGCATTTGGTTTTTAGAGAAACCTTTTGTTTAATGAATAATTTCATGGTTTAAATCTGTTCAAGTTCCATACAAATGCTATACTAACTTAACATTTTCTTATGATTGCTGGTTTGCAGCGGATTATGAAGATGCATAGGACAACTAGCCGCCTGCTAGACAATAAATTGTGATAAATCTGAATTCTTTGGTTTTTTGAATGTGATAGGCAGTCAGTTATGTACCAAAGAGGGCACCAACACGCCGTCACCGGATCCCATGAGAACTCCGAAGTTAAGCGTGCTTGGGCGAGAGTAGTACCAGGATGGGTAACCTCCTGGGAAGTCCTCACCCTCAGGTTGGGGGCATTGAGAAACAACCTCTTTTCAGGTTAACACCCTGAAGGGGGAAGGCTGTGTACATCTGCCCCCCCCAGACCCTGCGTAGATGGGAGCCCTTGAGGCACTGGGTATGTTCCTTTTTTTTCTTTTTTTATAGGCAGTCAGTTATGTGAAGCTTTAGATACTATTCCTCACCTCCAAAGAAAAGGACTTATATATCATAACATCAAATGATCTGTTCACTTCTAGTCTGTGACAGTGCACATTCAAAAGCTTTAGCTCATAATGGTTATATATGTGCTGCATTTTATTGGCTAGGCACTTCAGTAATTCCTGATTTCTGTTTTTGTGGTTGAAGCTTTACTGTGAGAAGGAAAGACTTTCCAGTGATCAGTTTGAGCAGTTGAAAGCATTTGTCGATATTGGGGATATACTTGGTGCAAGCGGCACAATAAAAAGGACAGAAAAAGGTTAGTCTATACGCTGAATTTTGACGTATCATTTTGTGGTGCTTGTTGGTGCTCAGTCCTCTATATCCTCAATTCTCTACGTTTGGATAATCTTGAGGATATGAATGTTTATGAATTCTATACAGTTCCACCACCCTGGGGCTTGTTTTTCTTCATAAAGTTACAATCTGTTTTCTTATCCGATCGCATATAGTATGCAACGCTTGACCTTCTTATTTGCTTGTTTGATGACCATAATATTATTTTGGTGTTGTTTTTACCGTACAATTTGGAGTTTGCTTCGAATTAGTTTGTAATTCTTGCGGTAGAACTATTCTTGTGGGCTTATAACTATGTGATATGATTTAAACAATGAAAAGAATGGTAATATGTATTTTCCACGGTATTAGTGGTCATGATTAGACTGTACTTAAGCTTTGTATTATTGTCCTTTGTCCTAGGTAGTTGGTACCACGTTAACTTTTAAGGCAATGTAACAATATGTTGCTTTCTTTTCTCTATGTTGATTTTTGCTTAAGGAGAAGGCAAGCTTTCGCAAGAATGAGAACCTAGGCCTGTCTTCATAGCATCAGTGACTAAAATCGAGCTTGGGCTAGTGGCCGAAGTATGCTAATATTTATGCAAGCATATCTGGATGCTATTGGAAAGTTAGACCAGTTATACGCATGCCCAAACTGTGGAACCCTATTTACTAATTACGCTACATTTGTGACTGATGAGCCACACCAATACCATCAAGAGTTATGCCAAACTTGTAGAGTAGGGAAATTGTGTAAACTTATGGACCTCAAGGCCTTGAAATATCTGGTCCTTGATCGATCGCTTAGATCTTGGACTGCTACTTATGCTGTTTTTTCTTTGATTGCACTAGCTTGTCTTATTCTGATTTTGTTTTGCAGGGGAGCTCTCTGTTCGTGTCAATTCAATTGCAATTCTTACTAAATCTATACTTCCCTTGCCAGACAAATATCATGGGTTAACCGATGTGGATAAGCGCTACCGCCAAAGGTGAGTTAACATTTGGATTTCTGAAGGTTCAGCTGGCTTGTGGTAAAAATTATTCTCTCAACAGTGGATTAATGTTAGTTTTAAGTGGTGGTTTGGTCATTTTGCAAGATGGCCATACTGGGCTAACTTAGCGCTTGTTTTTTTTGGTAATGAGCTGTGGACGTGATGTATTTAATTAAAAGCAAATTCTCTGTATCATTGCTCTATTATTGCCGTTGTAATTGTGAATGACAATCTGAGTTCTTATTCTTTGTTTGGGTCCTGAGTGATTATTGCTGTTTGTACAGTTTTGCTCGCAAACTTCACCTTTTAGTGTGTTTTATGCACCTGGTAGTGTAATGACTTTTGTCTATTATAGCAACTCATCTCTCAGATAAGGGTATTGCAGTTTCGAATCTCGCTGCATCTTTTCGTTCTTGAGGTAAATAACAGCAAGGATTCTGTGGTTTTAATGAACATGTGTTTTATCATGGTCTTGTTGTCAGCCCTTGGGAGGTCGTGGCAGTAGTTATGTAGCAAATATTTGCATTTGGTTGCTGTTTTCTGCCCTATTTTGATAATTTGAATACAAGCCTAAAAGACATTGCATGGTAGGGGCTAAAGCAAACTAAACAAAACAAAGCAAAAGAGGAAAGCAAGAAAAATAGTCTAACACAAAAGACCAAGCAGAAAGCTTATGGAAGTAGTAAATAGATAGGGAAGCCGGTCTTTTATAATAGTCTCCAACCACAGATCAATATCACTTTGGTATCATTCTCCCACCATAATAGTATGTAATGCAGTCAGCATGCCGGATAACCTCCTTAGGCAAGTGAAGAAACTCCTTGAACTAGGCACCAAGACAAAATGTGAGGTTCACCTTTGCACCCCAGAACGAACCTTTTTGTCTTGTCTACTCCTATTTCTTCCTTTTCTACTAGAAGTCCAAATCACTCTGCTGTATAATGGTCTCTATTTTATTCTATAGACACAGCTTCTGCTTGTCGTACATCTCTCATAGTCATAATATGTATGATTGGAACCAAAAGGGAATATTAGAGTAGAAAATCCTTCTTAAGTCTTCAACTAATGTCTCTGCACTATGCTTATCATTATGTTGACATTTTGAGTGCCAGATGTATTTTGGTATGAAGTTGTCTTGTAGCTGTTGATGTTTTCCCCCTTTCTTTTGGGTTCAGGTATGTAGATATGATAGCAAATCCTGAAGTGGCCGAGATATTCCGGAAGAGGGCGAAGGTAAATCATTTTTGAGTTACAAGAAATTCCTAATGCTATTGAATCATGCTAAGGAACATGATTGAGTGCTTCAAAGTTAGATTGTTAAGAAGCGTGATTCAAACAATTGTTTAAGATATAATACCTTTTGTAGGCTAATTCATTTTGTGGGCTTATCCATCAACTTGTTGGCTAATTCTATCACCTATGGAAGAGACTTGTATGGGACCTTGGTTAATGCTTTGTACTTCTTTTAAAATATTATGCTTCAATGGTTCAACTAATGAAATTTTAATGATTTTCTATATTTAAGGGGTTATTTGCACCATTAGTCTTTGACCATTATGTTAATTTGGTCTTTGAATTTTTGTTCGTGTCAATTTAGTCCTTATAGAATTCAAATCTCTTCAATCTAGTTTAAATCTAAAATTAATGTTAATTATTTATAGTTACTTAGCACTTGAATATGCTCTCCATGTCAAGAAATTAGCACTTGAAATCCTAACATTAAATTTTAAAATTGGACTTGATTAGAATAGTTTCAATTGTAAAAGGAATTGATACAATTGAAAGTTAAGAGACTAAATTGATGCAATGGGAAAGTATAGGGACTAATGGTGTAAATAACCTATATTTGATAGAAATGCTCCCTCCATGCTCCTAACGGTAGAAACTTTTATGATTACTCACTCTTCCTCCCCCACCCCCGCTTCTTGCAACTATGTGCAAATCGCTATGTCATCCTAGAATTTTATGCGAGTGCCTATGTTATAATTTATGAATCAACTCTTGTTAATACCACATTAAGCAGCTAATAGGGCTTTGTTTATGTTATTATTTAATTCCTGAAAGGCATGAATCTTTGCAGCCTGCCAGCTTAATGCTGATTATATTATGTTCGCAGTAGATTGTATCAGAGATCCGCAAGACGATGGAATCTTCTGGCTTTGTTGAAGTTGAAACTCCAGTTCTCCAGGTCTGTCAATATGGGTTGTGAATGTGTACTGCCATTAATAGTATCTTGTTAGCAAATACAAAAGGCACTTTGCCTACTCTGCAATTGCTGCAAAGAGAAACATTTTCTCTGTTTGGCAGAGAAATATTTTACAATTATTTCCCATTGGAACACTTAACTGTATATCGTTATCCACATTTGACTGAGTGTAAAGGAATGCAATTGAATGGGCATTGGACTTGAAATGATCTTTTTTCTGTTGCATTCTTCCTTTTATTTTGATTGCCTTCTATCAAGCAATGGGGAGTTTGTGTTTCACATGCCTAAAAGTACTTGGAACCCATTTTGCAGAAAATATCATAGCAAACTTGCACGTCTTCTGTACAGAAGTGCCTAATTTTCATACTTTTGGCCTTGGTGAAAGTGAGAAGTCAATCTGGACTCTGTCACCCTTTGCCAATTGCTTAGTTCTGAAATTCTTTTTCAATTTAATTCAAGTTTAGAAAATTTTGGACTTGGAAAGGCCAATGAGAGTATTAATTAGAGAATGATAGAGTTTTAGATGTATGTGCCTTGTGTACATGATCCTTAATGCTAAAGCTTTAGAAGAATTGCTAGTGTCTTTTGCCTCCGTTCTGAATTTCATTCAGAGCTGCTTTTTTTTTGGGGGGGGGGGGGGGGGGGGGTGGTTTCAATTTCATTCAGAGCTTAAGCATGATTTTTTTATGGACAAAGAAATTGGCTGTTGAAATGGTGCGCAGCAGCTGAATTACCTTCAAGTAAAATGTGATAAATTCTATGCTAGAAGAGATATATCCAAGAATACTCTTACTCAACTCATTGACAGCTCATGTGTCATTTTACCCATTTTTTTCAAGATATGATACTTGAAAGACTCCTTTTCTGTTTGAATATGCTGTTTATGTTATTTCATTGACTAGGGGACAGCAGGTGGAGCAGAAGCAAGGCCGTTTGTTACATACCACAATTCACTGGGAAGGGATTTATATTTGAGAATTGCAACTGAGCTGCACTTGAAGAGAATGCTGGTGAGATATATTGCTTTTCGCCTCAACCTTGATTGATGCACACCATCTTGTTTGACCATGAAGCACAGTTCATTGTTTGGTGCTATCTTAACGTAATATATGAGGAGGGAACGTGGATTTGATAGTGAAGTTTGTGCTTACATATTGTGCAAAGCCGTGTGAACCTTTAACTTAACTGAACTAGGATACAATATTGCCGTTTTTATCATGCTAATGTCCATCTTTTTAGTAAAATTATAACGAACTCTGCCCTTCATTTTATGAACAGGTTGGGGGTTTTGAGAAAGTGTATGAAATAGGTCGTATATTCAGAAATGAAGGCATTTCAACTCGGCACAATCCTGAATTCACCACCATAGAGGTAGCAATTTTATTTGTGTTCTTTCATTTTGTGTGTTGATCTGACATTCTTAATCTATATTATGTTTCTTTTTTCCTTTTTTTGATGTGGGAAGAATATGATAAGTATCCTTGTTTGATAGCAGATGTATGAAGCATATTCAGACTATGAAAGTATGATGATCATGGCAGAGGACATTGTTACTCAGTGTGCTCTTGCAGTTAATGGGAATCTTACCATTGAGTATCAGGTAATCTGCTTTGCTATTATAAAGCTCTGAACTGTTGAAAAGTTGAATTAAGGCGGTTAGAGAATATATAAAGTTGGACTTTTGTCGTGAATGAAAGCAATTTTTTTTATGAAGACACTGAATGATTCAAACTCCCCTGCTTCCTGTTTAAATCCTGTGGAATCAGGTGCTTGCAGAGAACATGAGGAAGTTATCTAATGAATAATACTCAAAGATTCTTGTATCTGAGTTAGCGAATTTAATGTATGCTTGGTTGTCAACTCTACGTAGGGAACAGATATATGTTTAGACCGGCCTTGGAGGAGGGAGACCATGCACAATCTTGTCAAAGAAATCTCTGGAATTGACTTCAGTGAGTTTGGCAATGATCTCGAAGCTGCTAAAGAAGTTACTTTGAGGACCATTGGGAGCAGCCTTGAAGACAAGGACAGATTTGCCATTGAGACTTGCCCATCTGTTGGCCATATCCTCAATGAGGTGATTCTACATATTTTTGTCCATAACTGTTCTTTTTGTACAACAACAACAACAACAGACCCAGTGCCTCAAGGGCTCCCGCATAAGCGGGGTCTTTGGGGGGGGGGGGGGTTGATGTACGCAGCCTTCCCCCTTCAGGGTGTTAAACTTGAAGAGAGGCTGTTTCCAAGGACCCCCAACCCGTGATTCATGCCATCATCGCATCGTAGCAACCTGTGAGCACAAGGGGGCAACAATGCATAAGAGCAGGATAAAGCATAAAGTGAGTATTACGAAGCATAACACTCTAGAGGGGACTTTAAGGCAATATCATGCGCGACACGGCATGCAAATAAGCAAATAAGCAAGTAAATAAGCACGACATGCACCCTTATATGAACTATACCTAGGAACACTAGTATAGCAGAATAAGTAGCGGTGTGAGACCACTACATCCACTACTTCTATGATAGTCCTCCATCTAGCTCTATTTCCATCTATCTCTATCACAGGCCATCTCCTCTGTAGGTTTAGGTGGGTGGGTGAGTTCCTGCCGTAACGCCTGCCGTCATCCCTTCTTTGGCCTGCTTCTTCCCCTCCTGCCTAGCGTGATACGGAGCTGATTGCATATCCTGACTGAGGCATTGGTTTGTCTCCTCGTAATGTAACGTGCCCGAACCAGTACAACATTGTTCGGATGCTCCTATCCCGCTATATCGGATACACCTATTCTAGACCTCCACAGAGCTCTGTCTAGAGCCATCTCTTCATTTAGGTTGAGATAGGTGAGATCCTGTCGAATTATCTCTATCCAGCTCTTTTTTGGCCGTCCTCTCCCTCTCTTCTCATCTATTATGTGGAGTTGTTCACATCTCCTGACAGGGGCAGTGGTGGGTCTCCTTCTGACATACCCAAACCACCGCAGTCGTTGCCCCCTTAACTTATCTTCTATTGGGGCGACGCCTAGTTTACTTCTTATGACCTCATTTCTGATCCTGTCCCTCCTTGTGTGTCCGCACATCCACCTCAGCATCCTCATCTCTGCCACCCTCATCTTTTACGTTTGATGACACTTTAGTGGCCAGCACTCTGCCCCGTGTGACATAGCTAGCCTCACTACTGTCTTATAGTATTTACCATTTAGCTTTAGCGGGAACTACCTATGACACAAAATCGCCGAGGCCATTCTCTATTTATGCCAACACACTTTAATCCTGTTGTTGACATCTGCGTCCACTTCGCCATCTTTCTGTACCATGGAACCCAAGTATTTAAAGCAAGCTTTCTGAGGTATGTTCTCTGATCCGATCTGTACGACTCCTGCGCTTGAGTTCCATATATTCCGTCTTCGATCTACTAAGCCTTAGACCTCTCGATTCTAAGGCCCTCCTCCAACTAGTTTTTCATTCACCTCCATTCTGGACTCTCCCACTAGGACTATGTCGTCCGGGAAAAGCATGCACCAAGGTACATCCCCTTGGACGTGCTTAGTGAGCTCGTCCATCACCAAAATGAACAAAAAGGGACTCAGGGCTGATCCTTGATGTACCCCTACTGTAATAGGAAAGGCGTCTATCTCCCCTTCTGTGGTGCGCACACTAGTTTGAGCGTCTTCGTACATGTGCTTGATGACCCGTATGTAGGACTCGTGGATGCCTTTCCTCTCCAGGACGTTCCATAGAACCTCTCTCGATACTCTATCATATGCCTTCTCCAAGTCAATGAAAACCATATGAAGGTCTTTTTGTGTATCTCTATAGTACTCTATAGACCTCCTCAGAAGATAGATAGCTTCTATTGTTGATCTACCTGGCAAAAATCCAAATTGGTTTTCTGAGACTCCTGTTTGATGCCAAAGCCTTCCTTCTATGACCCGCTCCTAGAGCTTCAGAGTGTGGCTCATTAGTTTGACTCCTCTGTAGTTGGCACAACTCTAAATGTCACCTTTGTTCTTATAGATGGGGACCAGTGTGCTCTTCCGCCAATCATCAGGCATCCTTTTTCCCTGGAGAATTTGGTTAAATAATTTGGTCAACCATCTGATACCCGCTTCTCCAGTGCATTTCCATGCCTCAATGGGTATTCCGTCAGGGCCAACTGCTTTACCCCTGCCCATCTTCTTCAATGCCTCCCTAACTTCCTCGTGTCTAATTGTGGTGCAGTAATCGTGGGACTCGCGCACTGCCGGTGCTTGTAGTGCTCCTAGGGATGCGACTATATCTCCCTTGTCATTGAACAGATCTCGGAAGTAGGATTTCCACCTAGTTTTAATCTGCCGCTCGTCCACGAGCACTTGTCCAGCTGGTCCTTTTATGCACCTTAATTGGTCTAGGTCTCTAGTCCTTTTCTCTCTTCCCTTTGCAATTCTATAGAGGTCTCTAGCCCCCTCCTTTGTATCCAGCCTTTTATAGAACTCCTCAAAGGCTTTATATTGTGCGTCTCTTACTGCTATCCTTACTTCCTTCTTGGCCTGTTTATATTGTTGTCTCTTGTCTTCATCTCCACTTCGATCCCACTCCTTGAAGCAGTCTCGTTTCGCCTTAATCTTCTCTTGGACCTCTCTACACCACCACCAGGCCTCTCTGTTGTTTGGTGCCCCACCTTTTGATATGCCTAGAACTTTCCGTGCTACATCTCTGATCTTTTGGGCGACTTGGTTCCATAAGTGGTTTAAATCTCCCTCACAATCCCCTTGAAGCTCAAAAAGCTCGGTCGCAAGTCTTTTGTTAAAGACTTGAGACTTTCCCCCGTCAGCTCCCTCCATCTCGTGCGTGGCTGAGATGGTTTGATGGCTTTCTTGCTCCTTCTCTTGACCCTGACCTCAGCACACACTACCCTGTGTTGTGTTGAGAGGTCCTTCCTCGGGATAACCTTGCAATCTTTTTGAATCCTCTTTCTTAGTAATATGTAGCCAATCTGAGTCTTTACTCCACCACTCCGGTAGGTGATGATGTGGTCCTCACGTTTTCTGAAGGTGTTAGCCACTGTTAACTCATAGGTGACGGCAAAGTCTAATATAGCCTTGCCCTCATCATATCTCCTCCCATAACCAAAGCCTCCATGGTGAGATGCATATCCTTCTGTGTTCGCTCCCACATGCCCATTAAAGTCACCTCCAATCATAACTTGTTCGCTCAGGGGTATTCCTTGCATTGTTAGGTCTAAGTCCTCCCAAAATCTAGCCTTCTCTTGCTGTGTATGCCCTATCTGTGGGGCGTAAGCACTTATGATGTTCAGTATCTCCCCACCTAAAACTAACTTGATGCTAATAATCCTATCACTAGTCCTAGTGACCCCTACTACTACTTCCTTAAGGGAGCTATCTATAATAATACCCACCCCATTTCTCCCCCTTACTTGGCCCGAATACTATAATTTGTATCCTAACACGTCCCTTGCTTTTGTGCCCGCCCACCTAGTCTCTTGGATGGACAATATGTTAATCTTTCTCCTAACCATCATTTGGGCCACTTCAAAGCTTTTCCTTGTTAGTGTGCTAACATTTAATGTCCCAATTCGCAGTCTCCCCTCACCTCGTGAACTTTTCCGTCCCGTTCCTACCCCATTTAGAGATGGCCTAATGTTTTGAGCTCCATTGTTAGTCAGGTTCATAAACTACTTGTCCCTAATCACTCTCATGCACCCAAACAATCACCCGGCACACGATACACAAAACACAGCGCACGTGATAGGAACAATAATGAGGAGTACCAAATAAAGAGAAAGGTTAAGGACTCGAACCTGGTGCCGACCGGTTTTACCTACCTGGGTCGGTCGACCGACTGCAGTTGCTTTGCTGGTGGGGGGGGGGTCGGGTGGGGTTGGGGGCGATGGTTGTGCGGTGTCGTCCAGAGGTCGGGGGAGTGCACGCGGTCGGTGGTGGTGGCGTCGTGGTGGTGGCCGGTGGTGGTAAGGCTGTGGGAGGAGAAATGGGGGGGGAGAGAGATATAGCGAGGGATAAAGAGGGGGTCGGGGTCAGGTGGGGGGACGGGTGGTGGCGCCGGTCGTGGTGTTGGTGGTCGGGGGGGGGGCGTCGAGGTGACTGGCCCGGTTTGCTAGCCGTTGGGGGGAGGGGGTTGCGTGCGTCAGAGCCGTTGGGGGGGGGGTTGCGTATGTCAGAGAGAGAGAGTGTATGTCAGAGAGAGAGAGAGAGTATGTCAGAGAGGAGTAGATATATATCTAGAGACTAGAGGTCAACCCGAATCGAGCCGTGACCCTATCCGATGGTCAGGGTTGTACAGATGGTTCTGAACACGTCAAAATCCGGGACCTGCTTTGGCCCAGGACATGCTTCGAGGACCGGTCGGGTTGAGCCAAGTTGCGGGTCTGACCCGGATCAGACCCACCCAGGTCAGAACGGGTGTTACTCAGGTCAGACATGTACCAGGTCAACGGGTTGATATGGGTTTTTTTGTTTATAAATCATGCAAATAATATAAAATATAAGACAAATTTACAATATAGAATATAAATAAATATATCATAATTTTATTCATAACTAGTATAAAATACACATTATGAGTTTATGAATATAATTTTATACATGTCAAGAAAAGTAAACAATATCCTAATCTATTAATAAATAAAATAAAGTGAATTATTATTATTATTATTTTTTTGTTTTTGAACATGTTATATATATAAATATGCATTTACAAAATACAAATGAATAATATTTTAATTTTATTAATAATTTAGAAAAAATAAAAGATGACAAATACATGTAATTAATAAATAAGGACAAAAAGGAATTATAAATATTTTTATAAAGTAACTTGACTTGTCACTTCAATAACCTATCACACATCGGAATGACACAGGTCTGACCTGTAACGGGTCTATCATCGGTCGCAAGTCGGGGTGGGGCGGACCGGGACCCTGTCTAAGCAAAATTTTTGACCCGTGACTTAGGCTGCTACGCTGGATCGACCCGCCACAGTGGCGAGTGGCAATGGGACAAGTCTATGGGTGCTAGTGAGGTGGGTAACGGGTACAAGTGGGTACACATGGCCATACCTGCCACAAGTATGGGAAGGGTATGGGTATATTGATGCGCCCGCCTGACCCCGCTTCCGCCATACTTGCCAATACCTGCTCTAATTTGTATCTAACTTTCAAATTAAAAAAAACATTTACTTAAATTCAATAACCTAATTTATCTATCGATGTTACAACAAAATATAATTCAATTTTAAAAAATAGTATTAAATATTTAATATGGTGAGTATGGATAATAGTTTGGTACCGTATTAGGGCGGGTATAGGGCTGGTATTAAAGGCCTGCTGGATATCGGTGAGCAGAATAGGTATCCACTTCATAGCTGCCACGTATGGTTATGAATTTGGGTGGCAGGTACATGTATGGAGGCACCCCGCTACCCTGCTGCCTTACCCATTGCCAGCAGGACCAGGTTCCCTGTCGGCCACCTCTACATATATCTAGTCTCCTTCGTTATGAGATGCGGAGGTTTTCTTTTTACAAGGAATTTCCTGATCAACTTTTTTTTTGTTTAGTGAACCTTAATTGTCATATATTCTTCTGTGTTTTATCCAGGTGTTTGAGACAGTTGTGGAGTCAAAACTCGTGCAGCCCACATTTGTCTTGGATTATCCTATTGAGATATCTCCTCTGGCCAAACCTCACAGAAGGTAGCATAATTTATTCCATTTAATGTTTGACATGTACGTTTGAGGAGTTCTATATCCATAGATCCCTGAGACTTGTATGGAATTCATGGATGTGATTTTTCCCCTATCTTTCTCACAGCTTAACTCTCTTCCTGATCTGCAGTGTCCGGAAGTCCTTTTATTTCTGACAAGCGCTTCCTTTGTTATGTGTATTAAAAAATAAAAAATAAAAAAAATCTATGATTGATGAATATATCAGGTAAAATTTTATTAAGGAAAAAGTCAATATTAGTGCCACCAAGTAGTAGAAGCTTTGGCTGATTGCAAGTTCATTGTGGAATGTGTAAAAAGCAACCTGATAGTGTAGACTAAGCAAAAAACTTGTCATCAATGCTGCTGTTTTTTCCCCTGAAGAATTATGAATATTCATTCAGTAAGTTCCATCAATGGGGCAGCAGTGTTTCACATGAATAGATTTGAAGTTAAGTTGAGTTGACTAGAAGAGTAGGTGGAGTTGTTGGGGGTGAGAGGAGCATACCAGCGGGTAATATTGCATGCATGGAATTCAGTTTCTGGGGACACGTGGGGTCTTTGTGTGAGATTTATAACTCTGGCTGCTGTGTTTGTATGCATAGAATTTTCTTAATTTTGGGTAGACGACTTATGCTATATACTAATTCAGGTCTGCTGGTTTAGCTGAGAGATTCGAGCTGTACATTTGTGGCAGAGAGTTGGCAAATGCATTTTCTGAGTTGACAGATCCCATGGATCAGGTAAATTGGAAAGTAATTTGCTTCATAGCCTGCCTCTGCAAGGATCACCATTGCTATAGCCCATTGTCGTCACTGATTCATGTTTACCAGATAAGTCAAGTCGAGAGCGCTAATTTACTTGGCTGGCATTGACATATTTTAGCTTGCTAGACTGGTGAATGTAAGGCATCATCCAATAGCATCCACCTTGCTTTTGTTGACTAAAATGCTTGCTGGGATCATGGTATATGTGGGTATAGTTCATTGTTTGCCTTTTTCTGCCCTTCTGTTTACTAGTTGTGATTTTCAATGTAATAACAAGGATTGTCATTCATAGAATGGATCATGCAAAGGCTCCGTTTGGTTTAACGGAAAATATTTCTCTTGTGAAAATTCTTCCTGGCAAAATGATATTTTCAACTAAAAATGATTTTTCTTAAATTTTTTTGTGTTTCTAACTAAAGAAAATTGTTGCATTCTATGGATTTGTATGAGGTTTGCGCTTGGCCAAGTTGAAGTTGACGTTAGGCATACGATGTTGAGGGGAAGTTAATTCCTCTCAGTGGAGGAAGACATTGCCCATTTTTGTGGATGTTGATGCAAAGAAGAGGTGGAATTTTTTTCATCAAAACAAATAGAGCCTAAGTTGACATGAAAGACCTACTATGTTGCATTGGTAGTTTGTATTTATTTCATTTAGTTCTTGAAATCACGGTGTATTGTAGTATTTTTAGGTAGATTGATCAGCAAGGTAGATCTATCATTTTTTATGCCAAATCAGCCTTCTATTGTTAGTTAGATGCAAGGTGCTTTGAAGCTGCTGCTTTCGTTTTTCTTCACCCCCCCTTCATTTTTTAGTGTGATATTTGTGTTCTATGGTAACAGAGAGCACGTCTGGAAGAGCAAGTGAGGCAGCATAATGAGAAGCATTTAGTAGCAGGCTCAGATGTTGATCATGTGGAACATAAGAATAACAAAAGAGAAGATGATTCTTATGAGGTGACCCTTGATGAAGATTTTCTGACTGCATTGGAATATGGAATGCCTCCTGCTTCGGGAATGGTATGTTAGCTCTTTTGTTAATCATGAATGCCATTATTTTTGCCTGATTACGTATTACGTTCCTAATGGAGTTTTACTTATAATGCATGTATGTGTACGGATTCTAACGAAGCAGAGATATTTGAATCTCTTTTCAGGGGCTTGGAATTGACAGGCTTGTAATGCTACTGACTAATTCTGCCAGCATCCGTGATGTTATTGCCTTCCCTGTCCTCAAGATCCAACAATAAATTTCTAGATTATTGGAGGAGAATCTGAATGCTCCTCAGCTGGACATCCCACCGCATGAGGAATGTCTTTCCTCTCGAAAATTTTGAGTTTATAGCGCCCCCATCTTTGTGTGTGTTTGTGTCTCCCTCTCAGTTAGTAGTTTGATGGGTGGTTTTGTAAACCATGATTGTATCCTGGGATGTTACCGTCAAGTAATATATATGATTGAAAGAGGAGCACAGTGAGATGCAAGATCTTGGCACCAGTACGGGAAAATTGAGAAACACGGCTGACATTTGATTGGAGGGTACGATACTTCTTACCTAGAAACTTAACCGACAAAGTTCAAGCCTTTGGGGTAGGAGTCTTAAAATCTATGTAATAGTATGTGAACATTTGTTTATCCATAAACCCTAGTAGTGGCACTGTCAAGTTGTGCATCACATTTGTTTATTTCTTTGTCTTTTTCTTTTTTTTTTTGGTAGGCCTCTATCTGATTTTGTGGCTTGTTATTTATTTATTGCAGCATGTCGAAGATCCTCCGAAATTTAAACTACTGGTAGTGAGAATAATGTCATCATTATCATTAGGAACAGGGAAGAGACAATTCTTATGATGTGTGTCTCTCTCTCATGATTAAAAATGCACACGTCTGTTAAAAATGCTATGCTAAAAGCTCTTTTTTTTTTTTTTTCGGAATATTGAAAAAGTTATCTATAATAATTTGTTTTCTGGAAGAATATTTTAACTTCATAGGCGAGTGTAAAAATAAAGCCCCATGTCAGCTTTAGATCCACGTAGTTGGGAACTAATGAAAGTTTATAAAGGAATAAATATTAAAGTCACATGAGTTGGGGAAAAGCAAATAAAATTAATTAATGCTAATAAGTAAATCTAAGTAGAACAATAAAAAGTATTCAACTTTTGAGTAGGAGGGGGAGTGGAAGCATGGTGGGGCATCGGGCATGTAGAGTGGGAGGGGACAACCATCCCTAATCAGTGAAGTTGTGGAGACATGAAATGATGAGTTGATTGGAAAGAAATGACTCTGGTGGTGGTGGTTAACTGGTGGGGTTGCATGAAATTGGAAAACACAAAACAAATGTTGGTGGTACTTACTATCTGATTGTGACTGTATAGAATGTCTTTTCTCATCCTCCCCCTCTTTATTTGCAGCACTCTTTTCTAAAATTTTAACTGGGTGTGTCTTGCTGCTAAACTTTTTAAGAAATATTTTAAATTCTCCTGTTTTTTCTGACAAATATACTTAAAATGATTCCCCTTTTTTTTTCTATGGAATGTATTCTTTTACCTTTCTCTTTGTACTAGAACTATATTCCTTAATTTTTTAAAATTTTCTTATTAATTATCGCATATTGTTTCTTTTTTCATTTTCAATACAAAAGAAAACAACAGTTAAAAATAAAAAAAAATATTGTAAAGAACTTGTTAGGATTTGTTTGTTATCTTTTTTGTTTATATGTTTTACCATTTAAGAAACTAAATTTATGTCAGTTTTAGTTAAAGTTTTACAAAAAAAATTTTAGTTAAAGTTTTACAAAAATGAGTTACACAAGTTACTAGCAAGTCATACTTTTGCATCAAATAAACTGATCATTACCTAGGGAGATATTCAAACAACTAATGAGTTATTATTTATTCATTATTTAGTTAATAATAAGCTATCTACGAATTCTTAACGAGCCATTAACAAACTATTTATGAACTTTAATAAAGTTGAGTTTTCCCATATCCATATTGAACCTTTTAGACTTATGGCACCCATTTGAATCTAACTCATTTATTAATCAAGCTCCACCAGGGATAAAAATTTATCAATATAACATAAATGCTTTTTTTTTTTTTGACACTAGTATAACATAAACAACATAAATGCTTTTTGTCTTTATTTTTTGGACAAAACATAAATGATTTATCAAATACTTAGTTTCTTTTCACCTAATCTATAGCCGAACATCCCTTGTTCTTTTTCCCTTCCATCCTTACTACTCCAAATCCTACTATTTATTTTCTAATTACACTGGTACTTTCAAAATAAAAAAAATGTGTATTTTATATATTACTTTTGATGTAACAAAGAAAGATACCTAAAATTAATTGTATCTCAGTTTACAATATATCAAACTCCTTATACAATTGATCTTTGTAAGCACCTTTTGTTTCACAAATAGCTTGCAAACGACCTTACTGTGCAATTGATCACACGAGATTTCTTAAAAAATTTGAGGCCTGAAATGCAAAGCACCCGATGTGTCTTTCATCATTATTTTTTGAGGAAGGGATGGGAATGTTACTTGGAATCTATCAATTGAGAGAGAAAGAGACGATTTCCTTTTCGCACTTGGTATTCTGCTTGTAAATGTGCTCGCCAAAAAGCAATAGAAAAGCGTACATTTTTGTTGTTTTTGTTTTTTAAGCCTCTGAAATCTGCAACCTCAACAAAATTACATCCTTTTTTTGTCGACGATCCTTTATCATTCTAATTTATTTATGGGTTCTTGTTCATTCCTCTCTGAAAGGTGTCAGTTTCAGGGTTTTCGAATTTCGTTTGCCAAAGCATCCGAATCTCTGTCAGTGATTATGGAGCATCACTACAACTTCTACCGGCACTGGCCTACCCTCTAAGCTTGGTTGAATACTGTTTGTCTGGGTGTTGGAGCGGATATTGGAGGATGCTCCGTCCTGGGACTTGGGGGATTGGGGTTTTTAATCTGTTTCCCCCTTTATCGTTATGAAATTCTGAATTGTGGAGTTCTGTCTACTCTGAGAATATTGAAGGAAATCCAGAGGCATGTTTTTTGGTGGTAATTAAGGAGCGAGTACTTTACAACTAAGCAAGTGAAATAGGCTAGAAAATTGTGCTGTGGGTGGATTTCTTCTTGGGGTGATTTTCTTAATTCTAGTAAATGACAAAATTTGCTTCTGTGGAGAGGGAGATAAAGAATTTTGATGAGGTTTTTGTTTTGCAAGATTAACTGTCCCTTGCTTTGCTTCTGTAAACCCTCCTCTCATATTTACACAAATGGTGCCCTCAAATTGGAAAGTGCTTCCCAGCCACATTCGCTGGTTCCTTCAGCAATAGTTTCTGATGCCTCCAGTCCATTGTCCTCTAATAACAGTGATACAGCTGAGGTTAAAGGGGAGGAAGAAAGAATAGATAGGTTAGTAGTGGGGGATGGCAACGGCCATGCAAACGGCAAGCAACCCCCACGCCCTCCTGAAGTTGTATTCAACGGTCTAAAAAGCAGTCTCAAGAACAAGGCGTCCCTTCAATCATCTACCACCAATAATGATGTTCACAAGAAGAAGGTTCAATGGTTGGATTTCTTGGGCAAGGAACTTGCTGAGGTCAAGGAATTTGAATGCAGGTGATTCCCCCTCCCCCACCCCTTCTTTAAGTTATGCTGTATCTCTCGTGTACACCCACACACACTTCTCTGTCTTCTCTAGTTGTGGAATTGTTCTTGGTATATTTCTCTTAATTTTTGTTTCATTCCTGTGCAGTATAATTCTGTAAGCATCATCCTAGATAGATTTGTTCCTGGTTTTGGATCACGAGGTCTTTGCCGTGTGAAACTGTCTTTGAAGGGCTCACCGTGTTAAAAATGGGACAAACTTGGTTTAGTTTTTAGCACATGGGACATAAACAAATAGTGGAATGGTTTTCATGGTTTTCAGAGAAGATAATGCGGTGCTGCATATGTGTTTTCCTTTGATTACTGGCAAGGTGCTTGAGTCATGATATACTTTATTTGCTTAATTGCCCAATTTGTTTACAATGTGCTTCTTGTGGAAAGTACGTGTTCTGAATCTAAAATGTGAGGACCTCTCCTCATAGAGGTGGAAATGTCGTTTGTGCATTACAAAAGCAGATAAGATCTGCCCTCCAGAGTATACTGAATCTAAATTTTGTATTGTCGCCTGATTCCCATTCTAAGGCAAGAGGTGGATGCGTGGAGTTTCAATAAATTGGTTTGTGTGGTGCCAATATGGGTTTTTGATGTCGGCTTCGCATATCAAACACAATAGATGCTGCACAAGAAAAAGGAATTGATAGGACAGGCTTTATCTCACCACTTCAGTGCATATATGAAGAATTTTGAACTGAACCCCCATAAAACCTATTGCATTCTGAGCTAGATGGTCCTTTTTGTATCTACTTATTTTTGCATTTTATTCATTACTTTTTTGACTGCTTCAGTTTATAGGGGATTAACCACTTCTATTTATATGGGGTTGCGAAGAAGTTTGAACCAAAAACTTACGGAAACTATGGCATTCTAAACTGCATATATTCTTTTGACAAGCATTTGATTCATTTATCATCCCTTTGGCTATGTTTCAAGGGATCTCAAAACTGACTGCTTAGAAGCATTTGTTATGATAGTGCAGACTAGGACTGTCCTCGACCAGGAAGTTGAAGGGTTTTATTGGGAAAAATCACACATCCGAGCACAAGCGGAAGCAAAAAGCAACAAAAACAACAAAAAACAATACCGATATTTTGATGTGGAAACCCTCTCTTAACTAGAGGGAAAAGCCTCGGGACCCAAATAGGTGCCTCATCCACTATGAAATTTAAGGAATTACGCCCAAACCCCATATTAAAATCATCAACATCAAATGTGACTATTGCACGCTAAGTCACCAATCCTCCCACAACGTAGCTTTGAATGGCAAGCCATCAGCCCTCGCAAAGTGTAGCTTTGAATGGTAAGCCACTAGCCTTCGCACAATGTAGCTTTGCACGACAAGCCACCAACCCTCTTACATCACAGCATTGGAAAGAGGAAGTTACAAAAACTCTCTGAACTCTCAAACAAGGCACTCGAGCATGACTCCCTTCATGCTTGGGTGAACCTCACACAACATCAAACACAAAACCTCACTAATATGACTCTTACAATCAACTTTTCTCATAATCTCCCCTTATCCGGTTGCCCTGGGCACCCTTTTATATAACCCAAATCCTCTCTACATTTTTCTCTCGTTATTCTCTTCTCCTCTCACTCAAAGCAACCATGCCCTATCTTCATTTTATAGAGAAACTTGCTCTCTTCTTTAAAAAATTCAAACATTTTAGGCAAAGGCCAAAACACTTTTCCTTCTATTTCTTCGCATTTACATTTTTTTGTAACTCTCCTTTTCATCCTTTTTCTTTTTCTTTTTCTTTTTCTTTTTCTGATTTTCTTCTTTTCTTTTTCTCTTTTTCATTTTTGCATATATTAATTTCGAAGTAAAAAAATATACCCAACAGGTTTTTTCATGTGCTGAAATTGGCTGAGGATGTCAAAGTTAGAAAGATCATTATGGCAACTAATCCATTAAGGCAATTATGTGTACTGAATTTGGTCTGGCATCTGAACCCCTGAGTAGTGAGTCTACAGTTGATAGTCCGGTGGAGATTGAAAAATTAATCCAGTCCTTTGAGTTGTATGGTTTGAACAGAATGTTCTTATTAGTTGATCTCTAATGAATTTCTTTTTTATGATAATGAATCCTTTTGGAAGATTCTTGTTACTAAACGTGGAGTCCTTATAGTAGGTTCTGTGAGTAATCTCAATCATAATATGACGTTATAACTAGAGCTAGGTAAATATTAGAAGTTTGTGGAGTTTTGTGCAGGAGCTGCCAAATTTCTGTTGGATGCCTTGTGACTGTTTACTTCATCAATAAGTAACTTGGTCCTTGTGTTTGTGATTGTAAAGGATGCAGCTTCATATATGGTTCATGGAGGGAATTGTCCAGACTTAGAAAAGTCCTAGAATTGGATTAACTGAGGATCTTGAGAAAGATATTAAGTAGTTTAATGGGCTGTCAACGAAACCCCAGGTCTGGATACTCTCACCTCAATCCTGCTTAGCTAGCAAAAAAAGTAGTTTGATTCCTTCTCTTTGACATGAAAATACCGATGATCTTTCTTTGCGAGCCCCCGTTTGTTTCCGGCATAATGCTGGCTTTGATAATTTTATTACTCCGCATTATGTCAGTGAAAACCTTACTCAACACTTTTTTTTCCTAGTTATATTGGATGCCTTAAAAAGACGAAAGTATTTTATCCGCTTCTCTTTACTCTCTTGAATTGGAGAGTGGACAGGAACTGTTCAGATTCATTTACTGCTTCCTCGTCAATCTGAATTTATGGATGATATGCAATTACACTTTCTTATTTAGTCAGTGAAGATGACAAACAGCTATTCTGGCATTTAAGACAGCTCAGGTGGAAAGACCTGAGTGCGTTGACTAAAGCTTGACTAAAAATGTGAATTTCTCTATGTGGGATGCTGGATTGAGGTATTAGTTACTTTTAGCAACATTTTGTGTTGTCTCTCCATATGCATCTGATTTTCACGCTTGAATGTCTCTTGAAGAAGATTGAAGTGGCAATTCTTTATGTGTGTGTGTGTGGCTTCATTGCTGTAGACTGTAGAATATGTTGAGCTCTCTTTTAGTATATTTTCAAAATTCAATGTTAAGTACTATTTGTCCACATTAATAAGTGTGTGTTGATTTGTGGGACATGTGGGAGTACCAAAGAAACTTTAAAAGATACCTTGTCCCACATGAAAAAGGTGTATGTTCAGAAAAGACATCTTAACTACCAAGGTATCTCTTCTTAAAAGACACATTAACTACCAAGTTATTTGTTCCGAAATGACACGTTAACTGTCAAGGTGTCTGTTTTAAAAGGACATCTTAACTACCATGTTGTTTGTTCAAAGAGACACATTGAGTGCCTCTAGATAAGATCCTTCCATTTTCAAGCCATACACATTCATAAATCCTATCTCTCTGCATATGCTCAGTGATATGTGATAACATACAAACATTAGGCTTTATTGTAATCATGTGGGAAGAAATAAGTCTTAAGGAAAGCGGTTCTTCAAACGGCTTTGAAGTTATTTTCATACCTTGATCTAACATTCTATGCTTAGTTGAGTAATAGTTTGTTGCATTTGTGTAGTTATTTATGCATCATTGTGCCCCCTTTTTCTTCGTTTGATTTGTGCAGTGAAGCTGGAGATGCTGATTTTGAAAGCATGAATACCAGAGGCTGTATATGTAGTATACTCTGAGGAGGAAGAAAATCGGGCAAAGAAATCAAATTTGCTTTGAGATGGGTGTCCGACTTGTTGGAGAATTTCCCAATAAACTAGGAACCGGATAACCAAAGATCTCAGGTGTCGAGAGTGTGTGATCACTTTCTTTAAGACTTGTTTCGGCGTACGAAATAGTCTTTGGGATACAACGACAGCCAAACAAATGAAGTGAGGATGTGTAAGAGGAGGAATAGAAAGACATGAGTGAGAATGAAGTTTACAAGCACTTTTCACAATACTTCCTTTTGAATTCACACAAGTGTTTCTTGCAATATTTTCCATAAAATCGTCATCTCTTAAACACGAGAATGAATTGGTTATTTATAGTTTTCAAGTGTCTCTTCACGAAGTGACACTTTCCTTCACGAAGTGACACTTCCTTTTTAATATTTCACAATACTTGCAAGCAAAGATTTTTCATGTGTGTACTTTAAAAGAACCAGGGAGAAAACATATAAGAAAATAAAGTCTAGAAGATGTCCCAAAATTTTCAAAAGCCAACTGCGAAAAACCTGAAAAAACAACGTTACTGTAATTCTGTAAGATCTATGTGTTGACACACAGGCACTTCAAGCTAGTTCTGTTGGGTTGTGTATCGATACACCTTATACAAGCCAATACACTTCAAAATCAAGTATGGGACAAACTTCAAATACTTTATTTTGAAAATATGCCAGCACAGCCTTTTGTTGCCTTTTCTCATTTTATGTTCCAACAAAACAACAAACCCAGTGCCTTAAAAGCTTATGCTAATGCAGGGTTTTTTTTTTTTTTGGGGGGTGGGGGAGGGGGGGGAGGTGTTCATCCTTTTAATTACATTTGATTCTTGGTGTTGATTTACGAGAGATCTTATGCGGTTCTATAAGATGGCTTGTGAGTTACTTACCTTGTGTTCGCTGTGGATGGAGGCATGGAGCTTATGAGCGAGAGAATGGTGTGACAGACTTGGCTTATTTGAATCTAGACGCGAATCCGTTGGGTGTGTGGCTGAGGGCTGGGTCGCATTCTGCTGCGGAGTCGGATTGGCTCAGCTCTACTGAATTAGGAAAATGTAAAAGAGAATGATACAAGACATGTTTGGCATGAAACTTGATAAAAACTTAAGAACGATCTGTAGTTGTTGAGGATGTTCATCCATCAGTCACACTGGCCGTTGGATATTCATTTGAGATACTGTGTCATCCCGTCTTCTTTGTTTTGCATACATTATTGTTTGGGTTTTTTTTTCCTTAAACCCACCTAAGTTTTAGTTGTAATTTTAAAAAAATTACCTATATTTTCTAATTTTTTAAAATTTTTTAATATTATACTTTAATATTAACACCATTAATATCGGTTAGTTTTTGCTTACGTGGCATTTAAAAAAAAATATTTTTTAAATATTAAAATTATTTTTATAAATATATACAAATTTTTAATATCTTTAAAATATTCTTTTTAAATATTTAGAATTATTTTAATGTAAATTCAAAATTTTTAAAATTATTCTCTTTTCTTTCCAAAGCCACGTAAATAAAAACTAATGAATGTTAATGCCGTTAATATTAAGGTGTGACATTAAAAATTTTAGAAAGTTTATGTGATTTTTTGAAAAATTAAAAAATGTAGGTAGTTTTTGAAACTGCACCTAAAACTTAGGTGATTTTAGTAAAAAAAATCTTTAGGCTCTGTTTGGCATATAGAATTTGAATTGGACTGTGAAATTGTGATTCCAATTCTAATTCTAATGGAATTAAAATTACATTATTTAGTTCATCAAAGGAATTAGAAGCCGGAATTGTAATTACACAATGATTCGAATTATTAAGGGCTTTTGGTCAATTGATTTGGAGCATTTCGAGTTTTAAATTAACTACTACTGGATGTCGGTCAGAGCGATTCACATTACGTTCAAGTTATTATGGTCGGAGCGATCCACTTTGAGTTTGAGTTATTAAAGTTTCGAGTCAAATTGGGTCAAGCATTGCGTCGGATCAATTGGTATTCAAGTTATCTCGAAATTTTCAATTAATCGGGTTAGGTCTTTTCGGGATTCGGGCCAGTTATGATGGAGTTTGAGTTCATTTAGGTCATTTCGAGCTCGAGCCATCTTAGTTTTGAGACAAATGAGTTATATCATTTCAAATTTCAATCCATCTTAGGCCGAGTTTGAGATAGACCGGGTCATTTTGGGTATGGTTCGTATTATGTTTTGTGCCAATTTGGTAGGGTCATTTCCACTTCAGCTTAGCTTGTTTGAATCGCATTCAAATCGAGTAGTTTTATTTTCTAGATCTGAGTCATCTCGAGTTTCGGGTCAATCGGATTAGGTCATTTCGGATTTCGAGCTTAGGTCATTTCAGTCATTCCAAATTGAAGTCATTTGAGTTAGGTGATTTTGAGGTTCATGGTCAAATTTTAGATTGTGTCTAAATATTTAGATTTTAAGTCATTTCGGATTTGAGTTAATCAAATAGGGTCATTTTGAATTTTAGATCAATAGAGTTAATATGGAATTACAATTTTTTATTTCCGCCCCAAAAAAGTGGTTAGTATAATTTTTAATTAAAATTCAAATCCGTAAAATTGGACAATGGAATTATATTTTCAAAATCAAATAAGTAAATCAAACAATAAAATTAAAATTCTAGGTTTTAATTCTAGCCTCAATCCCAATTTCAAACTCTAAATACAACTTTATTGTTTTCCCCTTCCTTTTGCTGTATTTACCATAAAGTGGTGCAATTTTCAAAGTATGTAGCAATATGGTGTCACATCGTACAATATGTTCCACTTTCGCATATGTTCAACTTTCTCATCATCTTCTGTTTAGACAAATTTTACCCCGCTTCAAATTTAAAATTGGTCATCTAAATTAAAATTTGAAATATTCTATCACATAACTTTTAATTAAGAATAAATTATAGAAAATTCTTCTGACTTTTGCTTCAATAACAAAAAACCCCCCTTACAAATAAAACCACTCACTAAACCCCCTAACTTTTGAAAATTTTTCACTTTGTCCTCAAATATTTTTTTTTTGACCATTTTGCCCCTCAACTAAAAAAATTTATATTTTATCTCATAATATTTTTTCCTGAAAATTTTAAAATAATTATATTTTTATAAATATAGAAAATTTTCTTAATTTTTTTTGCTAAAAACATAAAATATTTAATTTTTGTCTAATAATATAAAACCTTCTTCTAAAAATAAAATTAAACATTAGGGGCAAAATGGTCAAAAATAAGTTATATGGGGTTAAGTGATAAATTTTTAAAAGTGAGAGGGTTTTGTGAGTGCTTTTATTTGTGAAGGGGGTTTTCTGTTTTTGAAGTAAAAGATATGGGAGTTTTCTATAATTTACTCTTTAATTAAAATTGGGCAAGTTAATCATCCAAATAAAAATTTAGAAAATTTTATTACTTTGCCCCTAATAAAAACCCCACTTTGGTCACTTAAGTAATATAAAATGATAAGGGTTTAATTCTCAAGTTAAAAATAACAAATTTAATTACATTTTACTCACTCCTATCAATTATTTTGGCTCCTTTGTGTCTCCTTTTCACTTAAAAAAAAAAAAAAAAAAAGATTATATTAAAAATGTTAAAAAAAAAAATTAAAAAAGAAATTTGAATTCTTTTGCAATGTCATACTAAACTTAATCTTGAGTTAAAATTTTAGACAATAATGCGTCAGGTCGATGACCCACCCAGGAGACGTATCATTGGTCAAATTGGGCCTGAGAATTTTCTCCATAATTACCCCGATTCAACTCGCCTCTAGTTGCACCTGACTCTTGCCGAATCATTCCTACAATACAAACAAGTCAAAGGAGTCGACAATTTCCCCATGTCTATACAATTGAAGCATCCAAATTTCCCCTGTTTTAATCTCGAAATTTCTACTTGTAGTGGTAGCTTCAATAGATGAAGTTTATCAGTTGATATTTTTCTTCATCTCTTTTTATAGGTTGAATCCATTTGGGCTTCTATTTTTGTTGTTTCTCAACTTGTGAAAGTGATACGAACTTGGATCAATCCAAGTTCAATCAACAGAATCAAACACTCAACAGTAAATAGCTGCCCCATTGTATAATTTGTATACAAGTATGAGTATAAGCTCCAAAAATGGAGAAATTATATAAGAGAAATGGGAGAAGACATAGAGAGAGTTTTGAGGGAGAAGAAGAAGGGCCTACATCAACAAGCATAAACCCTAAAATAACTAACGTCTTCTATTTATAAATGAAGAGACTAAATATCTTAAGGCGGTGTGGCAGTGAGAAGACGGCTTGGCTGTGACTGAGAGGCGGGAAGACTAGAGTTGGCAGCATCTAGATAGGCGAGCTGGGGCCTTGGCATCAGACGTTTTGGAGACTTGGCGGGTGCTGAAAAATCGAGTCTGTATCAGAAAGAAAACTGCTTACACAATTTAGATATTCAATTTAAATATTGTATAACATGACAAATATCATCAGGTTACGCAAATCATCATTAAAATAGTTTTTTTTTTTTTTTAATTATTAAGCTAACAACTTTTTATCACATGTATTAAGTAGACAATTGATAGCATATTCTAAATACTTATAACTAGGGTCAGTCCTGACATTTTAGGGGATTCAAGCAAAAGTTTCAAATGTAGTTCTCCTCAATATACAATAAATTATGAAACTTCTAATGACAAAACTTTTTAGTATGAACAATTAATACTTTAAAAATAACTAATCTCGAAAATTGGGGGTAACAAGCAGTTGCTTGGATTGTCTGGTGTGTGTATATAAATATAAAACTCACTTAAATACCTGAGGTTTCGCTATTTATAATCTAGATTTGAATCTGATAAATGAGGTGCCCTAAAATTTGAATATTTTATCATATAGGTATCTTATAACATAATTTAATGAATTTTTGAAAAAATCTGACCACTTTACATAGAAAATACTAATATAATACATGAACATGATAAATACGTAATGTATGTCAATTTTTTCAACAAAAAAATTAGCCAATTATGATAAAAAGTTTGGTGAGTTTTGATCTAAACAACCTATATATTGCCGAGGTCTACATTTTTTCATAAAATATCATCAAATCCTAATAATATACTTATATATTATTAAAATTATGTTCCACTTTAATATTTTCTAATAAAATCTATCAAATTTTATAGAAGAATACTTGATTGATAAAATTCTAAAACCTTAGGTATTTAAATGATAATCTTAAACATGAAGGTATTATTGTATATTTTGAAATATCATTTATCTAGATAATAAATGGTTAAATCCTAGATTCATAAATAATAAGTGGGATTTCTATTAAAAATTGAGTGATAAAATCTTTTAGATTTTATCTATTTCTGATAACCAATGAGCAGGTTGACTTTTTTCTCTACGCAATGGGTGAAGCATAACCAAATGGGGAGAGCGCACGAAAGGTCAATATTGAACCAAGTGCAACGCATTAATATCTGTCTCCCCGGTCCACAGAGACCAGTCTATCAATCAGTTACATACGATACACCCACCCAGAGAGAGAGAGAGAGAGAGAGAGAGAGAGAGAGGAGAGCTGCAGCAATGGGGATGGGGTTGGCCATCATAATCGGGACACTATTCGTTATGATTTTGTCAGGGATAATAACATGTACCAGAACCTGCAGGTCCAAGGAGATCAGCAGCAGCAATAATAAACAACCACCGGCGGGAAGTAAAGGGTGGCCCCTAATAGGCGAAACTCTGGCGTTGCTGGGATCATTGAAACAAGGGACTCCCGAGAGGTTCATCAGGGAGAGGATTGATAAGTACCATTCCCCCGAGGTATTCAAGACCAATTTGCTGGGTGTGCCCACCGCTGTCCTCTGCGGTGAAGGAGCAAGAGCAGCCGAAGCTAACAAGCTGCTGTTTGCTAACGAGAACAAGGTTCGGGTATGGTGGCCCCCCTCTGTCCACAGGCTCTTCGGATCCTGCCTTATCACTGCCACTGGCAATGACGCCAAGCGCATGCGTCGCATCCTCCTCACCTGCCTTGGGCCCGACGCTCTCACCACTTGCCTCCCTACTTTGGATACCGTCACCCACCTTCACATCTCTTCTCTTTGGCAAGGTACATACAATTCTATGATTTTACTTGCTCTCTTTGTTCTGCATTTTGCCGTTGAGCTCGCAGGATTTTGAATTGTTGGGATCCAAATAAAATTGCAAGGAACATTTATGAGAACAACAAATTTAATCGTACACGAAGCGTAGCGTAGACTGATTACACACCCAACCCAAACCATTTGCTCGCAGATATGAAATGGGAATATTATAATTTTTGCAAATTAGTCGTCATTCGGGGACGTTCATGTGTGTGTAGCACATAAACATATCCCTGAGGTTTTAGTGTGTATATCAGTACTAATACGAAGTGCTGGGTGCATGGTGATGACAAGAAAGGTAGAAACAAGTCACTGTGTACCCATTTAGCGTATCTATCAGTACTAATATGAAGTGCTGGGTGCATGGTGATGACGAGAAGGTAGAGACCAAGTCACTGTGTACCCAACAGTAAAGTTGTACACCTTCGAGCTAGCATGCCGATTATTCATGAGCATTGAGAACCCGCAACACATCACAAGGCTGTCAACTCAGTTCAACGTGTTCCTCAAGGGGGTGATTCAGCTGCCGATCAACTTGCCTGGCACCAGATTCCGCCAAGCAATGACAGCGGCATCAGCCATAAGGAAGGAGTTGGCAGACATTCTGAGGCAGAGGAAACTTCTCCACCATAACCTGAGAGAGAAGATATCGTCTTCCAAGGACAGGGACTTGATTTCTCACTTGCTCGTCACTTCCGATGAGGATGGCGGCTTCTTAACTGAGACAGAGATCATCAACAACATACTACTTCTCCTTTTTGCTGGCCATGACACTTCCTCGTCTGTTATCACCTTACTTCTCAAGTACCTCGGGGAATTTCCCCATGTGTATGAGCGTGTGTTGGCAGGTCAGCCTCCTCTATTTCACCTCAATTTCATCCTCTCTCTGCCCATCTTTATCTTATATAGTTGACTGAGTCCTGCCTGCTGTTTCTCCTTTCCAGAACAAATGGAAATTGCAAAAACAAAGAGACAAGGGGAAGTCCTGCAGTGGGAGGACATACAGAAGAAGATGAGGTACTCGTGGCAAGTTGTGTCAGAGGTCATGAGGCTCACCCCACCTATTGCTGGAGGTTTCAGAGAAGTACTTTCAGATATTTCCTATGCCGGTTACACCATTCCCAAAGGATGGAACGTATGTATATCAGTAGCTACTACTTGCATACTTGAATTGTGATGAATATGCTTTCCCCATATTCAATTAGCTAGGAGTATGTATGACTTAATATGTTTGGTTCCTGGCGCAGATATACTGGTCTGCAGCTGCCACCCACCGAGATGCTGCACTATTTCCTGATTCAACCAAGTTTGACCCATCCAGGTTTGAAGGCGCTGGTCCTCCCCCTTTCACGTATGTTCCCTTTGGTGGCGGCCCTCGGATGTGTCTGGGCAAGGAGTTTGCTCGCCTTGAGATACTTGTGTTTTTGCACTACATCATCATATGCTTCAAGTGGGAACTGATGATCCCTGGTGAAAATATTGAATATGACCCCATGGCTACACCAGTCAACGGCCTCCCTATCCGACTCATTCCTCACAATACCAAAGTCATGTAGAGGAAACCATTGTATTTACAGTAGTAGTATATAGCCAAAACAATATGAAGCATTTGTAATCACATAATTTCACAAGCTATAAATATCAAGAGCATAGCTATTTGCAAGCTTTGGTGTTCTTTCTAGGAGTCATCCTATGCTATAGCTGTAAACAGATATTAAACAAGACTAAGCAGCAAGCAGGCAAAAGCGAATACGCTTCCATGCAACTACAAAGCAGGGTTGCAAGATCACACTGCAGATCCGTTCTAATTCTTATTGAATATACCAAACAGCGACTTGATGGCATTAATGGCATTCTCATTGATGAATGATTCATCAAACCTCTTCAAGAGTGGCTCAAACTCCTCAGATGTTCTGAGGCTTGCTAGGTCAGGATCTGTCCTGATTCTCTGCATAAGACCCAAAAATTACGTAAGCTATGCATATGAAACCACGCCAAAGCTTTATCTGCTACAGATTCTCTTTGCTACCTTAAAATCTTCAAATCCTGCTTCTAGTGCATCCTCAAGTGCAGATAGGCCAGCTTGTATCTGTCATCAGGACACACAGGCAGCATGAACGAATGCAAGCAATCCACAACCATCAAGATAATAAAAATGTACAAAAAAAAGTCACCAATCATAACAAACAATGATTCAAGAGTATAAATTGCATTAGTACAATACAACTCGGATAAGATTTTGCACAACTGAAAACTCGACCTTGTCTCCCGTATTTAGCGAATCATCAAGGATCTAGATTAAGATCTCTAGAACTTCTCCATGTAAACATAAAGTGAAACTAAGTTGATATCAGTCCGAGGAACCTTTAGCCTTTTGATTAGCGTAGAATTTTTAGCAAGCGTAAGGTTTTATTTGAGTTTGCAGCTTCCTTAACTGTGCACATGTACAGTCTAGAGAGGCTTACTTGAGAGTGAGACTTAATTGTTCCCTCAAGACAGTAACCCACATTGGGGTTATCTAAAGGTACAACAAGAAAGAGAGCGCTCCAACTAGCTGGGCCCCTAATAAAATAAATACTCCACCTAGGAAACCAAAAGCATCCTCCCTCTTCAACTCTTCAGCCTCTAATGGGAACAATACCTAAAGTTAGCACTATATATATTGTGGGCAGTTGGCGGCATGGAACTTGAGAACATGTAGTACTTACCTGGTTAAGTTTGGAATAACAGCAAGCAACATTGTAACTAGCCACAGAAGCTTCATCAAGAGTAGGCGTTGATCCCAATACAGACTCAAACTTCTCCCGTGCATCCTCATATTTCCCCTCTCTCCATTTACAAAATGGCAATAAAATGAGTAAATGTCCAGCCCACCAACAAACAAATTCATTTACTGAGGTCAAGGCACAGGAACTTCCAGTTTCACCACGCAAAAGAATGATACCTGTACAGCAGGAGGCCTTCACGAAGGTCTTTTTCCCGGCGTTCTTTCTGCTCCATCTTCCTCACGTAATTTTGCATCTAAGACAAGAAAGTTTCAAAATGGTGAATTGGTAGTCACAAATCCCTTCGTTGTTCATAAGAGATCACTATACTATGTTGGAAGAGCATAAAAGAACCAGACTTGTACAAATGAGCCTCATTCTACTTCCAACACAAATTGTGCCCGAAATTTCATGGGTCCCAATATTTCCCCTAGGAGTTGGTAATAGGTGAGGTAGCTCATTAGTCTTATATATTATTTTTATGTGGTATTTCTATATGAGCTCGATACAAGCTCATTGTCTTGGATTTTTATTTAATAGCTTAAATCAGTTTAATCAATTTTATTTTAGTAAGATGTGATGATCTAGCTTTCTCAGAACTGGACTAGACAATTACAAGTCAAAAGCTCACCTGGATCTCCCTCACCCTATTGCTGATGACACCAGAATTTCTTTCAGCTCTGATGATCTCCTTTTCGGACAACTCACCACCATCATCCACCTTCCCTGACAAATAGAGCGCCAACATTACATTCCCGAAGTTAGACAGGCTTCAGATATAGGCTGGCGGTGAATAGAAGAGAGTGATTTTGCATTTCAGTCTGCAAGGAATGCAGTAAAAGGAAAAGAGACAGTACCATATCTCTTCTGCATCCTCATGTACAAGGGACCAACTCTCTGGCGGATGGTGTACATGGTTCTCCCATATTCGGCAGCTGGCCAAATTTCAGTTCCAAACACTGCGCTGAAATCTTAACTTTTTTAATTGTCTAACTGAAATACTATATTATATGTTGAATTCTCTCTAGCTATGAATTTAAATGATATGATTGTTGGTGTATTTTCAAAATATGTGTTGAATAATACGTGTATATGTTAAATGTTGTTTATGAATGTATAAGATGCATTTGAGATTGTCCCGATACTTGTTTTGAATGTTTAGAGCTTGTTTGGGGTGTGTGTCGACACATGGGCCATGTGTGTCAACACACAATCCAACAGAACGATGGGGAAACAACTGTCTGTCGACACACATGGCTCGTGTGCTGACACACAGCCCTTTACAGAAGTACACAGAGGAAGTCTGTGTGTCGACACAGAGGAAGTGTGTGTCGACACACAGATCTACAGTAACGCTATGTGTCGAACTGTGTGTCGACACACAGGTCTGTTTTGAGGGTTTGTCTGCGCGGTTTTTCCTGGTTCATTGTTTCAATTGTGGCTCTTCGTTTTGGGATGCCTCTTTACATGTGTACATATATATATGCTCCCCACTTTGATGGTTTATTTATTGGATGAAAAACACAAGAAGAAAAATAAGATTGAAAGGATCTTTGCATAAAAGTGTTCTTGTGTTGTGTTCTTGAACAAAAACACCAATCTCTTCATATCTC
>JAGTTD010000029.1:0-182835 GCA_018398585.1 Simmondsia chinensis | reverse complement strand
TACTCTATTTCCTTTTGAAGATATTGAATATGACTTTTTTTGTTACTAATTAGGTTTATTTGTTTGAATATTGTTGATTGTAAGGGATTTAAATCTCTTTGTTAGATCGGATTTAAGAATTGAAATGTTACTTTTGTCCATAATTTGAGTATGAATTCCTTCTTTTGTAACCGTAAAAGGATATATTTGACTTATAAAAGGGATTCCTAATATAATTTGTTGCTGAAGATCTTTGATTAAAATAAATGGTATTTTGAAACAAACTCCATTATTGCAAATATAAGAATTTGAAAGTTTATATTTGATATTCATTTTATTTCCACTAGCTGTGTGGAGACTTTCTAATGTTTTCTTCTAATATTTTGACTGAACGAGTCCTTTTTGGATGCAATTAAGATCTGTTCCTGAATTCAACAGGGCTTGAGTTTGAATTTTATAATCCTTCGAAATATGAAGAGTTATATAGACATACCATTTTTGATATTCTATTCTTTCGATTATTTGAAGATATTTGTCATTTGAGATTGGTTCATCTGGTATTTGAAGGTTAATGTTTTCTAATTGAGTTTCTATTGGATTATTTGTTTTAGATTCTATTTATGGTAACCTAGATTCTAATTGTGAATCTTTTGATTCTAAAAGAGATAGTTTTAATTTTGTATCTAAATCTTGATACTGTATTATTATCAATTCTGTTTGTAAATGTTTAATTTATCCGTTAATTTCATTGATTTCTCTTTGTAAATCTCCAGTTGAAATTTGTCTAAATACATTTGGTGTAGGATATTTTTTAAATATTTGTTCTAAAGATTTGGGTTGCTTTGGTCGAGTTATGTCTTGTTCTTTAAATATAATTTCTTTTAATTTGAGAAGATATTCCTTTTTTATTTCTTGATCTTGAATTTTTTCTACTATATCTAGACGACCTTCTTTATTTGCTCTTGTTAATAAGTTAATTGTTTTGATTTTGCAGGGACATAAATCTTCACTTGATTCAGATTATGTGTTTTCATTGGTTGTATCTTCTTGAATTTCAAATATATAGTTTTCATTATTCGAGCTTGAGTCAGAAAGAAATAAGTTTATTAATTTATTTTTTAAATCTTCATCTTCTATTTGATTTATTTTTTCATTCATTTTACATTCATTTGGGTAATGACCAGGTTTTTTTACATTTGAAGCATATTGGGATTTCGTTTGATTTCTTCCTTGAATATTATTTTCTATTTTTGCAATATTGAGGTGGTGATGGTTGCTCAAAGTTATTTTTCCTTTTCTTTCTATAATACTTAAGGTCTTGTTGAAACGTTTTCTTTTTGTATTGTTTTGAAGGAGGTTTGAAATTATAAATACCATATTGAGCACAAAAAGATCCTAATTCTTTTCTTGTTTGTGCCTTTTTGAGATTGTTACGAAGTTTTTGTTCTTGACATAATTGTAATGCTTCTTTTTTTATAAAAGCAAATAATTGTCCATGGGTTATATTATACCATAGAATTATTTGAGCTCCATAAACATCTTGAATTTTAGTCATTAATCTTTTTGCAAATAATTTTGGAAGTCCAGTAACAAATCTTTATTTCCAAAATGGTTGGTTTCCATCTTCTCTTTTGAGTACATGGGTTAAAAACATTTCTTTGCACTATCGAAAATCTTGTAAAGATGAACATCTTAAATTGGTTTTAAAAAAATTTTGTTGATTCTTTTTCTTCAGATATGTGGCCAAGAAAGGCAACAGTTATTGACTAAATTAATGCTTCTACAGCGTCTTCAACTACTTCTTCGATATAAGGTGAATTGACATCATTAGGGTCAAGTCGTTTTCTTTCTATAAGAGTATGATTGAGTATTAATTCCCATTCACGGAGTTGTAAAGTTTTTGACCACCATGATTGAAGTTGTCCTGAGAATTAAGAAACAATCAATCTGGCTGATATATGGTTTGTATGTGATGGATTGGATGTTTCGTAAGCTATTAATGCCGTTACCATTTGTTGTAGAGTATTTTTGATTTCATATTCAGATTTTTCGTCTATATTCCATTCATGGATATCATTTCCATTGAATGATACAGAGTTAAATTGATTTCTTTCTTCATATTGCACATCAGGAGGAGTTGGTCTTGGATAATAATTTCTTGTAGGATGGTTTTTCCAACTATTTTTTATTCTATTTATTGATAATTCAGGATTTTCAATTGTATTTCTATTTCACTTAGGGATATTGATGAAGTTTCTTCATTTGAGTTTTCATTTTCTCCTTTTGAAATGGTTTGAATTGTAGGGCTACTAGTTGTTGAATTATCCGTTAATTTGAGCTTTTGAGCAATTCTTTCAATAATATCATCATCAGAGTTCTGTAATTTTTTGAGTTTTATTTTTTCTTTATCTTTTTGAGTTAAATTAAAAGGTTGGAAAGAGGGTTGTTGAATTCTTTGAAAAAATGGGTTTGTCTTTGATTGTGGAGTTTGAAAGCTTTGTTGAATAGGATAGTTTTGAGGTATTGGTTGAGGGATAGAGTAATTTTGGTATGTTGGTTGAGGCATTGATTGGACTATTGGAGATTGTTCCAATTTTTGTCTATCCTTATTATTTATTATATTATTATGTATTGAGTTTAATTGTTCCGAAAATATTTTGAGATTTAAAGCTTAAAAATTATTTTGCTCATAAATTTAGATTATATCTTTAATTGTAGGGGGTGAATCTTCTTTTTCATCTCATCCCCTACGGAAAGGAGCAGCAACCATTTCTTGATTTTGAATATAGATAATTAAATTTTTTTGTGGGAGGATAAATAGTTTGCATTATTTGTCCATCCATTGTTAACCATCTGGTTGTAGGGTTTGTATTAACATTTACATTTGAAGAATGGAATGTTACATTTTAATTGATTTAATTCTTTGTAATAAGTTTCTCTGATTTTGATTATTGATTCCTTTGTAAAAGTTTGAAAGTACCAACGTCTTTGAATCTTATTGTGATCAAATTCAAATTTATTGCTTAAAAACTCTTTATTTATTATAAAATCTTTTGTTGAAACATTTATTGAAGGAGGTCTCATTTGAGAAGCTGTTGGAGAGCTCGGGTTTGAAAATGATTCACTTTGAAAAACTGGTTCGGCAAGAGGAAAGTTAAACCATATTCCTCTAAACCTGGAAGTAGAAGTATTTTAAAAATCTTCTTCTCTATTATATGGAAATGATGAAGTTGATTGTGTTTAAGATTCAATTTGAGAAGGGTGTGAAATAGTTGTTTGTTTTCTTGATTCGAAGTTATTGGTAATTTTACCATCAGATTCTTCAGTAATTTGTTAGACTTGTCTTCTTGCAATATTTCTTAGAGGTTGAGAGTTTTCAATCCTCCAAATTTCTGGAATGGTTATCTCATTCCATTTGAGACATTTTGGGGGATAGGTTGCAGCGTGCTCAGCTTGAACCTCAAGCGGTAAAGTTTTTTCAGGAGGAGATTGTTTAAGATATTTTGGTTTAAGCTGGCTTCCCAAGAGCCTGAAATAAATTATGTAAATGAGAACAAAGTTTTGTCTATTCTCTTTTATTTTAACATTTGGCCAGTGAACATCTAACGTTAAAGTATCCAAAATTGTCGGATCTCATACAGTAACTGAAAAGTTTGGATAACAATTGAAATAAATTGGTCCATTGTGTAAATTTGTTTGAACAATTGCTAGCAATGACTCTTCATATTGTAAATATGTTGAATCTCTAAGAGCTTATGTAACTGGTTGGTTGTGTCTTGGCCTTGTAATAGGGTTGATAGCTATTTGAACTAAACCATAGTGTATATAATGATAACCTTTTGCAATATATTTTTGAATGGATACATTTGAAAGTAATTGAATCATTTGGGTTTCTTGATCAATATTCATTGCTTCCTCATGTGTTTTACATGAAAAAGCCATTTTAAAATAAAAAGTAGCACTTTGATAAATTGATTCTAAATCTTCATTTGGAATGCTCAAGTTAACAAAATCTTTTGGGTTTATAATTTCTTTTGAAACTTCTTTTGAATTAACTATGTGTAAACTATTATTGGTTTATTTTGAAAACATCTTTCTAAATGGTCCAGCAATTCTGAAACCTGACATTGTTACAGCCTCAGTTATTTGGGTTTAACAGTCAAGTAACAGTCTTATTATTTAACACCGTTGAGAACAATTTTACTATTTGACACTATTGAGAATGGGAACAACAGTGACACAATAATAGGAACACCCAATGGGAACACCATTCACATGGCTTACCAACGCTATCCGGGCTTACCAACGCTACACTGCCGGCTTACCAACTCTCCTAATAAGTATTTTAATAGCAAAGCGTTCCTCATAAGTGCTTAACAGTATTTTCGTCAAATTACGGTTGAAAACACCTTCAACTTGGCTCTGATACCAAATAGGGGGCAAGATCGGCGGACACAGATAGAAGAAGATGAGAAAGATGGAATTTATTAATTGAGAAGTTTAAACATAGGTTGAGTACAAAAGAGTAACTGAAAATACAAACATAAAATTAAAATACATATGAGACTTACAGATTGAATATTGCTGGAGTACAACACTTGAAAATAAAATTACAAAATAAAATTTTTGCTCTAATATTTTTCACTGTGGTATTGTGTTGGTAATATTCACTCTGCCATTGAACGAAGCTGGGACATCCCCATTTATAGGCGAAGCAGCACTCTGGACTTCAATTGGGATCCGTCACCCCAAAATTGAAATGCAAAATTTAAAATTGGAATAATAACCATAAATAAATTTTAGTCTTGAAATGAAACACGTCTTCCGTGTTTATTTGCAATTATTGAGCAGTATTGTGCATCTTTTGAATTTTCCTTCTGTCCTTTATTGAATTATTGAGCCATATTGTGCATCTTTTGTCTTTTCCCTTTTTCCTGTATTGAATTAGTCTTGTAAACTTGAATCATTAGAATAGATTTAATGGATCGCTTTGACTGGAACTGACTTCTTCATCATCTTCTTCAGAGGAAGAATTCTGGATTTGCTGAAGGAACTGAGTAAGGAGTTCTTTTGAAATTTTGGATTTGGATTTTGTAAAAGAGTTTGATGGTGAGGCCTTTTTAGAATGAGATTTAGAAGGGATTTTTAGAATGCCTGGAGAATTATTACTGGGAATTTGAATGTTCTTATTTTTGTTTTTGAAAATTTTTGATAAGGAATCAGTGTTACAATCACATTCAAGGACGTATTTATCCCACCACTTAATTTTGAATTCTCGAACTAAAGATATGGGATAAGGTTGTTCCAAAAATTGAGTGGTCCTAAAAGACCAACAAAGTATCCAAGAAATTTGAAATTTTGAATGAGAATTTATAATTGCATTTAGAGGATCATCCTGTGAATGTTTTAAATAAATGGTGAATAATGCTTTGGCGTTTGCTGGAAAAATATCAGCAGTGCTTCCAAAAAAGCGCCACCATTCATAAAACCGGGCTAGAAAAGTTCTTGATTTTTTCTGGAATTGAAAGAACCAAGAATGATCAAAAGATTGGAAAAGAAAAGTTCTAAACCAATCTATTTTGTAATCTTGATAAGTATAACCAGTTGGAATAAAAGTTTGAGAAAATTGTTCTGAGGTATAGGAGGTGTAACAAAAATATTTAATATCCCAAATATTTAAAATTTTGCACTTCGAATATTGGATTTGCCCATTATTACATTTTTCATGTTAATATGGGCAGAACCTGAATCAACCAAAATAAATTTATAAAATTTTTGGGTCCTTTGAATATCATCTGGAAGCCATTGGAAATCGTCAGGAAAAGTTACTTTGACTAAATTTTGAATTCTACTTAAATGGAGAGGTTCTTTTAATTTGGTGAGGAAAATGTGTTCAAGTTGAGGCTTTAGAAAATATGGATTTGTTTGAGCGAGTAAAGTATTTTGGAGTCTCTGATTAAGGGATTAAGGAGGAGTAGGAGGTCAAATTGAGAGAAGATTTGGAGGTCTTGAAACAGCGACAGAATAGGAGATCGAAGGAAAATCTTCATTTAAAATTTCGAAAGGATTTTGAGTCAAAATTTTGATTGAAGAAGATTGAGGATGAGGTTTAAGGGTCACTGCGTAATCTTCTGCCAATTGAATCTTCCCTTTAACTTTGTCTTTTGACATTTTCCTAGGGAAATTAATTGAATTGTATTGTGGTTTTGAAGAAATTCTCTGGAAAAGAAGTATGGCAACGAAATGTTTCCTCCTCTTACAAATTTAATTTGAAAATCAAGTTTTGAAATGCATAAAACAATAGATAAAACTTCTTTTTTAATTGATGAATAATTTTTTTGGGCTCCAAGCCAGGGTCAGGATTGAGATCTAATTATTTGTTTAGGATTGGAGTTCACCTTTTGTTTTAGTATACCACCATAACCTATATCCGAAGCATCTATTTCTATTGTGAGAAATGCTTTTTGATTTGGAAGGGTTAGGTTTTATGGTTCCTTGGAAAATATCATGTCCTAAAAACCTTACTTTGGTTTGAAATAATTTCATTTTTGAGGCTGAAACGACTAAACCATTTCTTTTGATAGTGTTGATAAGGATATTTAAATATTTGAAATGTTGATCAATATTTTTTTAGAAAACTAAGATATCATCAATGTAAACAATGATAAAATCTGTATATTAAGTAAAAATGTAATTCATAATGTTTTGAAATTCAGATGGAGCATTTTTGAGTCCAAACGGACATTCCATTCATAGTGACCAAATGGAACTGTGAATGCTATTTTTTAACGATCTTTTCATCAATCTGAATTTGCGAAAATCCACTTTTTAAATCAAATTTTGAGAATATATTTGAATCATGTAATCTATTTAATAGGTCTCTTTTGTTTGGAATTGGATATCTTATCCATTGAAGAGCTTTGTTTAATGGTTTGCAGTTGATGACTAATCTTTGACTCCTCTTTCTAGTTCTGCTTATTTGTTTACATAAAATGCAGAATAGCTCCAAGGAGATTTTGATGGTCTTAATAAATTTTTGTTTAAAAACATTTGAATTTCGTTTTTACAATGTTCTAATAATTATTTGTTCATTTGAATAAGTCTGGCTTTTGTTGGAATATCTTTTTCATTAAAATCTTTTTCATAAGGTAATTGAATTATATGTCTTTTTCTTTCCCAAAACGCGTTAGGAAGATTAGAATATACTTCTTTAATTATTTTGTTGTTTAATTGAGTTATTTTTTCTTTTAACTTGGCTAATTATTTTTCAATCCTTTGATACTCTATTTCCTTTTGAAGATTATGACTTTTCTTGTTACTAATTATGTTTATTCGCTTGAATATTGTTGATTGTAAGAGATTTAAATCTCTTTGTTGGATGGGATTTAAGAATTGAAATGTTACTTTTGTCCATAATTTGAGTATGAATTCCTTCTTTTGTAACCATAAAAGGATATATTTGACTTATAAAATAGGTTCCTAATAAAATTTGTTGCTGAAGATCTTTGACTAAAATAAATGGTGTTTTGAAACAAACTCCATTATTGCAAATATAAGAATTTGAAAGTTTATATTTGATATTCATTTTAAGTCTTCTTCTTCTATTTGATTTATTTTTTCTTGAATTTCAAATATGTAGTCTTCATTATTTGCGCTTAAGTGAGAAAGAAATAAATTTATTAATTTATTTTTTAAGTCTTTTTCTTCTATTTGATTTATTTTTCTTTCATTTTACATTCGTTTCGGTAATGACCAGGTTTTTTACATTTGAAGTATATTGGGATTTTGTTTGATTTGTTCCTTGAATATTTCTTTTTCTATTTTTGTAATACTGAGGTGGTGGTGGTTCCTCATATTTATTTTTCATTTTCTTTCTATAATACTTAAGGTCTTATTGAAACGTTTTCTTTTTGTATTGTTTTGGAGGTTTGAAATTATGAACACCATATTGAGCACAGAAAGATCCTAATTCTTTTCTTGTTTGTGCCGTTTTGAGATTGTTACGAAATTTTTGTTCTTGACATAATAGTAATGCTTCTTTTTTGATAAAATAAAATAATTATCCATAGGTTATATTATACCATGGAATTGTTTGAGTTCCACTAACATCTTGAATTTTGGTTATTATTCTTTCTGCAAATAATTTTAAAAGCCCAGTAACAAATCTTTCTTTCCAAAATTGTTGGTTTCCATCTTCTCTTTTGAGTACATGAGTTAAAAACATGTATTTGTACCATCGAAAATCCTGTAAGGCTGAACATCTTAAATTGGTTAAAAACAATTTTGTTGATTCTTGTTGTTCAGTTATGCTGCCAAGAAAGGCAATGGTTATTGAACAAATTAATGTGTCTACGGTGTCTTCCACTACTTCTTCGATGTAAGGTGAATTGACGTCATTAGGGTCAAGTCGTTCTCTTTCTATGTGAGTATGATTGAGTATTAATTCTCTTTCATGGAGTTGTAAAGCTCTTGACTACCATAATTGCAGTTGTCCTGAGAATCCAGAAACAATCAATCTGGCTTATATATGGTTTGTACGTGAAGGATTGAATACTACGTAGGCTATTGATGCCATTGCCATTTGTTGTAGAGTATTTTTGATTTTATATACATATTTTTCATCTATATTCCATTCATGAATATCATTTCTATTGAATGACACAGAGGTAAATTGATTTCTTTCTTCATATTGCACATCAGGAGGAGTTGGTCTCGAATAGTAATTTCTTGTAGGTTGGTTTTTCCAACTATTTTTTATTCTATTTATTGATAATTCAGGATTTTTAATTGTATTAGTGCTAAATTATTCTTCTTTTTTTTGAATTTCAATTTCACTTAGGGATATTGATAAAGTTTTTCACTTGAGTCTTCATTTTCTCCTTTTGAAATAGTTTGAATTGTAGGGCTACTAGTTGTTGGATTATCCATTAATTTGAGCTTTTGAGTAATTCTTTCAATAATATCATCATCAGAATTCTGTGTTTTTCTGAGTTTTTTTTGTTCTTTATTTTTTTGAGTTAAATTAAAAGGTTGGAAGGAGGGTTGTTGAATTCCTTTTGAAAAAATGGGATTGTAGAGTTGGAAAGCTTTGTTGAATAGGGTAGCGTTGATGTATTGGTTGAGGGATACAGTAATTTTGGTATGTTGGTGGAGGCATTGATTGGACTATTGGAGATTGTTCCTATTTTTGTCTATCCTTATTGTTTATTATATTATTATGTGTTGAGTTTAATCGTTTTGAAATTATTTAGAGATTTAAAGCTTGAAAATTATTTTGTTCATAAATTTTATTTATATCTTTGATTGTAGGGGGTGAATCTTCTTTTTCCTCTTTTCCCCCACGGAAAAGAGTAGCAACTATTTCTTGATTTTGAATATTGATAATTAAATTTTTTTTGTGGGAGGATGAATAGTTTGGATTATTTGTCCCTCCATTGTTAACCATCTGGTTGTAGGCTTTGTATTAACATTTACAAAATTTTGAATAAATGGATTTGGTATTTGACTCCTTGATGTGTATGATTCGAACCGTTTGAAGAATGGAATATTACATTTTAATTTATTTAATTCTTTGTAATAAGTTTTTCTAATTTTGATTGTTGATTCCTTTGTAAAAGTTTGAAAGTACCAATGTCTTTGAATATTATTGTGATTAGATTCAAATTCATTGCTTAAAAACTCTTTATTTATTGTGAAACCTTTTGTTAAAATATTTATTGAAGGAGGTCTCATTTGAGAAGCTGTTGGAGAGCTCGGGTTTGAAAATGATTCATTTTCAAAAACTGGTTCGGCAAGAGGAGAGTTAAACCATATTCCTCTAAACCTGAAAGTAGAAGTATTTTGAAAATCTTCTTCCCCATTATATGGAAAGGATGAAGTTGATTGTGTTGAAGATTCAATTTGAGAAGGGTGTGAAATAATTGTTTGTTTTCCTGATTCGAACTTAATGTAATTTTACCATCAAGTTCTTCAGTAATTTGTTGGACTTGTCTTCTTGTAATATTTCTTGAAGGTTGAGGGTTTTCAACCCTTCAAATTAATGGAATGGTTAACTCGTTTCATTTGAGACATTTTGGGGTATAGGTTGTAGCTTGTTCAGCTTGAACCTCAAGCAGTAAAGTTTCTCCAGGAGGAGATTATTTAAGACATTTTGGGTTAAGCTGGCTTCCTAAGAGCCTGAAATAAATTCTATAAATGAGAACATAGTTTTGTCTACTCTCTTTTATATTAACATTTGGCAAGTGAATATCTAACATTAAAGTATCAAAAATTGTCGGATCTCGGAGAGCAACCGAAAAGTTTGGATAACAATTGAAATAAATTGGTCCATTGTGTAAATTTGTTTGAACAATTGCTAGTAAAGACTCTTTATATTGTAAATATGTAGAATCTCTAAGGGCTAACATAACCGGCTGGTTATGTCCTATCCTTGTTAAAGGGTTGACAGCTACTTGAACTAAACCATAGTGTATATAATGATAACCTTTTGCAATATATTTTTGAATGGATAAATTTGAAAGCAATTGGATCATTTGGGTTTCTTGATCAATATTAATTGCTTTCTCATGTGTTTTATAGGAAAAAGCCATTTTAAAATCAAAAGTACCAATTTGATAAATTGATTCTAAATCTTCATTTGGAATGCTTCAGTTAACAAAATCTTTTGGGTTTGTAATTCCTTTTGAAACTTCTTTTGAATTAATTATATGTAAACTAGTACTGGGTTGTTTTGTAAACATCTTTCTAAAAGGTCCATCGATTCTGAAACCAGACATAATTACAGCCTCAATTTTTTGGGTTCAGCCGTCACCTAACAGTCTTACAATTTAACACTGTTGAGAACAATTTTACTATTTAACACCGTTGAGAACGGGAGCACCAGTGACACAGTAACAGGAACACCCAATGGGAACACCTTTCACGCGGCTTACCAACGCTATCCGGGCTTACCAACACTACATTGCCGGCTTACCAACGCTTCTTATTAGTGTTTTAATAGCAAAGTGTTCCTAATAAGTGCTCAACAGAATTTCAGTGAAATTGGTGTTGAAAACACCTTAAACTTGGCTCTGATACCAAATAGGGGGCAGGATCGGCGGACACAGACAGAAGAAGATGAGAAATATGGAATTTATTAATTGAGAAGTTTAAACATAGGTTGAGTACAAATATACAAACATAAAAATTGAAATACATATGAGACTTATAGATTGAATATTGCTGGAGTACAACACATGGAAATAAAATTACAAAATAAAATTTTTGCTCTAATATTTTTCACTGTGGTATTGTGTTGGTAATTTTCGCTCTGCCGTTGAACGAAGCTGGGACGTCCCCATTTATGGGCGAAGCAGCACTCCGGACTTCAATTGAGATCCGTCACCCCGAAATTGAAATGCAAAATTTAAAATTGGAATAGTAACCGTAAATATTTTTTAGTCTTGAAATGAAACACGTCTTCCGTCTTTATTTGCAATTATTGAGCAGTATTGTGCATCTTTTGAATTTTGCTTCCGTCCTTTATGAATTATTGAGCCATACTGTGCATCTTTTGTCTTTTCCCTTTGTCCTGTATTGAATTAGTCTCGTAAACTTGAATCTTTAGAATAGATTGAATGGATCGCTTTGACAGGAACTGACTTCTTCATCATCATATTAAGAGGAAGAATTATGGATTTGCTGAAGGAACTAAGTTAGGAGTTCTTTTAAAATTTTGGATTTGGATTTTACAGAAGAGTTTGATGGTGAGGCCTTTTGAGGATGAGATTTAGAAGGGGTTTTTAAAATGTCTGGAGAATTATGACTGGGAATTTGAATGTTCTTATCTTTGTTTTTGAAAACTTTGGATATGGAATCAGTGGTACAATCACGTTCAATGACATATTTGTCCTGCCACTTAATTTTAAATTTTCGAACTAAAGATATGGGATAAGGTTGCTCCAAAAATTGAGCTGTCTTAAAAGACCAACAAAGTATCCAAGGAATTTGAAAATTTGAATGAAAATTTATAATTCCATTAAGAGGATCATCCTCTGAATGTTTTGAATAAATGTTGAATAATACTTTGGCGTTTGCTGGAAAAATATCAGTAGTGCTTCCGAAAAAGCGCCACCATTCATAAAACCAGGCTGGAAAAGTTCTTGATTTTTTCTGGAATTGAAAGAACCAAGAATGATCAAAAGGTCGCAAAAAAAGTTCTAAACCAAGCCATTTTGTAATCTTGATAAGTATAACCAGTTGGAATAAAAGTTCGAGAAAATTGTTTTGAGGTATAGGAGGTGTAACCAAAATATTTAATATCCCAAATATTTAAAATTTTACACTTTGATTATTGGATTTGCCCATTATTACATTTTTCATGTTTAATAAGGGCAGAACTTGAATCAACCAAAATGAATTCATAAAATTTTTGGGTCCTTTGAATATCATCTGGAAGTCATTGGAAATTGTCTGGAAAAGTTGCTTTGACTAAATTTTGAATTCCACTTAAATGGAGAGGTTCTCTTTGTTTGGTGAGAAAAATGTGTTCAAGTTAAGGAAAATATTTTGGAGTCTCTGATTAGGAAATTGAGGAGGAGCAGAAGGTTGGATTGAGAGAGGATTTAGAGGTCTTAAAACAGCAGCATAATAAGAGATTGAAGGAAAATCTTCATTTAGAATTTAGAAAGGGTTTTGAGTTGGAATTTTGATTGAAGAAGATTGAGGATTTGGTTTAAGGGTCATTGCATAATCTTCTGCAGATTGAATCTTCCCTTTACCTTTGTCTTTTGACATTCTCCTAGGAAAATTAATTGAATTGTATTATGGTTTTGAAGAAATTCTCTGGAAAGGAAGTCTAACGACGAATTGTTTTCTCCCCTAATAAATTCAATTTAAAAATCAAATAAAGAAAGGATGGCTTGCCATCTTGCAAAAATTTATTTTAAAACTATATTTTTTATGTCATTTTGTAAAACTTCTTTTGTGGATTTGCAATCACTTCTTAAAAGGAAAGTTTTGTCGTATAAATCATCTTGAAATTTTGAAATGCATGGAACAATGGATAAAACTTTCTTTTTAATTGTTGAATAATTTTTTTGATCTCCAAGCCAAACTCCAGAATGAAATCTAATTATTTGCTCAGGGTTAGAGTCCACCTTTTGTTTGAGTATACCACCATAACCTATATCCGAAGCATCTATTTCTAGTATGAGAAATGCTTTTGGATTTGGAAGGGTTAGGCATGGGAGATTTTTGACTCTTTGTTTTAGTGTTTGCACAATCTTAGTAAGGTTATCTGTCCAAGGAAGAGGATTTTTTTGAAGCCTTTTGTATAATGGTTGACACAAATTGCGAAGGTTGGGGAAGAAATCAGCAATGTAATTTAAACATCCCAAAACCTTTGTAATTGAGTTTTGTCTTTTAATTCATTTGAAAATTTGTCACCAAACTCTATGTCTCTTGCATTAGGTTTTATGGTTCATTAGAAAATTTCATGTCCTAAAAACCTTTCTTTGGTTTGAAATAATTTCATTTTTGATGCTGACACCACTAAACCATTTCTTTTGATAGCGTTGATAAGGATATTTAAATGTTTGAAATGTTGATCAACATTTTTTGAGAAAACTAGGATACCATCAATGTAAATAATGAGGAAACCTGTATATTAAGTAAAAATGTCATTCATAATGTTTTGAAATTTTGATGGAGCATTTTTTAGTCAAAATGGCATTACATTCCATTCATAGTGACCAAATGGAACTGTAAATGCTATTTTGTAAAGATCTTTTTCATCAATCCGAATTTGCAAAAAACCACTTTTTAAATCAAGTTTTATAAATATATTTGCATCATGTAACCAATTTAAAAGGTCTCTTTTGTTTGGAATTGGATATCTTATCCATTGAAGAACTTTTTTCAATGGTTTGTAGTTAATGACTAATCTCGGGACTCCTCTTTCTAGTTCTGCTTATTTGTTAACATAAAATGCAGAACAGCTCCAAGGCGATTTTGATGGTCTTATTAATTTTTTGTCTAAAAGCATTTAAATTTCGTTTTTACAATGTTCTAATAATTCTTTATTTATTTGAATAGGTCTGGCTTTTGTTAGAATATTTTTTTCATTAAATTTTTTTTCATAAGTTAATTGAATTATATGTCTTTTTCTTTCCCAAAATGCATTAGGAAGATCGGAGCATACTTGTTTAATTATTTTGTTGTTTAATTGAGCTATTTTTTCATTCAACTGGGCTAATTATTTTTCAATCCTTTGATACTCTATTTCCTTTTGAAGATATTGAATATGACTTTTCTTGTTACTAATTAGATTTATTCATTTGAATAATGTGGATTGTAAGAGATTTAAATCTCTTTGTTAGATTAGATTTAAGAATTGAAATGTTAGTTTTGTGTCCATAAATTGAATATGAATTCCTTCTTTTGCAACCTTAAAAGGATATATTTGACTTATAAAAGGGGTTTCTAATATAATTTGTTGCTGAAGATCTTTGACTAAAATTAATGGTGTTTTGAAACAAACTCCATTATTGCAAATATAAGAATTTGAAAGTTTATATTTTATATTCATTTTATTTCCACTAGCTGTGTGGAGACTTTCTAATATTTTCTCATAATATTTTGACGGAATGAGTCCTTCTTGGATGCAATTGAGATCTGCTCCTGAATCCAATAGGGCTTGAGTTTGAATTTTATAATGCTTCGAAATGTGATGAGATATATAGACTTACCATTTTTTATGTTCTTTTCTTTCGATTATTTGAAGATATTTGTCATTTGAGATTGGTTCATTTGGTATTCGTAGGTTAATGTTTTCTAATTTAGTTTGTACTGGATATTTGTTTTAGATTCTATGTATGATAACCTTGATTCTAATTGTGAATCTTTTGATTCTAAAAGAGATAGTTTTGATTTTGTTTCTAAATCTTGATATTGTATTATTACCAATTCTGTTTGTAAATGTTTAATTTTCCTTTTAGTTCATTGATTTCTCTTTATAAATCTCTAGTTGAAATTTGTCTAAATACATTTGGTGTAGGATATTTTTTAAATATTTGTTCTAAAGATTTGGATTGCTTTGGTCGAGTTATCTCTTGTTCTTTAAATATAATTTCCTTTAAATTGAGAAGATTGTTCCAAAAATTGAGAAAATTGTTTTGAAGTCCATTAACAAATCTTTCTTTCCAAATCTTATTTCATTAATCTATAAGTTAACTGGACCAATATATTGCACTTTGAATATTGGTTCTTTTTGTATTGTTTTGAAGGAGGTTTGAAATTATGAATGCCATATTGAGCACAGAAAGAACCTAATTCTTTTCTTGTCTGTGCCTTTTTAAGATTGTTACAAAGTTTTTGTTCTTGACATAATTGTAATGCTTCTTTTTTGATAAAAGCAAAATAATTGACAATAAATTATATTATACCATGGAATTGTTTGAATTCCACAAACATCTTGAATTTTAGTCATTATTCTTTCTACAAATAATTTTGGAAGTCCAGTAAGAAAATCTTTCTTTCGAAAATGGCTAGTTTCCATCTTTTCTTTTGAGCACATGAGTTAAAAATATATCTTTGTACCATCGAAAATCATGTAAAGATGGACATCTTAAATTGGTTAAAAACAATTTTGTTGATTCTTGTTCTTCAGTTACACTACCAAGAAAGGCAACGGTTATTGACCCAATTAATGTTTCTACAGCGTCTTCCACTACTTCTTTGATGTAAGGTGAATTGACGTCATTAGGATCAAGTCGTTTTCTTTCTATACGAGTAAGATTGAGTAATAATTCTATTTCATAGAGCTGTAAAGTTTTTGACCACCACGATTGAAGTTGTTTTGAGAATCAAGAAACAATCAATCTAGTTGATATATGGTTTGTACATGAGGGATTGGATACTTCGTAAGCTATTGATGACATTGCCATTTATAGTAGAGTATTTTTGATTTTATATACAGATTTTCAGTCTATATTCCATTCATGGATATCATTTCCATTGAATGATACAGATGTAAATTGATTTCTTTCTTCATATTGCACATCAAGAGGAGTTGGTCTTGGATAATAATTTCTTGTCGGTTGGTTTTTCCAACTATTTTTTATTCTATTTATTGATAATTCAGAATTTTCGATTGTATTGGTGTTAAATTATTCTTCTGTTTTTTGAATTTCTATTTTACTTAGGGATATTGATGAAGTCTCTTCACTTGAGTCTTCATTTTCTCCTTTTGAAATAGTTTGAATTGTAGGGCTACTAGTTGTTGGATTATCCGTTAATTTGAGCTTTTTAGTAATTCTTTCAATAATCTGTGTTTTTCTGAGTTTTATTTGTTCTTTATCATTTTGAGTTAAATTAAAAGGTTGGAAAGAGGGTTGTTGAATTCCTTGAGAAAATGGGTTTGTCTATGATTGTGGAGTTGGAAAACTTTGTTGAATAGGGTAGCTCTAATGTATTGGTTGAGGGATAGAGGAATTTTGGTATGTTGGTTGAGGCATTGATTGGACTATTGGAGATTGTTCTAATTTTTGTCTATCCTTATTATTTATTACATTATTATGTATTGAGTTTAATTGTTCCAAAATTGTTTTGAGATTTAAAGATTGAAAATTATTTTGTTCATAAATTTTATTTACGTCTTTAATTGTAGGGGGTGAATCTTCTTTTCCTCTCTTCCCCCACGGAAAGGAGTGGCAACCTTTTCTTGATTTTAAACATTGATAATTAAATTTTTTGTGGGAGGATGAATAGTTTGGATTATATGTCCATCCATTGTTAACCATCTGGGTTGAGGGTTTGTATTAACATTTACAAAATTTTGAATAAAAGGATTTGGTATTTGATTCCTTGATGTGTATGATTCTAACAATTTGAAGAATAGAATATTGCATTTTAACTGATTTAATTATTGATAATAAGTTTCTTTAATTTTGATTATTGATTCCTTTGTAAAAGTTTGAAAGTTCCAATGTCTTTGAAACTTATTATGATCAGATTCAAATTCATTACTTAAAAATTCTTTACTTATTGTAAATCTTTTATTAAAACATTTATTGAAGGAGGTCTCATTTGAGAAGCTGTTGGAGAACTCGGGTTTCAAAATGATTCATTTTGAAAAAATGGTTCAGCAAGAGGAGAGTTAAACCATATTCCTCTAAACCTGAAAGTAGAAGTATTTTAAAAATCTTCTTCTCTATTATATGGAAAGGATGAAGTTGATTGTGTTGAAGATTCAATTTGAGAAGGGTGTGAAATAAATTTTTGTTTTCCTGATACAAACTTAATGGTAATTTTTCCATCAGGTTCTTCTGTAATTTGTTGGACTTGTCTTCTTGCAATATTTCTTGGAGGTCGAGGGTTTTCAATCCTCCAAGTTTCTGGAATGGTTATCTCATTCCATTTGAGACGTTTTGGGGTAAAGGTTGTAGCTTGTTCGGCCAGAACCTCAAGCACTGAAGTTTCTCTGGGAGGAGATTGTTTGAAACATTTGGGGTTAAGTTGGCTTTCTAAGAGCCCGAAATAAAATTTTTAAATGAGTACAAAGTTTTGTCAATTCTCTTTTATGTTAGCATTTGGCAAATGAATATCTAATGTTAAAGTATCAAAAATTGTCGGATCTCAGAGAGCAACCGAAAAGTTTGGATAACAATTGAAATAAATTGATCCATTGTGTAAATTTGTTTGAACAATTGCTAATAAAGATTCTTTATATTGTAAATATGTTGAATCCTTAAGAGCTAACATAACCGGCTGGTTGTGTCATTTCCTTGTTAAAGGGTTGATAGCTACTTGAACTAAACCATAGTGTATATAATGATAACCTTTTCCAATAAATTTTTTTATGGATAAATTTGAAAGTAATTGAATCATTTGGATTTGTTTGATCAATATTCATTGCTTGCTCATGTGTTTTGCATGAAAAATCCATTTTAAAATTAAAAGTACCAATTTGATAAATTGGTTCTAAATCTTCATTTGGAATGCTCCAGTTAACAAAATCTTTTGGATTTGTAATTTCTTTTGAGACTTCTTTTGAATTAACTATGTGTAAACTAGTACTCGGTTATTTTGAAAATATCTTTGTAAATGGTCCAGCAATTCTGAAACCTGACATGGTTACAGTCTCAGTTGTTTGGGTTCAGCCGTCACCTAACAGTCTTACTGTTTAACACCGTTGAGAAAAGTTTTACTTTTTGACACTATTGAGAATGGGAACACCAGCGACACAGTAACAGGAACACCCAGTGGGAACACCTTCAACACGGCTTACCAGCACTCCTAATAAGTGTTTTAATAGCAAAGCATTCCTAATAAGTGCTTAACGGTATTTCTGTGAAATGACTGTTGAAAACACCTTAAATTTGGCTCTAATACCAAATAGGGGGTAGGATCGGCGGACACAGACATAAGAAGATGATAGAGATGGAATTTATTAATTGAGAAGTTTAAACATAGGTTGTACACAAAAGAGTAATTGAAAATACAAACATAAAATTGAAATACATATGAGACTTAAAGATTGAATATGGCTGGAGTACAATACTTGTATATAAAATTACAAAATAAACTTTTTGCTCTAATATTTTTCACTCTGGTATTGTGTTGGTAATTTTCGCTCTTCCTTTGAACGAAGCTGGGACGTACCCATTTATAGGCGAAGCAGCACCCCGGACTTTAATTGAGATCCGTCACCCCGAAATTGAAATGCGAAATTTGAAATCAGAACAGTCCGTAAATAATTTTGAGTCTTGAATTGAAAAATATTAGAGCAAATATTTTTGTGCTTGAGGTTCAGGCTGAACAAGCTACAACCATTACCCCAAAATGTCTCAAATGGAATGAGATAACCAAAAATTTGGAGGATTGAAAACCCTCAACTTCCAAGAAATATTGCAAGAAGACAAGCTCAACAAATTACTGAAAAACCTGACAGTAAAATTAATATTAAGTTCGAATCAGGAAAACAAATAATTATTTCACATCCTTCTCAGATTGAATCCTCAACATAATCAACTTCATCCATTCCATATAATAAAGAAGAAAATTTTCAAAATACTTGTATTTCGAGGTTTAGAGGAATACGGTTTAACTCTCCTCTTGCCGAACCAGTTTTTCAAAATGAATCATTTTCGAACCCGAGCTCTCCAACAGCTTCTGAAATGAGACCTCCTTCAATAAATGTTTTAACAAAAGATTTTACAATAAATAAAGAATTTTTAAGTAATGAATTTGAATCTGATCACAATAAGATTCAAAGACATTGGTACTTTCAAACTTTTACAAAGGAATCAACAATCAAAATTAGAGAAACTTATTATAAAGAATTAAATCAGTTAAAACGTAATATTCCATTCTTCAAATCGTTAGAATTATACGCATCAAGGAATCAAATACCAAATGCTTTTATTCAAAATTTTTTAAATGTTAGTACAAACCTTACAACCAGATGGTTAACAACGGATGGAGAAATAATTCAAACTATTCATCCTCCCACAAGCAAATTTAATTATCGATGTTCAAAATCAAGAAATAGTTGCTGCTGCTTTCTGTGGGAGAAGAGAGGAAAAAGAAGGTTCACCCCCTACAGTCAAAGATATAAATAAAATTTATGAACAAAATAATTTTCAAGCTTTAAATCTTAAAATAATTTTAGAATAATTAAACTCAATACATAATAATATAATAAATAATAAGGATAGACAAAAATTGGAACAATCTCCAATAGTCCAACCAATGCCTCAGCGAACATACCAAAATTACTCTATCCCTCAACCAATACCTCGAAGCAACCCTATTCAACAAAGCTTTCCAACTCAACAATCACAGACAAGCCCATTTTTTCAAGGAATTCAACAACCCTCTTTCAAACATTTTAATTTAACTCAAAAAGATAAAGAACAAATAATACTCAGAAAGACACAGAATTCTAATGATGATATTATTGAAAGAATTACTCAAAAGCTCAAATTAATGGATAATCCAACAACTAGTAGCCCTATAATTCAAACTATTTCAAAAGGAGATAATGAAGACTCAAGTGAAGCAACTTCATCAATATCCCTAAGTGAAATAAAAATTCAAAAAAAAAAAGAACAATTTAACACCAATACAATTGAAAAATCTGAATCATCAATAAATAGAATAAAAAATAGCTGGAAAGAAAACAAGTTACCTCTGTATTATTCAATAGAAATGATATCCATGAATGGAATATAAACGAAAAATTTGAATTTGAAATAAAAAAAATACTCTACAACAAATGGCAATGGCATCAATAGCTTACAAAATATGCAATCCCTCATGTACAAACCATATATCAGCCAGATTGATTATTTCTGGATTCTTAGGATAACTTCAATCATGGTGGTCAAGAACTTTACAACTCCTTGAAAGAGAATTAATACTCAATCATACTTATATAAAAAGAAAACAACTTGATCCTAATGAAGTCAATTCACCTTACATCAAAGAAATAGTGGAAGACTTTGCAGAAACATTAATTTGGTCATTAACCGTTGCCTTTCTTGGCTGCATAACTAAAGAACAAGAATCAACAAAATTGTTTTTAACCAATTTAAGATGTCCATCTTTACAAGATTTTCGAAGGTACAAAGATATGTTTTTAACTCATGTACTCAAAAGAGAAGATGGAAACCAACCGTTTTGGAAAGAAAGATTTGTTAATGGTCTTCCAAAATTATTTGCAGGAAGAATAATGACTAAAATTCATGATGTTTATGGAACTCAAACAATTCCATGGTATAATATAACCTATGGACAATTATTTGCTTTTATCAAAAAAGAAGCACTACAATTATGTCAAGAACAAAAATTTCGTAACAATCTCAAAAAGGAACAGACAAGAAAAGAATTAGGTTCTTTCTGCGCTCAATATGGTATCATAATTTCAAACCTCCTTCAAAACAATACAAAAAGAAAACGTTTCAACAAGACCTTAAGTATTATAGAAAGAAAAGAAAAAATAAATATGAACAACCACAACCACTTCAATATTACAAAAACAGAAAAAAAAAAAAAAATTCAAGGAAGAATTCAAACAAAATCCCAATATGCTTCAAATGCAAAAAACCTGGTCATTACTGAAATGAATGTAAAATGAAAGAAAAAATAAATCAAATAGAAGATGAAGACTTAAAAAATAAATTAATGAATTTATTTCTTTCTGATTCAAGCTCAAACAATGAAGACTACATATTTGAATTTCAAGGAAATACAGCTAAGGAATACACATCATCTGATTCAAGTGAGGATTTATGTCCCTACAAAATTAAAACAATTAACATATTAACAAGAGCAAAAAAAGCAGACCTCTTAGATATAGTAGAGAAAATTCAATATCAAAAAATAAGGAAAGAATATCTTCTTAAATTAAAGGAAATTATATTTAAAGAACAAAAGATAACTCGACCAAAGCAACTCAAATCTTTAGAACAAACATTTAAAAAAAAACCTACACCAAATGTATTTAGATAATTTTCAACTAGAGATTTACAAAGAGAAATCAATGAACCAAAAGGACAAATTAAACATTTACAAACAGAATTGATAACAATACAGTATCAAGATTTAGAAACAAAATCAAAACTATCTCTTTTAGAATCAAAAGATTCACAATTAGAATCAAGGTTATTATACATAGAATCTAAAACAAATAATCCAATACAAACTCAATTAGAAAGCATTAACCTACAAATACCAAATGAACCAATCTCAAATGACAAATTTCTTCAAATAATCGAAAGAATAGAATATCAAAACTGGTATGTCTATATAACCCTTCATATTTCGAAGTGTTATAAAATTCAACCTCAAGCCCGGTTGGATTCAGGAGCAAATCTCAATTGCAACCAAGAAGGACTCGTTCCATCAAAATATTATGAGAAAACATTAGAAAGTCTCTACACAGCTAGTGAAAATAAAATAAATATCAAATATAAACTTTCAAATTCTTATATTTGCAATAATAGAGTTTGTTTCAAAACACTATTTATTTTAGTCAAAAATCTTTAGCAATAAATTATATTAGGAACCCTTTTTATAAGCCAAATATATCCTTTTACGGTTACAAAAAAAAAGGAATTCATACTCAAATTATGGACACAAAAGTAACATTTCAATTCTTAAAATTGATCCAACAAAGAGATTTAAATCTCTTACAATCAACAATATTCAAACGAATAAAGCTAATTAGTAACAAGAAAAGTCATATTCAATATCTTCAAACGGAAATAGAGTATCAAAGGATGGAAAAATAATTAGCCCAGTTAAATAAAAAAATAACTCAATTAAACAACAAATTAATTAAAGAAATATGCTTCGATTTTCCTAATGCATTTTGGGAAAGAAAAATTCAATTACCTTATGAAAAAGATTTTAATGAAAAAGATATTCCAACAAAATCCAGACTTATTCAAATGAACAAAGAATTGTTAGAACATTTTAAAAACGAAATTCAAATGCTTTTAAACAAAAATTTAAAATGATCATCACAATTTTCGTGAAGCTCTTCTAGATTTTATGTAAACAAACAAACAGAACTAGAAAGGGGAGTCCCAAGATTAGTCATCAACTACAAACTATTAAACAAACTTCTTCAATGGATAAGATATCCCATTTCAAACAAAAGAGACCTATTAAATAAATTATATGATTCGAATATATTCTCAAAATTTGATTTAAACAGTGGTTTTTGGCAAATTCAGATTGATAAAAAAGATCGTTACAAAACAGCATTTACTGTTCTATTTGGTCACTATGAATGGAATGTAATGCCGTTTGGACTCAAAAATGCTCCATCAGAATTTCAAAACATTTTGAATGACATTTTTACTCAATATATAGATTTCATCATTGTTTACATTGATGATATCTTAGTTTTCTCAAAAAATATTGATCAACATTTCAAACATTTAAATATCCTTATCAACACTATCAAAAGAAATGGTGTAGTCATTTCAGCTTCAAAAATAAAATTATTTCAAACCAAAGTAAGGTTTTTAGGACATGATATTTTTCAAGAAACCATAAAACCTATTGCAAGGGCAATAGAGTTTGCTGACAAATGTCCAAATGAATTAAAAGACAAAACTCAATTACAAAGGTTTTTGGGATGTTTAAATTACGTTGCTGTTTTCTTCTCCAAGATTCACAATATGTGTCAACCATTATACCAAAGGCTTCTAAAAAATCGTCTTCCTTTGATAGAGGACCATACTAAGATAGTGTAAACCCTAAAACAAAGAGTCAAAAATCTCCCATGCCTAACCCTTCCAAATCCAAAAGCGTTTCTCATAGTAGAAACAGATGCTTCGGATATAGGTTATGGTGGTATACTCAAACAAAAGGTGGACTCCAACCCTGAGCAAATAAGTAGATTTCATTCTGGACTTCAGCTTGGAGCTCAAAAAAATTATTCAACAATTGAAAAAGAAGATTTATCCATTGTTCTATGCATTTCAAAATTTCAAGATGATTTATACAACAAAACTTTCCTTTTAAGAATTGATTGCAAATCCGCAAAAGAAGTTTTACAAAATAATGTAAAAAATATATTTTCAAAACAAATTTTTGCAAGATAGCAAGCCATCATTTGATTTTCAAATTGAATTTATTAGAGGAGAAAACAATTGGTTGCCAGACTTCCTTCGAGGAGAATTTCTTCAAAACCATAATACAATTCAATTAATTTCCCCAGGAAAACGTCAAAAGACAAAGGTAAAGGGAAGGTTCAATCTGCAGAAGATTATGCTATGACCCTTGAACCTCATCCTCAATCTTCTTCAATCAAAATTCCAACTCAAAACCCTTTTGAAATTCTAAATGAAGATTTTCCTTCAATCTCCTATTCTGCCACTGTTTCAAGACCTCCAAATCTTCTCTCAATCCAACCTTCTGCTCCTCCTCAATCTCTTAGTCAGAGACTCCAAAATACTTTACCCTCAAACAAATAAATATTTTTCAAAGCCTAAACTTGAACGCATTTTCCTCACCAAATAAAGGGAACCTCTCCCTTTAAATGGAATTCAAAATTTAGTCAAAGCAACTTTTCCTAACAATTTCCAAATGACTTCCGGATGATATTCAAAGGACCCAAAAATTTTATGAATTCATTTTGGTTGATTCAAGTTCTGCCCTTATTAAACACGAAAAATGTAATAATGGCCAAATCCAATACTCAAAGTTCAAAATTTTAAATATTTGGGATATCAAAGATTTTGGTTACACCTCCTATACCTCAAGTCAAACTTTTACTCCAATTGGTTATACTTATCAAGATTACAAAATGGCATGGCTCAGAACTTTTCTTTTCCGACCTTTTGATCATTCTTGGTTCTTTCAATTCCAGAAAAAATCAAGAACTTTTCCAGCCTGGTTTTATGAATGGTGGCGCTTTTTCGGAAGAACTACGGATATTTTTCTAGCAAACGCTAAAGCATTATTCAACATTTTATCCAAAACATTCAGAGGATGATCCTCTTAATGCAATTATAGATTTTCATTCAAATTTTCAAATTCTTTGGATACTTTGATGGTCTTTTTAAGACCGCTCAATTTATGAAACAACCTTATCCCATATCTTTAGTTCAAGAATTCAAAATTAAGTGGTGGGATAAATACGTTCTTGAACGTGATTGTACCACTGATTCCTTATCAAAATTTTCCAAAAACAAAAATAAGAACATTCAAATTCCTAGTCATAATTTTCCAGGAATTCTGAAAACCCCTTCTAAATCTCATCCTTAAAAGGCCTCACCATCAAACTCTTCTAAAAAATCCAAATCCAAAATTTTAAAACAACCCCTAACTCAGCTTCTTTAGCAAATCCATAAATTTTCCTTTGAAGATGATGATGAAGAAGTTAGACTAATTCAATCTATTCTAATTATTCAAGTTTATAAGACTAATTCAATACATGACAAAGAGAAAAGACAAAAGATGCAAAGTATGGCTCAATAATTTAATAAAGGACGGAACCAAAATTAAAAAGATGCACAATACTGCTAAATAATTGCAAATAAAGATGGAAGATGTGTTTCAATTCAAGATAAATTTTTTTTACGGTTACTGTCCGAATTTCAAATTTCGCATTTGAATTACGGGGTGATGGATCTCAATTGAAGTCCGGAGTGCTGCTTCGCCTATAAATGGGGACGTCCTAGCTTCGTTCAAAGGTAAAGCGAAAATTACCAACACAATGCCAGAGTGAAAAATATTAGAGCCAAAATTTTATTTTGTAATTTTATTTCCAAGTATAGTACCTCAGCCATATTCAATCTGTAAATCTCATATCTATTTCAGTTTTATGTTTGTATTTTCAATTACTCTTTTGTACTCAACCTATGTTTAAACTTCTCAATTAATAAATTCCATCTTTCTCATCTTCTTCTGTCTGTGTCCGCCGATCCTATCCCCTATTTGGTATCAGAGCCAAGTTTAAGGTGTTTTCAACAGTAATTTCATGAAAATACTATTAAACACTTATTAGGAACGCTTTGCTATTAAAACACTTATTAGGAGCGTTGGTAAGCCGGCAGTGTAGCGTTGGTAAGCCCGGATAGCGTTGGTAAGTCGTGTGAAAGGTGTTCTCGTTACTGTGTCGCTGGTGTTCCCATTCTCAATAGTGTCAAATAGTAAAACTATTCTCAATGGTGTTAAATAGTAAGACTGTTAGGTGAATGTTGAACCCAAACAACTGAGGCTGCAACCATGTCAGGTTTCAGAATCGTTGGACCATTTAGAAAGATGTTTTCACAATAACCCAGTACTAGTTTACACATTGTTAATTCAAAAGAAGTTTCAAAAGAAATTACAAGCCGAAAAGATTTTGTTAACTGCAGCATTCCAAATGAAAATTTAGAATCAATTTATCAAATTGGTACTTTTGATTTTAAAATGGATTTTTCATGTAAAACACAAGAGAAAGCAATGAATATTGATCAAGAAACCCCAATGATCCAATTGCTTTCAAATTTATCCATTCAAAAACATATTGCAAAAGATTATCATTACATACACTATGGTTTAGTTCAAGTAGCTATCAAACCTTTAACAAGGACAGGACATAACCAACTGGTTATGTTAGCCCTTAGAGAATCAACATATTTACAATATAAAGAGTCTTTACTAACAATTGTTCAAACAAATTTACACAATGGACCAATTTATTTCAATTGTTATCTAAACTTTTCGGTTGCGCTCCGAGATCCTACAATTTTGGATACTTTAACGTAAGATATTCAGTTGCCAAATGTTAATATAAAAGAGAGCAGACAAAACTTTGTTCTCATTTACAGAATTTATTTCAGGCTCTTAGGAAGCCAGCATAACCCAAAATGTCTTAAATAATCTCCTCGTGGAGAAACTTTATTGCTTGAGGTTCAAGCTGAACAAGCTACAACCTATACCCCAAAATGTCTCAAATGAAATGAGATAACCATTCCATAAATTTGGAAGATTGAAAACCCTCAACCTCCAAGAAATATTGCAAGAAGACAAGTCCAACAAATTACTGAAGAACCTGATGGTAAAATTACCATTAAGTTCAAATCAAGAAAACAAAAAATTATTTCACACCCTTCTCAAATTGAATCTTCAACACAATTAACTTCACACTTTCCATATAATAGAGAAGAAGATTTTCAAAATACTTCTACTTCCAGGTTTAGAGGAATACGGTTTAACGCTCCTCTTGCCGAACCAGTTTTTCAAAATGAATCATTTTCAAACTCGAGCTCTCCAGCAGCTTCTCAAATGAGACCCCCTTCAAAAAATGTTTTAACAAAAAATTTTACAATAAATAAAGAGTTTTTAAGCAATGAATTTGAATCTGATCACAATAAGGTTCAAAGATATTGGTACTTTCAAACTTTTACAAACGAATCAACAATCAAAATTAGAGAAACTTATTTCAAAGAATTAAATCAATTAAGATGTGCTATTCCATTCTTCAAATGGTTAGAATCCTACACATCAAGGAATCAAATACCAAACCCATTGATTCAAAATTTTGTAAATGTTAATACAAACCGTACAACCAGATGGTCAACAACAGATGGACAAATAATCCAAACTATTCATCCTCCCCCAAAAAAATTTAATTATCAATGGTCAAAATCAAGAAATGGTTGCTACTCTTTTCCGTGGGGGAAGAGATGAAAAAGAAGATTCACCCCTTACAATCAAAGATATAAATAAAATTTATGAACAAAATAATTTTCAAGCCTTAAATCTCAAAACAATTTCAGAACAATTAAACTCAATACATAATAATATAATAAATAATAAGGACAGACAAAAATTGGAACAATCTCCAATGGTCCAATCAATGCCTCAACCAACATACCAAAATTATTCTATCCCTCAACCAATACCTCAAAGCTACCCTATTCAACAAAGCTTTCCAACACCACAATCACAGACAAACCCATTTTTTCAAAGAATTCAACAACCCTTTTTCCAATCCTTTAATTTAACTCAAAAAGATAAAAAAAAAAAATAAAACTCAGAAATACACAGAATTCTGATGATGATATTATTAAAAGAATTACTTAGAAGCTCAAATTAATGTATAATCCAACAACTAGTAGCCCTACAATTCAAACTATTTCAAAAGGAGAAAATGAAGACTCAAGTGAAGAAATTTCATCAATATCACTAGTGAAATAGAAATTCAAAAAAAGGAAGAATAATTTAACACCAATACAATTGAAAATCCTGAATCATCAATAAATAGAATAAAAAAATAGTCGGAAAAACCAACCTACAAAAATTATTATCCAAGACCAATTCCTCTTGATGTGCAATATGAAGAAAGAAATAAATTTACCTCTGTTTCATTCAATGAAAATGATATCCATGGATAGAATATAGACGAAAAATCTGAATATGAAATCAAAAATACACTACAACAAATGGCAATGGCATCAATAGCTTACGAAGTATCCAATCCTTCACGTATAAACCATATATCAGCCAAATTGATTGTTTCTGGATTCTCAGGACAACTGCAATTATGGTGGTCAAGAACTTTACAACTCCATGAAAGAGAATTAATACTCAATCATACTCATATAGAAAGAAAACGACTTGACCCTAATGACGTCAATTCACCTTTCATTGAAGAAGTAGTGGAAGATGATGTAGAAATATTAATTCGGTCAATAAACAATGCCTTTCTTGGCAGCATAACTGAAGAACAAGAATCAGCAAAATTGTTTTTAACCAATTTAAAATTTTCATCTTTACAAGATTTTCGATGGTACAAACACATGTTTTTAACTCATGTACTCAAAAGAGAAGATGGAAACCAACCATTTTGGAAAGAAAGATTTGTTATTGGACTTCCAAAATTATTTGCAGAAAGAATAATGACTAAAATTCAAGATGTTTGAGGAACTCAAACAATTCCATGGTATAATATAACCTATGGACAATAATTTTCTTTTACCAAAAAAGAAGCATTACAATTATGTAAAGAACAAAAACTTCGTAACAATCTCAAAAAGGCACAAACAAAAAAGAATTATGATCTTTCTGTGCTCAATATGGTATTCATAATTTCAAACCTCCTTCAAAACAATACAAAAAGAAAACATTTCAACAAGACCTTAAGTATTATAGAAAGAAAAGAAAAAATAAATATAAACAACCACCACTACTAGTGGTGGTCGTGGGCCGGGTCGGGCCTGGCCTGGGCCTGGGCCCGGGCCCGGCTGGCCCTGCCCTGTAGCGGGCCGGCCCGGGCCCGAGGGCTTCCAGGGCCGGGAATGGCCCGGGACCAGGCCCGGGCCCACTACAGTGCCGGCGGGCCGGGCCGGCCTTTTTAACTAAATTAAAAAATGCATAGTCATTTTGTACTAAAATTATTGTAATTCATTGATAAATAATATGAGATACAAATATATTTCTTTCAAAGTATACATATTCAAAAAAAATAATACTAAATATATATAATAAATAAAATACAATATACAACAAGTAATTATCAAAAAAATATCAGTAAATAAATAACGTATCAAATACAAATACAAAGTTGGGGCCTAATATTTAAAAATATTAATTTATTTATCAAAAAATATAAAGTTTGACATATGGAGTGTGCGGTCATCTTTTGACGTAAATATTTGAAAGTAAATAATTAACATACAAAAGTCTTGAATCTTGATATCAGTCATATCGGGGGGTTTCTACGCCATCATTTGACGTATCAGTTGTGCGGTCGTCTTCTTCATCGCTCGATGAATCCATCTTCATTCTCTGTTGATCTCTTGCCTGAGCTAGCAGCCAATCCTTCAAGCACACGGACATCTCCAAGCTCGACGGCGATAACTTCGCCCTCTTCGTTCCAAGCAACCTGCCACCAAGACTGAAAGCACACTCCGATGCTACTGAAGACACCGGACAACTTGGTATATCACGTGCCATGGTAGAAAGCACGGGATACTGGGTTTGGTTTGTGTTCCACCATTGCAACAAATCAAAATTCGGGTTGCCCGGCGGCCCGAAAATATGGACCATCGGTGTCCGCAAATAATAATCTAACTCGTCACATGATGTGGGGGCTGCTGTGGGCGTAAATTGCTCCAACAATTTCCACGAATATGACGTGTGTGAACTACTTCCACTAGATATGGAAGATCCTACTGCAGCAGTACTAGGATTATTGGACGCTAATTGATGGGAATATTGAGAAAATAAACTATGCAAGTCGTTATCGACATCGGCAATGAAAGTGTCGATATTAAGAGAAGGATTCAAATACGTGAAAAAATGTTGGCAAAACAAGTTGAAACCTGAGCGTTTACAACGAGGGTCTAAAATAATAGCAAAGCAGTAAGTAAGAGATAGTTTAGAAAAATATTTGGCAAGCTTTTCTTTCATTGCCGCAATCGATCCGAACAAAATGGGGTTGGATTGATTACCCACCATCCAATTTACAATATCAAGTAATATTGATATTGCTTGAGGCATGGTCGGATAGTAGCAACCTGAAAAAAATGTTGTCGCGTCTTTAAACATGCTAAAAAATTTACAAATTTCATCTATTGTCTCCCAATGTATACCGTCCAGGTTGTAATCGCGCCATTCTACACGATTTTTCTGGGCGAATTCCATCAGAGCATCTTTGTATGGTAGAATGCGCTCTAACATTACTACCATAGACGACCACCTAGTCTTGGAGTCTAATTTAAATTGTTTATATTCTATGTTATGCAACCTACATACATTTTTAAATCTTTTTTTCCTAGCGACGGATGCTTTAATTGATATTATTACAGATCTTAAGGTGGCAAGGGATGCGTCTATAAGATCTAAACCATCCATTACCATTAAATGCAAAATGTGACAGATGCAACGAATATGAAAACACTTCCCACCTAACATGGGTCTCATTTTCCTAATTAAATGTGCTACGGATGCAGTGTTATTAGAAGCATTGTCAAACGTAATACTGAAGATACGTTGTTCTATGCCCCAATCGCGGACTGCCGACATAATCGCACCCGTAATTACCTCGGCAGTATGGGGGCAATCTAAAAGCCCAAAATGAATTATTCTCTTCTGGATGATGAAGGATTCATCGGTCCAGTGTGCCGTTATGCACATATAAGGTTGGCCGGGTTTGGACGTCCATACCTCCGACGTCAACGAGAACATGCTCGTGTTCGTCGCAAAAAGTGTATGTATCCCAATTTTAAGATTGTGGTACAACGTAAAAGCGTCCCGCTTTACGGTGTTCCGAGGAATCCTCACAATTGCGGGGTTCACATTTCGTTGGAGGTAGTCGACGAAATGTGGGTTTTCGCCGGTACTAAAAGGCCTTTCACTCAAAATTATATATTTAGCTAGCCCCCTACGGTTGCTCTCCTGAGAGAACCTAAAATTAGCAAGTGCACCGGTCACTTGCTGTACTAAACGTTGTTGGCTCTTTTCCGGGAATTGCTCGGGGTGGCACCTAAGTATATGTCTATGTAGTGTGCCCGTCCCACTGTCGGGTTGATGGCTAAAATTCTTAGGTGGGTCACATAATTTACAGGTTGCTTTATTAGTTGTCTTATTAAGGATAAAGTGCTTCCATACCCCACTAGTTGTACGCCTACTAGTCAAGGTACTAGTTTCAGGCTGGGCATCTGTGGTGGGGGTGGGTTTCTCATCAGTTTGTGAGTCTCCAACCCCACCACTACCTAACTCATGATAATCTTGTGGTTGTGAAAAGTTATAATCTATGCTATCATCAGGGTATTGGGGTGTTGGGTCTGGTTGTATAAAAGCTCGTTCTTCAGTATCAAGTAAGACAATTCTAGTCCGTTTTGGGATTCTGGGTGGCCGAGAAGAGCTAGAACTAGCACGACCGGCTCCAGATGATGAAGAGTTGTATGCCATATTAGTATAAATGATTATTATTTATAAAATGCAAGTAGTAATGCAAATTAAATAACTAAAAATGCGAATAAAAAAAAATTACGATACTAAAATTACCGAAACGAGAGAACAATGAAATTCACACTTCAGCCAAATACTTTACGAACTTCGAACTTCAGAGCATAATTTTGCAATTAGCAAATTAGAGAAGATAGGAGATGATGAATGTATAGAGAGAGAAGAGAGAATTGAAGATTTTGTGAGAAAATGAGTTGGGGAGGTTTAAGTATTTATAGAAAAAAATATATATAATTTTTTTTTTTTTTTTTTGTAAAAATAGAGCCGTTGGCTCTTTTGGGCCGGGCCGGGTCCAGGCCCTAAAAAAAACATGCCCGAGGCCCGGCCCGGCCCGCTACAGTACCGTGCGGGCTGGGCCGGGCCATAAACGGGCCGGGCCGACCCGGCCCGTTGGCCACCACTAACCACTACCTCAATATTACAAAAAATAAAAAAAATATATTCAAGGAAGAAATCAAACAAAATCCCAATATGCTTCAAATGCAAAAAACCTGGTCATTACCGAAACGAATGTAAAATAAAAGAAAAAATAAATAAAATAGAAGATGAAGATTTAAAAAATAAATTAGTGAATTTATTTCCTTCTGATTCAAGCTCAAACAAAGAAGACTATATATTTGAAATTCAAGAAGATATAGCTGATGAAGACACATCATCTGATTCAAGTGAAGATTTATGTCCCTGCAAAATTAAAACAATTAACGTATTAACAAGAGCAAATAAATAAGACCTCTTAGAGATAGTAGAAAAAATTCAAGATCAAGAAATAAGGAAAGAATATCTTCTAAAATTAAAGGAAATTATAGTTAAAAAACAAAAGATAACTCGACCAAAGCAACCCAAATCTTTAGAACAAATATTTGAAAAATATCATACACCAAATGTATTTAGACAAATTTCAACTGGAGATTTACAAAGAGATATCAATGAACTAAAGGGACGAATTAAAAATTTACAAACAGAATTGATAACAATACAGTATCAAGATTTAGAAACAAAATCAAAACTCTCTTTTAGAATCAAAAGATTCTCAATTAGAATCAAGGTTATCATGCATAGAATCTAAAACAATGAATCAAATATAAACTCAATTAGAAAATATTAACTTACAAATACCAGATGAACCAATCACAAATGACAAATATCTTCAAATAATCGAAAGAATAAAATATCAAAAATGGTATGTCTATATAACTCTTTATATTTCGAAGGATTATAAAATTTAAACTCAAGCCCTGTTGGATTCAGGAGCAGATCTCAATTACATCCAAGAAAGACTCGTTCCATCAAAATATTATGAGAAAATATTAGAAAGTCTCCACACAGCTAGTGGAAATAAAATAAATATCAAATATAAACTTTCGAATTCTTATATTTGCAATAATGGAGTTTGTTTCAAAACACCATCTATTTTAGCCAAAAATTTTCAACAACAAATTATATTAGGAACCCCTTTTATAAGTCAAATATATCCTTTTACGGTTACAAAAGAAGGAATTCATACTCAAATTACGGACACAAAAGTGACATTTCAATTCTTAAATCCGATCCAACAATGAGATCTAAATCTCTTACAACCAAAAAAGTTCAAACGAATAAACCTATTATAACAAGAAACGTCATATTCAATATCTTCAAAAGGAAATAGACTATCAAAGGATTGAAAAACAATTAGCCCAGTCAAATGAAAAAAATAACTCAATTAAACAACAAAATAATTGAAGAAGCATGCTCAGATCTTCCTAATGCATTTTGGGAATAAAAAAGACATAAAATTCAATTACCTTATGAAAAAGATTTTAATAAAAAAAAAATCCAACAAAAGCCAGACCTATTAAATTGAAGAAAGAATTAATAGAACATTGCAAAAACAAAATTCAAATGCTTTTAGAAAAAAATTAATAAGACCATCAAAATCCTCTTGGAGCTGTTCTGCATTTTATGTTAATAAACAAGCAAAACTAGAAAGAGGAGTCCCAAGATTAGTCATCAACTACAAACCATTAAAAAAAATTCTTCAGTGGATAAGATATCCAATTCCAAACAAAAAAAGGCCTATTAAATAGATTACATGATTCAAATATATTCTCAAAATTTGATTTAAAAAGTAGTTTTTGGCAAATTTAAATTGATGAAAAAGATCGTTACAAAACAACATTCACAGTTTCATTTGGTCACTATGAATAGATGTAATGCCATTTGGACTCAAAAATGCTCCATCAAAATTTCAAAACATTATAAATGATATTTTTACTCAATATACAGATTTCATCATTGTTTACACCGATGATATCTTAGTTTTTTCAAAAAATGTTGATCTACATTTCAAACATTTAAATATCCTTATCAACACTATCAAAAGAAACGGTTTAGTCGTTTCAGCTTCAAAAAATGAAATTATTTCTAACCAAAGTAAGGTTTTAAGGACATGATATTTTCCAATGAACCATAAAACCTATTGCAAGAGCAATAGAGTTTGCTGAAAAATTTTCAAATGAATTCAAAGACAAAATTCAATTACAAAGGTTTTTGGGATATTTAAATTATGTTGCTGATTTCTTCCCCAACCTTCGCCATGTGTATCAACCATTATACCAAAGGCTTAAAAAAAAAATCCTCTTCCTTGGACAGAGGACCATACTAAGATAGTGCAAACCTTAAAACAAAGAGTTAAAAATTTTCCATGCCTTACCCTTCCAAATCCAAAAGCGTTTCTTATAGTAGAAACAAATGCTTCGGATATAGGTTATGGTGGTATATTCAAACAAAAGGTGGACCAAAACCTTGAGCAAATAATTAGATTTTATTATGGACTTTGGCTTGGAGCTCAAAAAAATTATTCAACAATTAAAAAAGAAGTTTTATCCATTGTTCTATGCATTTCAAAATTTCAAGATGATTTATACAACAAAACTTTCTTTTTAAGAATTGATTGCAAATCCGCAAAAAAAGTTTTACAAAATGATGTAACAAATATAGTTTCAAAACAAATTTTTGCAAGATGGCAAGCCATCCTTTATGTATTTGATTTTCAAATTGAATTTATTAGAGGAGAAAATAATTCGTTGCCAGACGTCCTGTCCAGAGAATTTCTTCAAAACCATAATACAATTCAGTTAATTTCCCCAGGAGAATGTTAAAAGATAAGGGTAAAGGGAAGGTTCAATCTGTAGAAGATTATGCAATGACCCTTAAACCTCATCCTCAATCTTCTTCAATCAAAATTCCACCTCAAAACTCTTTCGAAATTCTAAACGAAGATTTCTTTCAATCTCCTATTATGCCGCAGTTTCAAGACCTCCAAATCCTCTCTCAATCTAACGTCCTGCTCCTCCTCAATCTCTTAATTAGAGACTCCAAAATACTTACCCGCTCAAACAAATAAATATTTTCCAATGCCTAAACTTGAACACATTTTCCTCACAAAAAAAAAAGAACTTCTCCCTTTAAGTGGAATTCAAAATTTAGTCAAAGCAACTTTTCCTGACAATTTCCAATGACTTCCAGATGATATTCAAAGGACCCAAAAATTTTATGAATTCATTTTGGTTGATTCAAGTTCTGCCCTTATTAAACATGAAAAATGTTATAATGTGCAAATTCAATACTCAAAGTGCAAAATTTTAAATATATGGGATATCAAAGATTTTGGTTACACCTTCTATACCTCAAATCAAACTTTTATTCCAACTGTTTATACTTATCAAGATTACAAAATGGCTTGGTTTAGAACTTTTCTTTTCCGATCTTTTGATCATTCTTGGTTCTTTCAATTCCAGAAACCATCAAGAACTTTTCCAACCTGGTTTTATGAATGGTGGCGCTTTTTCGGAAGCACTACTGATATTTTTTCAGTAAACGCCAAAGCATTATTCAACATTTGTTCAAAACATTTAGAGGATGATCCTCTAAATGCAATAATAAATTTTCATTTAAATTTTCAAATTCTTTGGATACTTTATTGGTCTTTTAGACCGCTCAATTTCTAGAACAACCTTATCCCATATCTTTAGTTCGAGAATTCAAAATTAAGTGGTGGGATAAATACGTCCTTGAACGTGATTGTACCACTAATTCCTTATCAAAATTTTTCGAAAACCGAACTAAGAACATTCAAATTTCCAGTCATAATTCTCCAGGCATTATAAAAACCCCTTCTAAATCTCATCCTCAAAAGGCCTCACCATCAAACTCTTCAACAAAATCAAAATCCAAAATTTCAAAAGAACTCCTAGCTCAGCTCCTTCAGCAAATCCAGAATTCTTCCTTTGAAGATTATGATGAAGAAGTCAGTTCTAGTTAAAGTGATCCATGCAATCCATTATGATGATTCAAGTTTACAAGACTAATTCAATACAGGACAAAGGGAAAAGGCAAAAGATGCACAGTATGACTCAATAATTCAATAAAGGACGAAAGCAAAATCCAAAAGATGCACAGTACTTGTCAATAATTGCAAATAAAGACGGAAGACGTGTGTTTCAATTCAAGACTAAAAATTATTTACGGTTACTGTTCGAATGTCAAATTTTGCATTTCAATTCCGGGGTGACGGATCTCAATTGAAGTCCGTGGTGCTGCTTCGCCTATAAATGGGGACGTTCCAGCTTCATTCAAAGGCAGAGCAAAAATTACCAACACAATACCAGAGTCAAAAATATTAGAGCAAAAATTTTATTTTGTAATTTTATTTCTAAGTATAGTACTGCCATATTAAATCTGTAAGTCTCATAAGTATTTCAATTTTATGTTTGTATTTTCAATTACTCTTTCGTACTGAACCTATGCTTAAACCTCTCAATTAATAAATTCCATCTTTTACATTCGTGTAATTTCATTACACGAATTATTTCAACCTATGTATTTCAATTTTTTAATTGTTTGAGCTGGGAGAAGATTGTTTCAGAAATTGAGAAAATGGTTTCAACCTATGTATTTCGATTTTATGTTTGGACAGAGGAAGAATTTTCTCAATTTTTGGAACAATCTTCTTCAATCCAAACGATCCTATTTAAGGGTCATTGCCTAACCCTTCAAAATTCAAGAGCGTTTTTCATAGTAGAAACAGATGCTTCAGATATAGGATATGGTGGTATACTCAAACAAAAGGTGGACTCCAGTCCTGAACAAATAATTAGATTTCATTCTAGACTGTGGCTTGGAGCTCAAAAAAATTATTCAACAATTGAAAAAGAAGTTTTATCCATTGGTCTATGCATTTCAAAATTTCAAGATGATTTATATAACAAAACTTTCCTTTTAAGAATTAGTTGCAAATCCGCAAAAGAAGTTTTACAAAATGATGTAAAAATTATAGTTTCAAAACAAATTTTTGTAAGATGGCAAGCCATCCTTTTTGTATTTGATTTTCAAATTTTTGCAAGGGTAAAACCTGAATCAACCAAAATGAATTCATAAAATTTTTGGGTCCTTTGAATATCATCTGGAAGCCATTAGAAAATTTCAAGAAAAGTTGCTTTGACTAAATTTTGAATTCCACTTAAAGGGAGAGATTCTCTTTGTTTGGTGAGCAAAATGTGTTTAAGTTGAGGCTTTGAAAAATATTGATTTGTTTGAGCGGGTAAAATATTTTAGAGTCTCTGATTAAGAGATTGAGGATGAGCAGGAGGTTGGATTGGGAGAGAATTTGGAGGTCTTGAAACAGCGGCAGAATATGAGATTGAAGGAAAATCTTCATTTAGAATTTCGAAAGGGTTTGGAGTTGGAATTTTGATTGAAAAATATTGAGGATGAGGTTTAAGGGTCATTGTATAATCTTCTGCAGATTGAATCTTCCCTTCACCTTTGTCTTTTGACATTCTCTTGGAATTAATTGAATTGTATTATGGTTTTGAAAAAATTCTCTGGAAAGGAAGTCTGGCAACAAAATGTTTTCTCCTCTAATAAATTCAATTTGAAAATCAAATACTGAAAAGATGGTTTGCCATCTTGCAAAAATTTATTTTGAAACTATATTTTTTACGTCATTTTGTAAAACTTCTTTTGCGGATTTACAATCAATTCTTAAAAGAAAAGTTTTGTTATATAAATCATTCGGAAATTTTGAAATACATAAAACAATGGATAAAACTTCTGTTTTAATTGTTGAATAATTTTTTTGAGCCCCAAGCCAAAGTCCAAAATGAAATTTAATTATTTTCTCAGGATTGGGGTCCACCTTTTGTTTAAGTATACCACCATAACTTATATCCGAAGCATATGTTTCTACTATGAGAAACGCTTTTGGATTTGGAAGGGTTAGGCATGGGAGATATTTGACTCTTTGTTTTAGGGTTTGCACTATCTTAGTATGGATCTTTGTCCAGGGAAGAGGATTTTTTTGAAACCTTTGGTATAATAGTTGACACATAATGCGTAGGTTGGGAAAGAAATCAACAACGCAATTTAAACATCCCAAAAACCTTTGTAATTGAGTTTTGTCTTTTAATTCATTTGAAAATTTGTCAGCAAACTCTATTGCTCTTGCAATAGGTTTTATGGTTCCTTGAAAAATATCATGTCCTAAAAACCTTACTTTGGTTTGAAATAATTTCATTTTTGAAGCTGAAACCACTAAGCCATTTTTTTTATAGTGTTCATAAGGATATTTAAATGTATGAAATGTTAATCAACATTTTTTGAGAAACTAAGGTATCATCAATGTAAACAATGATGAAATCTATATATTGAGTAAAAATGTCATTCATAATGTTTTGAAATTCTAATGGAGCATTTTTTAGTCCAAACGGCATTACATTCCATTCATAGTGGCCAAATGGAACTATAAATGCTGTTTTGTAACGATCTTTTTCATCAATCTGAATTTTCCAAAAATCACTTTTTAAATCAAATTTTGAGAATATATTCAAATCATGTAATCTATTTAATAGGTCTCTTTTGTTTGGAATATATTTGAATCATGTAATCTATTGAAGAACTTTGTTTAATGGTTTGTAGTTGATGACTAATCTTGGGACTCCCCTTTCTAGTTCTACTTGTTTGTTTACATAAAATCCAAAACAACTCCAAGGAGATTTTGATGGTCTTTTTAAATTTTTGTTTAAAAGCATTTGAATTTCATTTTTACAATGTTCTAATAATTCTTTGTTCATTTGAATAAGTCTGGCTTTTGTTGGAATATCTTTTTCATTAAAATTTTTTTCATAAGGTAATTGAATTTTTCTTTCCCAAAATACATTAGAAAGATCGGAGCATATTTCTTTAATTATTTTGTTGTTTAATCGAGTTATTTTTTCATTTAACTGGGCTAATTATTTTTCAATCCTTTGATACTCTTTTTTCTTTTTGATAATATTAAATATGACTTTTCTTGTTACTAATTAGGTTTATTTGTTTGAATATTATTGATTGTAAGAGATTTAAATCTCTTTGATGGATCGGATTTAAGAATTAAAATGTTACTTTTGTATCCATAATTTGAGTATGAATTCCTTCTTTTGTAACCGTAAAAGGATATATTTGACTTATAAAAGGGGTTCCTAATATAATTTGTTACTGAAGATCTTTGACTAAAATAAATGGTGTTTTGAATCAAACTCTATTATTACAAATATAAGAATTTGATAGTTTATATTTGATATTCTTTTTATTTTCACTAGCTATGTGGAGACTTTCTAATATTTTCTCATAATATTTTGATGGAACGAGTCCTTTTTTGATGCAATTGAGATCTGCTCCTGAATCCAACAGGGCTTGAGTTTGAATTTTATAATCCTTCGAAATATGAAGAGTTATATAGACATATTTAATCATTTTTAGGGTGACTTAAATTAATTTTTAATCTATAAACTTTTGCGAAATAAATTTTTAGTTTAAAATTTTATATATATTTAATGAAATATTCTAAATAATAGTGTGAAAGAATAAAAAGTGATCTATTTTACACCTTTATATACCTTTTTTGTGGACTATTTTACTAAAAGTATGTAAATTTTTGGATAAAAAATTTATTTTACAAAATTTATAGATTAAAAAATTAGTATAATAAACCTCAAAATACTATTATGTGATTAAAAAATTAATATAATAAACATCAAAATACTATTATGTAATATACCCTATTTTTATTTTATATATTATATTCTATTAATATTTTATACCATTTTGATAATTTAATTATTTTTATTTTATATATTATATTTTAAAATACCTAAAAAATATGAGAATTTTTCATTTATAGTTTAAAAAATTATAGCTAAAATGCTCTGAAGTCTATAAATTTTGTATATCCAGTATCCCTATTGAGATTTAGTGGATTTTTGTTGTGAAATATTAACATAAAATCTGATTTCCTTAATATATAGATATTTATTGTTAAATTTTGATTATCTCTTCTGCGTGGTATGACACTTGATTTTAGCGAAACTTCCATTAGATTCCAATTATCTTTCTAGTATATTAGTATTTTTTTAGTGAAAATTAACAAAATTTTAACAATAATTTATCAAATTTTAATGTATGATTACCAAATAATAAAATTTTTAAATAAAAAAACATTATATATTATATATTAAAAATATCAAAATATTTAAATAATAAATTTATAAATTTTATGATAAGTAAATTATAAATTCAATTAAATTGTAGGTCCAAAAAAAATTTTAATTAAATTAAGGGAGTTATTATGTCAAGGCAAAAATTATTATTGTTTGCACAATAATATGCTTTTAAAAAATGAGATTCATAAGATTATTTTAAAAATAACAATTTTGTTGATAGTAATAATTTTATCCGATAATAAGATATTCTAAATTAATTATAACATATTGTGCTTACGAAAAAAAAGGTCAAGTGGGTTGCAGGGTTGACTGTCGTTTGACTTACAAGTAGAAGCGCGGTCGATGTGAGTTGGCGGATGCAGACGGATCAATTCGGACCATTTTTCTCTTTTTTTTTTTTCTATAAAATTGGGCACACGTTGGGACACTTGGACTCCATTTATTTGGGCAAAAACGTCTATCATAGAAATTAGTTTTCCCATTTTTTATTATTTGTTGTATATTTAGTAACAAAAAAGGTTTTTCAGAGGAAAATTTTTTCCACCTATAGACATTTAATGTCATAATATTAGACAAAAATTGAACCAAATAATTAAACTCAGCTTGGATGTTAATTTGATACTGTTTCAACAGAACAATTTTAAACAATTTGAATTGCTATATATAGGGAAGTTATCAGAGTGCCGCGAGATTTTAGCATTTATTACATAGTTACAATGATGTTTAGGTAATATACAACAATATATTTTGAAGTTTAAAAACTTTATCATTCAAGTACCCTTGAGTTTAATATTTTTATGAGTCATTACTTTTTATGTGGAACCCGATTTAGTACATGATAGGCAAACAACATGGCTTTCCCCCATAAGCTCGAGAGTAAGCCCGAGCCAATAAACATGGTCATTCATCATTTCCTAAAGGGTTCAATTTTTCCTCTCAGCTATACCATTATGCTGAGTTGTATAAGGGACTGAGATCTCGTGAATTATGCCAAGTTTCTTACAATGTTTCTTGAGGAAGATAGTATCATACTCACCTCTTTAATCAGACCTAACCCTCTTGATCCTACGGTCTAATTGGTTCTCAACCTGAACTTTATATTTAAGAAACATTTCCTCAGTCATATCTTTAGTAGGAGATAAACCTTAGTGAATCTCAAGTGGTCATCTATAAAGGTAATGTAATATCTTAAGGGCATTAGCGGTGCGTCAATCAGGCAAGCTGCCCCACACCACCATATAGGGCTACGGATAATATTAAGAGCATTAAGCTCAGCCTCGCTCATGGCAGATTCCGCAGATCTTACAACCATTCATATAGCAAACATGGGAAGGGTTTGAGTGATTATCACAAATTTCTTGGTCTTTGACTTCTTTTGACCCATTGAACATCGAGAGTAACTCCCAAGATGGGTATCCGCAAGGATTAGGCCAAACATAGGGGCTTTAGACCAATTCCTTTGCTTTTTCATTTATCAATTTCCTTGCAAGGCTTTTTGTTAGAGGATCTGCCAGTTTTTCTCACTCCTCACAAATTCGAGTGAGATCACATTATTTGCGATCAAATTTCACACGACAACATGCTTGAGGCGAATATGCCTCTGCTTGCCATTATAAACCTCACTTTGAGCAACTCCTATGGCTACTCGTGAGTCACAGTGCAACAATACTGATGGCACGGGTTTCCCCCACAATGGAATGTCTCCCAAGACACTCCTCAGCCATTCAACTTCCAAACCTGCTATCTCAAGAGCAATAAATTCTGACTCCATGGTCGATTTGTTTGTAGATGATTTCCATGACATAGCACAATTAGCAAGCATAAATACATAGCAACTAGTAGAACGAATTTCATCACAATTAGACACCCAATTAGCATCACAGCATTCCTGTAACACAACAAGGAACCTTTTATAATGTAAACCCCAATTCATGGTACCTCTAAGATACTGTAACAACTTTCTCAAGGCATTCCAGTGCTTCCTCACTAAAATTATGGGTGTAACGAACTAAGTTTACTAACGACATGGGCAATATTAGGACGAATATAGTTCATTAAAAAGATTGCGCTACAAATTATCTTAGCGCATTCAGCCTGTGATACACTATCTCCTGTGTCTTTTATCAAATGGACACTTGGGTCATATAGAGTCTTAGTAGGTGTGTCATCAAAGTGACCAAATTTCATCAATATTTTCTCCACATAATGGGATTGGCTTAAGGTCAAACCCTCAGGTGTTTTAGTTATTTTAACCCTGAGTATCACATCAGCCTCACCTAAGTCTTCATATCAAAACATGTACTCAAGATAGACTTAGGGTCATTCACATTATTCACACTCGCTCTAAAGATAAGCATGTCATCAACATAAAAACAGATAATCTCACAAATATTATCAACATACTTTGAATACACACAAGCATAACCACTTTTTACAACAAAACCATGTGTGACCAGGGTACAATCAAATTTTTGATGCCATTGTTTAGGAGCTTGCTTGAGTCCATACAAAGACTTTACAAGTTTACACACTTTATGCTTCGTACCAGAAATCTCAAACCTCTCGGGTTGTTCAAATTTCTTCCTCAAGGTCACCATTCAAATATGCATTTTTAACATCCATTTGATGTATTACAAAGTTATGTGCAGATGCTAGAGCTAACATGGCTCTCACAGTGGCAATCTTGGTCACGGGGTGAGTAAGTATCAAAGAAATCTATTTTTAGCAACCAGCTTGGCCTTGAACTTCTCTATGGACCCATCAATCCTTAGTTTCTTTCTAAACACCCACTTACACCCTATAGGTTTGCATCATCTAGGAAGGCCCACTAAAATCCAAGTGTTATTGGTCGTTATAGAATCTAGTTCATTACTTATAGCCTATCTCCAAAAAGGAGCATTTATGGTTCTCATGGCCTTATCATAAGTTTTAGGATCTTCCTCTAGCATGAATGCACTCACAACATGTTCATCAAACTCATGACATTCGGACAATAATGTAGTTATGAAGTCTGGTCCAAAACTAGTCTAAGTTTGAGCCCTTTTACATATTCTAATTTCCTGAACCTCGAGTTTAGGAGGTGCATGACTAGATGATGATGCAGATGCAATAGGCACAGAATCAAGTAATGAAGCATGCATAGATTCTTTCATGGGAAATTTATTCTTGAAGAATTCAACATCTAGAGATTTCATTACCTTACCGAGCCTAGGGTTTGAATCATTCAATAACATGAATTTATATGTAGCACTATTTATTGCATAACCAACAAAGATAGCATCTATAGTTTTAGGACCAATTTTACTTCTCTTAAATTTAGAAATTTCTACTTTAGCTAGACACCCCCACACTTTTAAGTATTTCAGGTTAGGATCGTAGCCCTTCCCCCAGAAGCTCGAGGGTAAGCCTGAGCTAATAAGCATGGCATTCATCATTTCTTAAAGGGTTCGATTTTTCGTCTTAGCTATACCATTCTATTAAGGTGTATATAAGGGGTTGAGACCTCATGAATTATGTCAAGTTTCACACAATGTTTCTTGAGGAAGGTAGTATCATACTCACCTCCTCTACCAGACCCAACCCTCTTGATCCTATGGTCTAATTGGTTCTGAGCCTCTGCTTTATATTTAAGAAACATTTCCTCAACCCCATCTTTAGTACTTAGGAGATAAACCATAGTGAATCTCGAGTGGTCATCTAGGAAGGTGATGTAATATCTTTTACCACTAGGTCAGAATGCACTAGCTCGAGTAGACTCGAGGTCCTTTCTATTGATTTGTTAAATGGTTTCTTTGGATGTTTGGCCTCGACGCATATTTCACATTTATGAGGTTTGGTTGAATCACAATTAGAGATTAAACTCATTTGTTTAAGTTTCTTAACCGAGTTATAATTTACATGTCCAAGTCAAGCAAGTTACAAATCAAGAGATTCAACAATATAAACAGAAAAACCCTGCCCTGACGAAGTTGGTATCATTAGTGAGGATTAACTTGTCAGACTCGAACGTCAACTTAAAGCTTGCTTTGTTCAACAACGCACCCGATACTAAATTCCTACTCACATCAGGAACATGCAGCACATTCAGCAAGCATAAAGTCTTTTTAGAGTTGAGTTTAAGGAGGACCTTTCCCTTGCCCAGGACAGGGACGGAACTAGAAGTGCCTATGTACACCTTTTCCTCACCTGTGGCTATCTCATATTCATGGAACAAGTCCTTATTGTTGTAGATGTACCTCATGGAAATAGTATCTACAATCCACTCGACAATGGTCCCGACCATATTGACCTTGTAGATCATGGCAACAAACACGTCTTCTTCCTCGGTGAGATTAGCCTGGGGCCTAAGTTCTATGTGCTTTCTAGGTTCGAATCTCTTCCTGCAGTTCCTTGACGCGTGGCCTGTCTTTCCACAAGTCCAACATGTTCCTTTGTTTCTCCTTTGGCTATCATTAGCATTTTCTAGTGGCCTCTTTCCTCGAGATTGGCCTTGTTTACTGCTAGAGCCTTCTTCTCGAGAATTAGGTCTGCCCTTGTTCCAAGGCTTCTTGAACTTGCTTTTCTTTCCTGAGTTTCTTGACTCAACAAGGTTAGCTGCCAAGGAGAAGTTCTTAGATGACTTCCCATAGGCTTGTTTATGATTCTGATCTTCTAAATTAATATGGGATGTTAGTTCCTGTAAAGTTGTGCCCTTCTTCTTATGTTTTAAAGATACTTATAGTTTTTCCAAGAAGGAGGTGGCTTTTAAATTATGCAGTTAGCTTGAAACGTTTCACAAAACTTCATGCTTTCATTTAGGATATTAGTGCATAAAGTTTCATATGCATGAATTTGATCAAGAATAGGTTTCTCATCTACGATGGTAAAAGCTAACTACCTACTACATAAATATTTTTAGCCGCGTTATCATCGGAGCCATACTTGTTTAATAATGGTTCCTGCATCTCTTTAGCAGTTTTCATATTACTCTAAATTTGGTAAAGAGGCGATGTCATATAATGGAGAAGCATCCTCTACAAGTACAGTTTTCTTTCTCAAAATCTTTATTGGTCTTTGGTGGGGCTCTATCATTAAACAAAGTATAATGAACCTCGATTTGGCCTTGGAAGAAATCCATCTTTTCATCTCACATCTTGCAATTCTTTCCATCCAAGGGCTTAATTTTTGACATATCAAGTATAGTAAAGCCCCCATGATTTATATTTTGATTACTCATTATAATAAACGACTTAGATTGTTAGTGTAATAGGGTAAATGAGTGATCAAAATATAACTTCTTATTTCAATTAATGTGATTTTGAGACTATAAGAATGATGAAAGAAATGACTTTAACAAAATAATAGAAGGGAAAAAATTGACCGTAGAAATTTCCTCTCCGTACTGTCCTAAGTCGTTTATGCCCCATAAAGATAGAATGGGATGAATGGCACTCTGAACCCCAGGGTTAACACGACACCCACCTTAGCAGTGCACTCCTGGGAGATGGGTTGGAGTACGCCCCAACTTGCTCAACATTAGAGGCAAGAATTATTTTGGGAGACAAAGAAAGTGCAAAGTGCTGCAGCAGAAATGAGAAGCGAAGCGGCGGGCAGTGGCGAGGATTCCAGGAGAAATGCCTAGAGCTTCAAGTTTTATAACCAACATGTACGCATGAGTAGGGGATTGCCCATCATGAGGGCATCTTAGTTGGTGGCATCTCCTACCCATACGGTCATTGCCCAGGGTCAGGAGTTCGATTCTCATTAAGGATATACTCATAATTTACCTACTTATAGGGGTTTTGGGCCTCCTCATGGACAGACGTTGGCTGGGCAGGCCAATCCCTCATTACCCAAAAAAAAGGGTAGGGGTATTAGATTTGTGTTGGACTCAAATTCAATTTAAATTAAAAAGACAATCTTTTGAGTTAGACACAAATTCAATTTTGAATAAAACATATTTAAATCTTTTGTTTATATGTATGAGTTTCAAGTTTAAATCTATTTATTTCATATTTTGAAAGACTTAACAAGGCAATGTATTATAGAGAAGAATTCTCGCAAGTGAATAAGGTCTCCCTACCAAGAGCAACTAAGACAAGACGGCCAACTCTGAAAGAGTTGCAGCAGAAGTTGTATCATTTTCTTGATTCTAATCTTCCTAACATGTTTAATGATATCTTGCAGAAGAATCTCATTACCCTTCTAGAACCAAAGTGTCCTGATGAGGTAGGACGAACTTTTGACCCAAAATACTGCAAGTACATCGGGTGGTTAGTCATTCCATTGAAAAATGCATTACCTTGAACGGGCGCATCATGCAGCTAGTGAATGAAAGGAAGATTGTCCTGGAATCTGAGGATGTAGTTGAAGCAAACCATGCTTCCATGATGCTGAGGTCTATTGCAAGCTCGACAGCAAAGCCTTTTCCTCGCAAAAACCCTCCACTAAAAGAATGTTGCCATGCCATCCAATTTGGAAGTTTAAAACCCTTAATAATGCAGGAGGAGTTGTTTTATCTGAAAGAGTTGGGGGCAAATAGAGTGACATATCAAGGATGATGAAGAAGGTTGGATCCTTGTCACATGCAAGAAATCCAAGAGATACTCTCACCCCACTCAACCTCACCGAAAGGGTAAGCAAGTAAAAAAGAAGGTTCTACCATTCCAAAAAGAGCAAGAGAAAGAAGCCAAAAGCTAAATCATAGTGTTTTTGAGTAATCATCACTAAATGTGAATAAGTACTCATACCCACCTCTTGCCTGAACATGTGTTGGTCCACATACATCTATGTGAACCAGCTCAAGCAAGCCACCAATCCTGTTGCCTTTACTCTTAAAGACAGAATTGGTCACCTTTCATTCTATGCAAAATTCGTAAACTAGTAATGACCTCAAGTCTAAGAACTCTATCAGTCCATCTTTCACCAGTCTTTGGATCCTATTCGAATTAGTGTGACCTAAACGTTGGTGCCATGTATAGACAATATCACATTCAGGGTGTTTTCTTTTAGAAGACAGAACAAGTGAACTTACGTTAAATTCATTTAAACAATTACCATAGTTTTGATAAGGAAAGAACATGAATAAACAATTCGTTCATGTACATTTGCAAATAAACAATTTATTTCTCATATTAAAATCTCCATTATCAAAATCAATTGAATAACAATTATTCATAAAACAAGGCATAGAAATCAAATTCCCTTGCAGAGAAGGTTTAAATAATCAATCCTTTAAAACAAAATTCTATCACTAAAGTCTAAGCTAACATCTCCTACACTTAAGACCACCATTATTGTACTGTCCCTTACCATCAGGTACAACACCCATCGTGTAGCCTTTAGCCTAGTCTGAGCTCCTGTAACATATTACAAACTTGGCCAGTTGAACTTGAGTCCACACACCAGGAATCTGGTGAACTCACAACTATATAAGACTCAAATCAGTGAGATATCAACATACCTTCACCTGATGGCTTAGCAGTCTTTGTGGGAAGAGTAGCTAGGTACTTAGTGTAGTTTCTTTTCCAGTGGCCTAGTTTTCTTGCAAAAGAAACACTTTTCTTTAGCTGACTTCCTTATGGACTTGGTTGCCACAATAACAACCTTGCCCTTTCCTTTCTTTCTAGTAGGTCCCTTGTGAGTAATAACTAAGTCTAACTTATTTTTTAAGGCAAAGTAATTTGGCTCAGTGAGTACATTATGTATTTAAAAACAAGCAAAGTTCGCCAGCCCTATCCATATAAAATATTGTAAATACAAACATATGTGTAATTGTCTAACAAGAGTCATGTATAATGTAGTGATGTATATTCTTTCAATTTAGCATACACAATAAGTCAGATATCCACCAAACTGTACTATCATGCATATAATGATGACCCAAACACACCACTCCTTGCTCCCCGGCGGCGGGGTCGCACGAAGCTAGTTCAGGTAAGAACTATTCTCAGTTAACCTGTTTTTCTTGTAACTCTTACTAAACAAGATTAACTCACCACTTTACTTTAGTCTCTAAAATGACACAACAGAGCTCCTCGGGGAGGCTAATGTATCACGCTAGTCAAGTGTAAACCATTACCTAAACCTCCATACAAAAACACGAAATACTCCATGGCAGCGTGGTCGCACTGCTTCTTTGCACTTTGGTTTATCCTAGGAAGTCTAACCCTGTAATCTGCAAACTGACATCCTTCGCAGGGAGGTCTATCAATCTACTATACCTAGACCGGTAAAGGAGACTGTGAGGTTACAACAATTGAAAACTCGCTCCCACTTGATTTTTATAACTAGTGGTTTTTAATTAACTTGCATTTACAACCTGGATTATCTCATAATCCCCTTTAGAATCTCATTCTAAAATCCAATTAATAAAATTAATTAATTAATTTTAATTAAACAATACCAACATTTAATTTAGATTATCACATAATCCACTTTTTAAAATCTAATTCCAAAATTAAATTAAAAATAATCTTATTTAAAAAATAATAGCGATTTTGTGTTTAGACTATCCTATAGTCTATTTTTCAAAATCTTATTCTAAAATTAAACAAGTTTATACTACCGATAGTCTAGTTTAGAATGTTATTCTAAAGTTTAATAAACAAAATTTAACTTTTATTTCAAAAATAAAGTTAACTTAGACTATCTTATAGTCTACTTCATAATCTTATTCTAAAATAATTTCAAATAACTATTATTTAAAATAACACTGATTTACAACTTAAATTATCTCATAATTTAATTAAGAATCTCATTCTAAAAGAAAATTAATTACTAAAATAATTAATTAATAATTGTTATGCAAATCAGTAAATAAAGATTTTTTTAAAAAAATTACCTGACGCTGATAACCGTGTTAGAAAATTTGTTTTTATTTTAAAATAAATTAAATTTAATCTTATTAAATTAATTTTATCCGATTTCATATAAAATAATTAAATCTAATCTCATTAGATCAACTTTATCCAAATTTATAAAAATATTTGAGTCTAATCCTACTAGATAAATTCTGTCCGATTTCATAAATCATGACTGAGAACGTACAATCTTATCATACGAACAACATAATCGCAAATTTATAGGTTGTTCCGAATTAACAAATAATTCGTTAACGATTTAAACAATTTAAATCGTCACTATAAACAACCTAGTTAACTATTAACTCTTTTAACCTATTTAAAGAATTTAAATCGATACTTTAAAATAATCTAATTAATAATTAATTAATTTAATGATTCAAACAATTTAAATCACAAATACAAGCAATCTTCTGAATTTAATCATTGATTTAAACAATTTAAACCGAACCATCAAATTAAACTAACTTTCTTTCTTAATAAAATCTCTATTTTATTAAATCGCAAATCTATTTACTTGATCTTATTATACCTTGTCATGTATATTATGAATGTAATCAGAGGTTGGCTCTGATACCAATTGTTGGGAAAAATATAAAAATTTTGTTGAAAAATAAACTCTGATGCCGACTATTGGGTTCACAGTTCTCAACTACGGTAACAACATTAGGCATCTATTAGAGCACTTAAAGTAGGAGACTCTTCTCTCTACCCAAGCCCCCGGTCAGAGAGTCACGCTTCGTGACACCTCACATACGAGAGTTCCCGGGAATAGGTTTATCTCTATAAACCCTTTGCCCTAATACCGGTTGTTGGGATGAGTTTCAAAAATTCTCCCTAAAGATTACACAGTGGAACAGGTTTAGAATTCATAACTCTAAACCTAGGGTCGATTTAAAATTCCTAATTTTAAACCTACTGACTTCAATTCATAATTTAAATCAACAGATCTAAATTCTCAATTTAGATCTACAAGCCTTTTACTCTAATACATTCATAACAATACATAAACTTAAACAAGTATAATAACGAATACTGTAAATAAATAGAAAAGCGAAACTAAAAGAAGAAGGAAAGAAAAACATAACTGGAATTGCTCCAATAAAAGAAAACCAGAAAGACAATAATATTCTTCAAAATCGAGACCCCGAGACCTTCTATGTAATGACCTCGAACTGCCCGGAGGGTGGGCTCCAAACAATATTAAACTAGGTCTCCGAAACAATTTCAGAAACTCTAAGAAAATATTTCAACTTGAATGCCAAACCTCGGAATAAGCCCCTCTATTTATAGGAATATACCGAAGCGAAAAAATCTAATTTTTTGATATGGGAACCTCTTAGTTTAAATTAAAACGCAGCGTTTAAATATATAACAAAGTCAAAACGCGTCGTTTCAATCCCAGGAAAAAAATGCGTTTATTTATCCGGGTGCCACGTGCCGCGCCGCGATTGGCCCGCCCGTGAGCACGCGGATCACCACTGTTCGTGTCACGTGCTGGTTGGTTAATAGGAGAAGGGGCGGATCACCAACCTTGTGTGCGATTTTCTACATTTTTTTATTTTTTATTATTTTTTTTGCTTTGTTTTTCACATGTAAAAATTTATCTTATAAATTTTAATTTTCCAAAATTATTTTATTTTATAATTTTTAAATTTTATTCATCTCATGAATAATATTTTGCAAAATTAATTTACCCATCTTATGGATAAATAATTCATCTCATGAATTCTTTAATATTTTTCTAATGGTAATAAAATACAAAGGTTTGCACATGGACCTCAGGGACAATTCAAATCTAGCTCCAAATGGGTTAAATTAAATCATCTCATGATATTAATTTAATTACCATTTAATGAGACTTAATTCCACTAAATAAATCTCACTGCACTCCAGACTTAAATTATTTATTCGATATCTCTCTAACAGACTGTATTGATGACAACAACCCCTCCACTAGATGTCCATGACAAAGGATAAATATAACCACTATCATTATCCTTGTCACAGCTTCTCCATTAGTTACCGACTCGCCTTCACTGAATAATTCATTTATACTTGAACATATTCATAGTATAAATTCCAAATGTCAAACACTTGGAATACTTTGGCCAAAGATTCCGATCTATTCAAATATTTGCGGAGCAACTAAGGGGACATCTGTATCTCGTAAGAGACTGTAGATTCCCTATTGAATACCTGATCCTTGTCACACTTCACGCCGCTACCTAGTATACGTGGGATTTCAGTCATTCCTTTAGACCTTACTTATAGTACACCAAAGTAACTAACGCTCCATGCACAAGTCCAGAATACCCTTAGGATTTAGAGTCGGTGTTCAAACAGTACAACGTGAATCACTCATCTCTGATAGTAGTCTTGAAATAAGTAACTCACATGGTCCAACTCAGTGTGTCAAACACACTAACCTAACACTTTTGGATCTCCATCCACATGACCAAGACAAGTCATCTAAAGTGTCACGTTATAGTCTTAACATACAAGTGGTCCAAACTTGTCTTCAACTACAAGTCTTTCAAACAATAATCCATATCATTTGTTCCAAGTCTATCTGTGGCTTAGTCTCATTTGGTCCAAATTAGAAGGAGGCTCTGAGTTTGAGAGAGAATCATTTGTCAAGCCTAGAGAGAGAAAGAAGAGAGAGAAGCTCTGAGAATTTCGATGAGGGGGTGAGTGTTGCTGGTGGGGCGTGGCGGAGCGTCGTGGCGCGTGACTTTTCCCCGCTACATTCAGGCCGTGCTTGAGGGCTCGTACGGCCGCGTTTTTTACACCGCCGTGATCCCTATCTCCTATAGAATCTTCTCAGCTACTCCAATTGCCATTTCTATCAAGATTTGAGGGTGTAAACACAGGTAAGTTAGGGAGTTTGAAGGATTTTGGGTGATTGGTGTAGGACGCATGATCTTTCTTCTTAAGATTTCATCTATGCATATCCTGGTGCTCTCTTTCGCTTCTAGTTGAGCCTTGTTGAGGTGGTGGTGGTGATTGCGATTGGTGCTGTCTCTCTCTCCTCAAATATCTCCTCCTATGGTTTCTTGCGTTGATTCTCCATTGGGAGCAAAATCTGGGTAAAGTGTCCCTCCTTATCCATTGATTTACTCTTTGTTGATGCCGAAATTGTTATTTTGGTCTAGATTCGTGCTCGATCACGCATTGGCTATGGGTTTTCATTGATGCCTTGTTCTTAGTCCCGAAACAGGGGCTTCATTTTTAGTCTTTTGCGCTGCGGGTTTTGCCCATGCTAGCGGTTCCACTTGAATTGTTCAACTTTATTTGAGTCTTGCTTGCTCAAATTGATTAGATCTTGCTCAGGGTCTTCTTGGTTTTCTTGGTGAATTGAATCGCACCTTTGCTTTTCAGTTGCTCTGTTTTTTCCCTGCTGTAATGGTGTTCATTGGTGCTGTTCCTTGATTGTTGCTCTTGCTTGGGCTTTGGATGTTGTCCATTCTTGATTGTTGGAAGGATTGGTGGTGGTTGGGGTCTTGATTGGTGGGGTTCGTGATGGTTTTTGGTGGTAGGCGTGGTTAAGGGCGTTTAGTGGTGGTTTATGGGGGTGGTGCGCTGGCTCGTGGTCTGGACTGGTGGGGGGTTGTGGCCTGAAAGGTCCGTTGGTGGTGGTTGTTGCTGGTGGTAGGAGGTGGTTGGTGGGTTGTTTGGGTTGTTAGGTGGTTATTGGACTTTGGGCCAAGTTTGTTTGGTCTGTTAGGATATTTTGTTTAGTTAATTCTTTAACTTGGCAAGATATTTTTTGCTTGGCTCGGGTATGGCTTCGACACATCGGGATAATAAGTTGCTTCCGGATTGGCTAGCAAATGATTTTTGGGACAAGAGTTTGGGGGAAGAATTTGATGATTGGAATGCCCATGTTAATGCGGACAAGCACCCTCTCTTACGTTCCTCCTAAATCTATCGATGACAAAATTGTTGCAGCTGTATCTCGTGAGGATGTAGCCCTGAGTTTTGCAAAATGGAGTCGTTGCCTCACGGGTCGTTTTATTGGGGGGCGAGTTGCACTCTCGTGTTGTACTACTATTGCTTCATCTCTTTGGGGCGCTAAAGGTCTTGAATGTGTTATTCCCTCCAAAACGGGCTATTTCTTTCGCTTTCACTCATATGAAGACACCCATAGAGTTCTCCAAGGTGGCCCTTGGCACTTTAAGGGCCGTTTTTTAGCCCTGCATCATTGGTTTCTAGATGACGTTGCGCCTCGGGTTGAACCCTTAACCCTTCCGATTTGGGTCCAAATTCACGGGCTCCATGCACCTTTATGGACGAGTAAGGCCTTGAGCTCGATTGCTAGTGGGGTGGGTCACCCCCTCTATATGGACCAACCGACTCTTGATGGGATCTCCATCCATTATGCTCGTGTATGCGTGGACATTGATGCTCGGAAACCGATTCCTAGTGATATGAAGGTTTGGCCCCTATATGCTCTAAGTGCTCGACTTTTGGTCACTCTTGTCCGGACTCTTCTCCTCGTCCTCCGATTGAGACCGTTTATGGTGCTAAAACCCGTCATCGAGGTCGGCAACGAAATCAGCCCCAAGTACGGGGGACCTCACCCTTAAAACCGGCCCACTACTTGCTGGGGACGCACAGTCCCCAGTGCTTGTGGGCCCAGGAGGCCCAGGGCCCCGCAAGTCCAGCCCAATAGTAGGGGGCGCGTGGCCCCCTGCTACGTTGGGCCTGAGGGGCTTTGGGCCCCTTAGGCCCAACTCCTTTCAGCCCTGGGTTCCGGCTTCTAGCCCTAACAGTCCCTGCTTCTTTTCCCCTGACCGTTGCTACTGTTCCGGGTTCATTTCGAGGTTGTCTGGTGTCAGAAAGTTCGGGTTCGCTACCTTTGGTCCCCTTTACTTCAGATATAGATCCTCCTCTTGATTTTTGGCTCGTTGGCTTGGGTCCTTCTGCTCCGAGGGGTACTCAACCCCTTGATATGGACGCTTTGGATGCTGTTTCCTTTCTCGGGCTCTCGGACTCCCTGGGCTCACCGGACTTGAGGGCTTGGAGGTCCTCTTCTGCGTCCCGCCCTGTGTGAGCTTCCAATTAAGAATTGAATGTCTAACCTAGTAGAAGAAAGAGTTAAGGTGAGAAGAGAAGTTAAAGGGGATGAGAAATAGAGAAAGAGATGAGAAAAGAGAGTTAATTCCAAAAGGAAATCAGTTTGTATTTCATTGAATGATGAGATTACAAGCTTAATATCCTATTTATAGACCTAGGAATACAATGAATCAAGACCAACCGACTTAACCTCCAAAAACAGAATTACGCGCGTAAAACTGCGGCCGCACATAACTAGCCATTTTGGCGCCCTAATGACTCAACTAATTTTTAAAAAACATAAAACTCAACTCTTGAAAACAATACTCAGCCACTAATACAAAAATTACAATTAAATTCTAACGATTCATAACACTCCCTCCCATTTGAGAAGCTTCTTGTCCTCAAGAAGTGAAGCTCGGAAATTGGCTCTTCAAGAAATTGCAATCTTCCCAAGTCATCAAACCCTTGTCCAAGTTGCATCAAGACACCAAAACTTCCTGCACAGTGCCACGATCATGCTGCAGTGATCTTCGAGCCTTTATAGCAGCAGGCTGCAGCACCAACAGGCCGCTCGCTTCAGCAGCAGGAGGACCCCGAGCAGCTGCAGCTCCCTTTTTAACCTGCTTTTTAAGTAAGGACACATGAAACACGGGGTGAATGTATGAATGGGTAGGTAAGTCGAGCTTATAAGCAACATTGCCAATTTTCTCTAGAATTTTGTACAGGCCAAAGTATCGAGGACTTAGCTTGACATTACGCCTGACAGCCAAGGAGGACTGTCTATATGGTTGTAATTTAAGGTAGACCATGTCACCAACGTCATAGCTTTTGTCTACCCTTTTTTTATCAGCGTAATACTTCATCCGAGCTCGAGTTGGTGGAGATTGTACTTAAGTTCTTGCAACAATTGCCTCCTCTGCTGCATAAAGTCTATTACTGCAAAACCGGTGCTCTTCGGTTGTTGTAACATCATAGGAGAGGGAGGAGGTTAGCCATACAATGCTTGGAAGGGTGAAGCACCAATGGACGTGTGGAAGTGGGTATTGAACCAAAATTCGGCTAAGGAAAGCCAACGGTTCTACTCCTTGGGCCTCAAGAAGACCATACTCCGAAGGTACTGCTCTACACATTGGTTGACTCGTTCAGTTTGGCCATCCGTTTGAGGATGGTAAGAGGAACTGAGTGCCAACTTAGTACCCATTAACTTAAACAACTCTCTCCAAAACATACTTGTGAAAATCTTGTCTCGATCGGACACAATGGATTACGGCAATCCATGTAATTTGTAAATGTTGTCAAGGAAGATCCTTGCCAATTTTTCAGCAGTGATGGGTCGAGCAAGAGCAATGAAATGACTAAACTTGGTGAAACGATCCACCACTACTCATATGACCTCCTTGCCTTCGAACTTCGGTAGTCCCTTAATGAAATCCATGCTAATGTGAACCCAAGCCCCCTCCGGAATGGGAAGAGGTTGAAGAAGTCCCTTGTAACGAGGATCTCCTAACTTCGTTTGTTGACAAACTTCACAAGACTTCACGTAATCACTTACATCTTTTTTCATACTCGGCCATGTAAAACATGCTTTGATTCGATGATAGGTGCCTTCTACACCCTCGTGACCACCCCAAGCAGCATCATGGGAAGCTTGGATGACCAATTTTCTCAAATCAATGGCTAAACCAACATATAACAGCCCTCTGATACGGATCAGCCCCTGCTGCACAGTGATACCAGTGTCTGCAGCAACGGTCTTTGCATCGTGTGTGAGGATAGCAGCGACCAGATTTTCTTGAGGAAAAGGGTCCCTCTCATAGGACTTATGTAACTCTTCCACCCAAGAAGGAATTACCACGGTAACAGCAGCACAGGTGGCCTGATTTTCGTCCTCAAACTGCCTTGACAGAGCATTCGCAGCATTGTTCTCCTTGCCACTTCTATATTCGATGTCGTAATCAAGGCCTAACATTTTCATGAGACCTTTCTTTTGAATCCTCGTCACGATCTTTGTTCAAGGAGATACTTGAGACTTTGATGATCCGTTCGTATGATGAACTTACGACCCTCCAAGTATTGCCTCCATTTCTCCACAGCTGAGAGGATGGCCAAATATTCCTTCTCATATGTCGACATCGCTTGATGTTTAGGGCTAAGAGCTTGGCTCAAATAAGCTATAGGACGCCCTTTTTGAGCAAGAACAGCCCCTATACCAGTACCACTTGCATCGGTCTCCAAAATGAAGCTTTCGGTAAAGTCCGACATCGCCAAAACTGGTGCAGCACACATTACAGCTTTAAGGGCTTCAAATGTGGCCTGAGATCTCTCGTTCCATGTAAAAGCATCGTTCTTCAAGAGCTCGGTTAAGGGTTTGGCAATACAACCATATCCCTTAATAAATTTTCTATAATACCCGGTCAACCCCAAGAAACCCCTCAATTTCTTCAAGGTGATCGGAATTGCCCATTCTTGCATTGCACAGATCTTGTTAGGATGAGTAGACACTCCCTCGTGTGAGATGATATGACCCAAATACTCAAGCTTATCTTGAGCAAACGAACACTTGGACTTCTTTGTAAAGAACTTGTTTTGCCGCATCAATTCAAACACTTGTCGGAGGTGAGTGAGATGAGCTTCATATGTTGAGCTATAAATCAGTATGTTGTCGAAGAAAACGAGCACTGATTTCCTCAAAAAAGGCTTGAAAACATCGTTCATGGCTACTTGAAAAGTGGCCGGAGCATTTGTCAAGCCGAAAGGCATAACAACAAACTCGAAATGGCCATGGTGAGTTTGAAAAGTTGTCTTGTAAATATCCGGCTCGAGGACCCTAATTTGCTGGTATCCTTGCCTCAAATCTAGCTTAGAAAGGAAGCACACACCATGTAATTAGTCGAGAAAATCATCTATGATCGGAATGGGAAACTTATCCTTCACCGTTAGAGCATTCAACCGGCGGTAGTCAATACACATTCTAGTTGAGCCATCTTTCTTCTTCACAAGGATCACAGTGAAGCGAAAGGACTATGGCTTGGTCTAATAAAGTTCATGTGAAGAAGTTCCTCCACTTGCCTCTTTATCTCTGACTTTTGGCCGTGTGCATATCGATAAGGCCTAATCTTCACCGGATCAACATTTACATGCAAAGGAATGGCATGGTCCACACTCCTTGGAGGAGGAAGACGCTTAGGTGGCTCAACGATGTCACCAAATTCATCCACTAAGGACTGCACTTCTGGTTGAAGTCCCTGCTGCAGCTCAACCGAAGCTATCATGAACAAATGACCTATCCATTGTATTGCTTTCTTCTTGATCCCCTCGTGCACACGTTTGCCATCAATTATCTTGAGTTGAGCTTCCTCTGACATGCCTTTCAAGGATACTTTGGTGCCATAAACCTCAAATTCCACGGTCATCTTATCAAAATCAAAAATAACCGGGTTGAAGGTCCTCATCAAATCCACCCCTAGCACCATATCGCAACCTCCCAAAGGAAGAACTCTGAAATCAAAGGTGAAGTGATGTTCTTGCATAGTCCATGGGAATGCTATGCACTTGTTATGAATGGTTAAAGAATTGCCATCAGCCACCATCACTTGCAAAGGGTGAGTCTTTATCGCTTCATGTCTTGCCTTCTTACTCAACTTAGGATCGATGAAACTATGTGTACTCCCACTATCAATTAGGATAATGATGGAATGTTTTCCAGCCTTACCTCTGATTTTGATAGTGTTATGAGCTCCACTACCGGTTAAAGCCTTCATTGATATCTCCACTTCATCTTCACTCAATTCATCTTGTGAAGAATCATCAACACTGTCACTTTCTGTTGCTGAATGTTCACTTCCTGTTTCAGCTTCAAAACGGGTCCCTTTAGCACACATTATTGCTTGTGTTTTACACCTATGTCCAGGCTGATATGGCTGGTTACAACGAAAGCAAAGTCTCACCGAGCTTCTGTCCACAACACGTTTAAATCCAGCACCAGCACCAGAACCTGTTCTCTGTTGTGGCCTGTACTTGCTGTTTGCCTGCTTAAATCTGTCACTCGGTTGGACATGAGTGGCTTCTATCAATTTTGCCCTGTTATAAGCACTTGACAAGGTCTTAGGACCAATGGCTTTCACCATGTTCTTGATCCTAGGCTTTAATACACTTATAAAGCAAGACACATAATATGACTCGGTATCCTCGGAAGCTATAGACAAAACGGACAGCAAATTGGCTCTTAAATTCTCAAATCTAAGCATGTACTCACTCACAGTTGAAGTTTGAGATAATTTGTTAAAATTATCCACAACGTCCGTTGATTCTCCTTCTCCATAACGTTCACACATTTCTTCTATGAATTGGCCCCAAGAAAGGTTCGGCTTGCTCTTCAACAAACTGTAATACCACACCTCATGGTCTCCATGTAGATGTACTGCAGCTAATTGGAGTTTTTCATCATCAGGAATGTCATAATACATGAAGTACCTATCACACCTTCTAAGCCATGATTCCCGTAATTTGCCATCAAAAGGATCAATTTCAACTCTTGGCTACCTGTGATTACCACTCTTACCACCAGATATCATGTCATTACTCACGTTTCTATGCTGATAGTGTTGATCAGGAGGTCTGTCCAAATGTTCGAACTCATCAAAATCAGCACTGCGTTGCAAAACTGAGTTCTGAGGCCTGGTGTTATGGTCTGAATTCGAAGCTTCAGGTCTACAATGTGCCTGTCCAGAGACTCGATTCTAATTGTCTACATCAAATTCATGTTGCAGAGATTGATTTGCTGCTGATCTAATGTTAATTGAAGGTCCTGCAGTCGCTTGAACTATCGGAGATTTGTCACGGTTCCTCACCAAAATCTCAGGTCTGTCAACATGTCCTTGCTGTTGATCGGTCTCTTGCTGCTGAAAGATCTGACTTGCAGGCTTCAAAATTGCATCAGCACTTGATTCTTTTTGTTTATTAACCTGATCTTGTAATTTTTCGATTTTATCTTCAATTTGTTGCAGCCTCTCTTCCTTATACGAATCTTTATCTAAAATCAATTTCAACATTTGATGAATGCTGTTGTTACTCTTAAGTAACTTCTGTTCCTGCTGATCAAACCTAGATTTGAGCTCGATTTGCTGCTGCTCAAACTTAGCATCAAACTTAGCATTAAGCTGTTCTATCTTGTCATTCCAATCTCGGTGATGATCACCTGATACATTAGCTCCAGAACTTGTAACTGCAGCAACAAAATCCAACCCAGAACCTGGTGCATTGGCTCCTCCAGCTCCAGATCTGGTTCTAACGCCTTCGATATATTTTTCTTTGATTTTGCCAGCTTCAATCAATCAATTGATTGCTTGAACCAGCTCTGATACCAATTGTTAGCTTCCAATTAAGAATTGAAAGTCTAACCTAGTAGAAGAAAGAGTTAAGATGAGAAGAGAAGTGAAAGGGGATGAGAAATAGAGAAAGAGATGAGAAAAAAAAGTTAATTCCAAAAGGAAATCAGTTTGTATTTCATTGAATGATGAGATTACAAGCTCAATATCCTATTTATAGACCTAGGAATACAATGAATCAAGACCAACCGACTTAACCTCCAAAAACAGAATTTCGCGCCTAAAACTGCAGCCGCACATAACTAGCCATTTTGGCGCCCTAACGACTCAACTAATTTTTAAAAAACATAAAACTCAACTCTTGAAAACAATACTCAACCACTAATGCAAAAATTACAATTAAATTCTAACGAATCATAACACCCTGCTACCTCTTCTAATCGGCTGCGTGGTCGCTTAGTCCCTCCAGGGCTTTCTGACTTCTGTGTCTCTTCAGACTCTCATGACTCGTGAATTTTGACTACGCCTATACAGTGTTCTATGAACTGCGAGGCTAGTGTTTCGAGTGTTGCCCCTCTCCCCCAGGGTACTAGTGTAGTGATGTATTCATCCTCCTCTACTGTTGGTTCTTCAGACATTGGGTGGACCGCTGCCTCCTCTAGTCGCTCGAGAAAAGCTGCTGCTGTTACTGCCTCTCTCGGGGACTAATCTCCCCTCTCTTTCCTTTTTTTTCCCTTTTTCTTTTTTTTCCTTTCTTTGTATTTTATTTGTAGGAGTTTCCTCCTTTTCTTAGGTTTTTTTGCCTTGTTTGCCTCTTTGGTATTTTCTGTGTGGTTTTCGCTTTGTTTCGTCATGCCTGACATGTGGGCTGTTGGACTTGTTGGGGGTATGCCCCTGTACACTTGTACTTTGCCCTTTTTGGTAATAAAAAATTAAAAACGCTGACTTACCCAAAAACAAACATGGAAATTGTAGTCTGAGGACTACACCCATCTCATGGAAGTCTCCCGAAAGAAAACCACATGCAGTATAAATGCTCACATACACAAATTTAACTAAGAAATGACTGGAACTTCAATTTTATTTATTTATTAAAATAATATATCTAGAATAAATCTATATTTCAGGATACTGTTCCTAACATTTTCATGGTAAATAACCTAAAATTGACATGAATAGCTTTGTAATTTTCGTGTGTTGCAGTTTCATGCATATTTCGTGGTAAATAACTTAAAATGGACAAAAATAGCTTCTCCATTGTTGTATGTTGCAGCTTAAGTTCATTTGAGTTTGCCCTAATTTGATTTTGTGTGTATCTTCTTGGTAAACAACTTAAAAGTGACATGGATAGCTTTGTAATTTTAATGTGTTGCGGTTTAAGTTCAATTGAGTTGGCCTTAATTTGATTTCGTGTATATTTTCATGGTAAATAGCTTAAAATGAACATAAATAGCTTCTCCATTTTTGTGTGTTGCGGCTTAAGTTCATTTGAGTTTGCCCTAATTTGATTTTGTTAGTATTTTCATGGTACATAACCTAAAATTGACATGAATAGCTTTGTAATTTTCGTGCGTTGCGGTTTAATTTCATTTGAGTTCGCGTTAGTTTTCGTGCATATTTTCATGGTAAAAAACTTAAAATTGGCATAAATAACTTTTCCATTTTTTTAGGGGAGGAGGAGAGAGGGGGTTCAAATGGGAGCAAAGTTGGCTCTGCTGCTATAGTTGTGATTTTCATATTCAGATTTGTGGCCAAGGAAGAAGAGACTAAGGTTAATAAAATGATAAGTAGGAGTGTTAGTGTTAATTCGAGGGAGTTTAGGGGTACAATCATAATTAAGTAATTTTGAATTTGATGTGATAATTTAATTTGGGATACGGGAGAATTTTTTGGGGTTTTTTTTGATGGATTCTTGATGTTTATAGGAGAGACTGGAGTAGTAGTATGGTGAGTGAACAAGAAGGGAGTGGTAGAGCTATAAACTAAAATGAGTTTGGATTATTAATTAAAATTTACCAAGTTTCTTGCTTTATTCTTATCGTATTTTCCAGCAACTTTTCACCCAATTTTTCAGCTAAATCATGACAAATTCAAAAAAATAAAATCTTAAAGTTCTGTTTCGTCAAGTAAATTTCTTGAAAAAAATATTTTTTTTTCAAGAAAAAGAAACACTTTTTTCAAGATTCGTAGGTTTTGGATCTGTAAAGAAAAGTACTTTTAAATTGAAGCATTAGTTTTTATCTGCTATTAAGCAGAAAAATAGTATTTCTTCGTTAAAGTAGAAGTATAAACAAAAATGGTTCAAAGTAGTTCATCTTTGAGCACAAAATTTTAATGAAATCTAGATCAACACCATTGGATAAAGTTATGAGTTTTTTGCTTGGCTTGCTCAACATTGTTCAAAGTAGATTAAGAATTAAGCAAAGAAAAAAATTTGATTGTAGAAGCCCATTGAGGGCTGACATTACAAAAAGAGCAAACTTAGGCCTATGTGAAGTCCCTTTACTATAGCATGCACAGTGCTAGACATTACAAGAATAATTTGTGTTAAGAGAACAATTGTGCTTGCTGCTGCAACTTATTTGCTGATTTTTATGTTGAAAAAGATTGTAATTGATCAAGATCTTAAGCTGAAATTCAGATCCTGCAGTATTAATTTCAAGTTCTGTGTTCTAGTTGAATTGGACAAATGATTTACGACTACATGAGAAGTTCATCTCTTTAACATATGGATGAATACTTTTTATGTTTGTTATCGTGTATTTATATATTAATATATGATTATTGTAGCTGTTTTTATGTTCATTGCTTTTGATTTTTAAAATGGACATGAGTTGTATTAATTTAGGTTTGATTGCCCTTTCTCGCAATTCGTACTAGGTTGACCCTCATGGAAATGATGTCATCCCCTTTGAAATTCATGTTTTTACATTGTACTCTATTGCATTCTTGTATACTAAAATTGTTTGTTGTTAGTAATAAGTATTAATACTCTATCCCAATGCTTCCTTGACCTCTTGCACAGTATAGCTTCTCATATGGATGCCTCAGCTAATAGTTGGATGTATCTCCCTAGATGGAAAGATGAATTTAACATGCAGATGAATGAATTTTTGACTAATGAGTTTGCTTCTAAAGGTCAAGGAAAAAGAAAACAGAGGCAACTTCACTGTCCGTGTAATAAGTGTGTTTTCAGATTTTGGGGAACAAGAAATGAGGTCTATGATCATTTGATTGCCCATGGTTTTGTAGCAAATTATGATCAACATTTCCATGGGGATACTTCTTCGTCCAAAACTAGGGTCCATGAGTTAGATGATGTTGATGATACATCTTGCCCTTTCGATGTCGATGGGTTATTACGTGATACATTTGTCCATATAGCTGATGATTATGATTGGGATCAAGGAATCACAGAAGGGATGACCAAGGATGCTAAGAGATTTCACAATTATTAGAAGAGGGTGAGGTGGAATTATATCCCGGATGTGAAAATTTTTCCAAACTTTCCTGTACCATTAGGTTGTTCCTTTTCAAGTGCCAACATGGATTGAGTAATGCAGCTCTTGATGACCTTTTGGATTTTTTGAAGGAATTGGTTCCGAATGCAAATATTCCTAAATCCTTTAATAATGCTAGAAACACAGTTAGGGATTTGGGTCTTGATTACAAAAAGATACATGCATGCCCAAAATTATTGTATGTTGTATTGGAAGGAGTATGAAGAGGCAATATCATGTCATGTTTGTAGTTCTTCTAGGTGGAAAGTGGATGAAAAGTATATTGGGAAACACCACAACAATCCTGCAGAACCTCGTAAGATTCCTGCAAAGGTGTTGTGGCACTTTCCATTGAAACCTAGGCTTCAAAGGTTATTTTTATGTTCTGAAACAGCCAAGTCCATGAGATGGCATCACACTGACTGCCTTAAGGATGGGATCTTGAGGCATCTAGCTGATGGCCAAGCATGGAAAGACTTTGATGAATTGCATCCAAACTTTGCATGTGATCCTCGAAATGTCAGGTTGGGGTTAGCTAGTGATGGATTTAATCCATATCAGACCATGAGCATTAATCATAGCACATGGCCTGTGATGCTCATGAACTATAATTTTCCCCCTTGGATGTGCATGAATGACGAATTTTTCATGCTCTCTTTGTTGATTCAAGGTCCAAAATCTCCTGGAAATGATATTGATACATACTTGTAACCATTAATTGAGGAACTGAAAGATTTATGGGAAGTTGGCTTGGAGACGTATGATGCTTTTGGAAAACAATCCTTTCATATGCGTGCAGCCTTAATGTGGATGATCAACGACTTTCCGGCATATGCAATGTTGTCGGGATGGTCCACAAAGGGGTACTTGGCATGCCCTTGTTGTAATTATGAGACTTCTTCCAAATGGTTGCCTCATAGCAGAAATGTGTGCTTTCAAGGGCATAGGAAATTTTTGGACTGTAACCATCCTTGGAGGTGGAATGCAACTTGTTTTAATGGCAAAATAGAGCACGCAGTTGCTCCTAGTGCGTTGAAAGGAAGTGAAATTTTGAAAGAGATGTCTTCATTGGATCATGTATTTGGAAAAAAGAACAGAGTAGAGAAGAAAAATCATAGAAATAGTAAGAAGCAGCAGAAAAAGAAGAAGCAAAAGAAGCAAAAACAATCGATTATGTCTAGCCCTTGGAAGAAAAGATCAATTTTCTTTGATTTGCCTTATTGGAAACATAATTCCCTTCGTCATAACTTGGATGTGATGCACATTGAGAAAAATATATGCGATAGTATACTTGGCACCTTGTTAGATATTCCCGGTAAGACAAAGGATCATCTTAAGGCTTGTTTGGACCTCAAAGAGATGGGGATAAAAAGTGACTTGCATCCGAAGATAAGTGTAGATGGTTGACGTGCTAAGTTCAATCCAACTTGCTTCTCAATGAACAAAGAGGAGAAAAAAAATTTCTGTCATGTGTTGAAATATGCGAAGTTGCCTTATGGTTATGCATCAGATATCGGGCGATGTGTACATATTGATGAGAGGAAGATTACAGGTTACAAAAGTCATGATGCTCATGTGATCTTGCAAGACTTGCTCCCTGTAGTAGTTAGAAAGTCATTCCATAAGCCTGTTGCAGTTGCATTGATTAGATTGGCTGCTTTCTTTAGAGGTATATGTAGTAAAGTTGTGAAGCTCGAAGAGCTTGATCATTTGCAAAATGAGATCAAAGAGATATTGTGTCAACTTTAAATATTTTGTTTGGCAGCATTCTTTGATAATGGTGTATTTACCCATTCATTTGGTGGATGAATTAAGACTTGGTGGACCTATTTTTTGTCGATATATGTTCGGTGTGGAGAGAAAACTTTGTAAATTGAAGTCATATGTGCATAATAGGAGTCGACCAGAAGGCTCTATTACAGAGGGTTACTTCGCAGAGGAGTGCTTGAATTATTGCAAAAGATACATGAAGACAACATTTAAGAAGAAATTAGACGAGAGAGAAAGTGTTGATGGAAGTTCAGTGCCCATTTTCCCAATGATAAGCTATCCTGTAGGAGGACAGAAAAAACGTAAAGGTAAAGTGGTTGTTTCAGAAGCTCGCATTAAAAGCACAGCACATAACTGTGCTCTATTCAACTTCGGCAATGACATAGTAGAACAGTACATTAGGTAATGTAATATAAACACCAATTTTAATATTTTTGTATAGAACTGTTGTAATATTACGCTAAAATGATGTAAATTATCCCTTTTTTTCTTTTTTACTAGCGAGCACAAGAACTTGTTAAAGAGTTACCCCAAGAGGGGTAGAGGCAAAAACACAAAATAGAATCAAGCTCAAAGTCACAGTAAGGAATTTGAAGCATGGTTTAAAGATAAGATAAATGTTGTTGTGGTGCCAAACTATATCCGTTGGCTAGCTAAGGGTTCGAATCCGATAGCAAAGGCATATACAGGATATTTTATCAACAGGTATAGGTTCCACATTGTAGGGCATGATGAAAGATGCAAAACACAAAATAGTGGAGTCAGTCTCATTGCTTTGACCTCAAGTTTTGCAAGCTCTAAAGATTGTAATCCTGTTGATGATAGTGTGACCTATTATGGAACAATACACAAGATCATTGAAATTGATTATTACGCTCAATTTAGCGTTGTATTAATTAGGTGTGACTGGTTTCATACAGAAAATAATGAATACGGGCTTATTCTTGTCAATTCTAAGAGGTTACAGTGTAGAGATGACCTTTTGTTCTTGCATCTCATGTAAATCAAGTTTACAATGTGGAAGACCCAATTGAAGAAGGTGTCCAGTATGTTATTAGAAGGGTTTCTAAAGAAATTGATCTGGAGCAAGAAAAGAACACAAATATTCATATGTTGGACGATACTCTTGGATGTGATTTAGATGATTTTAATCTTGTAACAATTGGAGATCGTGATGTTTGTTGGGCTAGAAATGACACACCTGCAACCATCATTGAGATAACATCCAATATTTTAGACAACAGACACGATGAAGGTGGGAAAGTCGAGGAAGATGAGGATGAGGAAGAGGAAGAGGAAGAAGATGACTCGGATTATGAGGGCTCAGATTACAGTGACTCTGATTATGAATCAGATTATGATGACACTGATCTATGTTTAATGCTTCTATCTACTCTGATTGGGGTGTTAATTGCATTTTCAATAATTTTTTGTAAATTAAAATTTTTGAAAGTTCTAATTTTAATTTTACATGATGTCATCTTCTCTTTCTCCTTATGCTTAACATAAATTTGCAAGTTGAAATTCTAATGTTTTCGATGCATTATACTTGAATTTTTAGGTTCGAATAAATGACAAAAAAAAAAAAAAAAACGACACTGAATGGAGAAAGAAGTAGACCCAAAAGGTGAATCAGAAACGAGAAGCCATGTTTGCTGGAGCTATAGCCACACTACTGAGGAAAAAGCAACAAGAACAAAGGTTAATGAGACAACAAAGAAATGAACAATTTAAAGCTTTAGAAATGGTCAAAGTTGAGGATGATTTTGCTGTTGAAAATGAAGGACACAATGCTGAAAATGATGATTTTAGTGCTGAAAATGATTTTTATGGCCATGGAAATGATGACTTTAGTTGTGAAAATGAAGAAAAAAAATCTTAAAGCACAAGAGCTTCAATCAACAGTGAGGAGGAATCCCTTTACTAAAGCTCAAGCTAGCAAAAGTTTGCAACACCAAGTGTCTGAACGAAAATCAAAAGGAACTCATCAGAGTCAAAGATCACATGAAGCGGGAGATCAACCAAGCCAAGCCTCTCCACATCAAGAACAAAGATATCATCGCAGTAAAAGATCCCAAGGACTTGAAAATCAGCTAAGTCAAGCTTCTAAAAGACGAGACCAACGATCCTAGCAGAACCAACGAAATTTGTCTTTTGAGGGTAGTGAAGGCAATCCTCTAAATAGTGAAGGTGCATCTTTTGATTAAATAAAAAAATTATAAATTAACCAAATTGTTAAATGCCTTGTTCAATAATATTTTTTGTCTATATATGTAGATCCCTCATCTCATATCAAGAAGCCTAGAGGGCCTACTAAAATGAAACATGTTCATGCTCGATCTTCAGCGGATAGAGTTCCCATATTTGTGAATGGATATAACCAAGCTGTTGGTCCATCGGATAAAATTGCTGATGAATTTAGTAGCTTCTTGGGAACGTTGGGCCGAGATCGTGGTATTTGCCCATTGAATCATACCCATTGGAGTAAAGTACCCAAGCAACCTATATTTGACTATATAGAGGTACAATTTTTAATTGTTTACTGTCTTAATTTACTAGTACTTTTCTTGACACACCATATTAGTTTTGTAGAAAAAGTATGAGATTCCATCACAAGGTCGCAAGTGGGTGTTACACTCATTGAATTTTGCATGGAGGTCTTACAAACATGATCTGAAGCAAGATCATTTTGACAAGTATGAGGACGATGCAACCACGTGGGCTAACTGCCCTAGAGGAGTTGTCCCTGATTATCAAATGAGAGCTCTCTTTAGGCGATGGAATACACAGGCAGATTACGTATTTATAATAGATTAAAAGAATATATTTTCACTATATATTTATGGTAATTGTATTTATGACATGCTTTCTCATATGTGTTTTATAGAATGTGGCTGCAATCAATAGCCATAATTCGCTTAGTCAGAAATATAAGCACACGGCTGGGAGAAAGAGCTTCACACGTATAAGTCATGGATTGGTAAAAGAGCTCTCTAAGTGTTATATACATCTTTGGCCACTCTTAGAATTACAAAAGACTAAGATCTTACTTGCACTTCTTTAGTGTCACTTGTAGCAACAAGTTAATCCAGATAAGCAACCTCCTTCACCAGTAGAAATGTTTGTCCTGACACGCAGAAGAAGACCCGGTAAAGTAGACAAAGACAATGGAGGGAGCAGCCTCTCTAAAATTGTAAGTTGATTTATTAATAAGTTAACGACTGATATCTTACTTTGTTTGACTCTTCATTGATTTGTACAATTATGTAGGGTGAAGTTCAGTCACAACAAGACAAGATTAATGCGGAGGGTGGTGCAAACGCCAAGAATAGTGATGCCTTCGCTAAGGTTGTGCCTGATGAACATCCTGGTCGACTGTGTCTTTATGGGAGGGGTGTTTTTCTGAAGGATGTGAAAGGAAAGGCAAAAATGGGTGACATACAGGTTCCATCTAACGTTATTGGATGCTATGAAAGCAAAACTAAAAGCTGATGTTACAAAAGAAGTTTTGAAGGAACTTATATCAAAGCTTGGAGCCATTATCCCAGGCTTAAGTAATCTTGGACCTGAAGTGCTACAAGGATTAGTTGAGTCACCTGGCAATGCTGGTAGTGCTCCTAATCAAAATGGTGCTTCTTCATCTAGTGCCAAAAGTTCTCGACGGATGCAGATGTGCTTCTTCAATTTATGTTTCTGTTTCTCCCCCTCTTTGGGTCATGTGGCTTGAGATTTTGTGAAATTTTTGATGATACAATAACTCATCCCTAATTCTTCTTGAATTCTTCTATCTCTCATCTAATTCTCTAGGTACTTATCTTGATTTCACTTTCTAAGTGTAAATCCTTATCCAAACCTAGGTTGTGATTCAAATTGAACATGAATCATAACAATAAGTATCAGAGGCTTTATTTGCTTCCAAATTAAGTTAATTGATATCAAGTTCTTGAGTATTGATCAAGAACATATATGAAAACTACATTGAAACAAAAAAAAAAAAAAGGTTGAAATTCATTTAGACATAAATTAAAGCATTGGATTTGAAATATCAAGGTCATTCTGGTGTGAGCTGAAATTCAGTCCAAGGCTACTGTTATTGTGTGTGTCTCTGCTACGATACTTCTATCTTAGGTTGCACTTGATCAAGATTCTGAGCGACAATGTTTAGACCGTGTTGTATACACATCAGAGTTGCGATTAGGAGCTTAAATCTTCAAAATTAAGTGTTCGTTAGCTCGAACTAGATTTAACTCAAGTGAAGAGCTGAATTCGACTAAGTACAAGCTGAATTTATTTTAGAGGTTGATCAGATTCAGCTCAAGGTTTTGTTGAGCAGAATTTAGTTGAGGTCGTGCTGAATTTTTTTCAAGTTTGAGCTACAATCAGATATTGTGCTTAGATTTCAAGATTGAAGCTTAAGCTTGCTGCTGAGATTCAGATTAAGTGGTAGCAACCTCACTTCAGCTCGGTTTTGTGAACATTTGTGTTATGATCCAAGCTTGATGAGGATCTAGGGGGTTCGAGCTACATATTGCTATTGTTGATGAGCTGCGGTTATGTTGCTGCTATGTTAATAGTTAGCTTAACAAATGTAGTAATTAGTTCTTCCTCTACATACTTCAGTACAAATGTAATAAGCTGCAGTAAGCTTGCAGCGTGTTGCTTATCTTTGGCGCCTAAGGTTCATTTGTTAGTTAGATATGTTAGTTGGTTTAGATATTTTGTGTGTTGAGTCGGTTGCTATGAAGGTCTAGGTTCAATGTATTAGCATAAGTGTATTTGCATGACAATTTGTTCACTGCCCAGATTCAGTGCACTTGTGCGTGTGATTTGGTGATTGTTTGGGGTTGTATTTGCAATCAGATCAGCTGAAGTGAATTCTATTAAGCTGAATCATATTTGAGCTCAATTGTATGCACAAAATCAATGTAAGGTCAAGAATATTTAAAGGGGGGAGTATTGTTATGATCATAATGAGTCGTAAGGAGTAATCTAGTAGTATATGGCTAACAAGATCATGTAAGGTCAAGTCGGTTGGGAGTATTGTCCTAACGCAATGTACTTGTCTTAACTCATTGTTAGTATATGATTCAAATTGAACTTGAATCATAACAGTTAACTTTGTATACATTTGTTTTATTTTGAACTACCTTTTGTGTTTGATTTTTTTTTTTATTGCATCCGTTGAAGGTCTTATGGTATTCTTAGGCATTAATGTGAAGGGAGGGGAGTTAGGGTCGGTAGTAGTAGTTTTTGGTCGATGAAGTGTCAGTGATGGTAGTTGCATTGGCAGTTGAGGTGACAAAGTGTTGTGGGGTTGGTAGTAAACACTTGGGGCCCTCATATTTTATGTGGTGCATACATTTGCCGATGACAATTGAATTTTGTAAGATGTTATGTTTTGCCTTGGTGGATAATAGTGTTTTTTAAATTGGGTTTTGTGTTGGATTGTATTGGTGAATATTATCTTGTTGTTATTGTAAAGACGGAATGTGTCATTTACTAAATGTTTCTATTAACTTTGTGCTCCGGATTTAATATTTGTCCATGGCAGGTAGATGATGATGATGATGAAGGTGATGATGAAGATGATGTTTTTTGACTATTGTATAGTTAACATCAAAAATTAGGTCATTAGTACTTTTGTAAGTAACAATGGAGTATGTTAAGCTAGTTTGAAAACAGGTGTTGGACTATGTTTCATATTTTGTAAGTAACTATGTTTTCTGTCTATTTTGTACCTAGCTATGTGTCATATTTTGTGTTATGCTATTTTGTGAGTAACAATGGAGTGTGTTTGTCTTTTTTTTGGACTTGATGGATGTTATTTTATTGACAATTGGTACGTAGCAATTTTGTTGTTAATGAATGAAGTCAGATATTTCTTATTTGGAAACAGGTGTACTGTACCATGAATTTTATTGCAATGCAAGATTATAAACGTATATGGAACCGTTCTTATAGGTTATAAACTGTAGCAATCGGTTTCCCAAATCGTTAGCTATTTGCATAGAAACCGTTGCTATAGAGGACAAAACCGTTGTAATAGATTTCTCAAATTGTTGTGTTTAATAGTAAAAGAATCGTTGCCATAGGGGACAAAAACTGTTGTAAAAGGTATCTACAACCGCTATAGTCTATGAGAAAACCATTGCAATAAACAAAACTAACCATAATAATTGTTGCCATTATAGAAAAAACTGCTACAACAGGTACCTAAAAACTGATGTTATTTCATAAAAAACCGTCGCTATAGACATTTCTATTAAAAAACAAAAACTGTTGCCTTAAGTAAATATAGCCGTTGTCATATGTAAGTCAAAAAAACCGTTGTTATTGATAGCTATACTGTAACGGTTCGTAATCCGTTGCTATTGTCCTAAAAACCATGGCCATAGGCTATGACAACGGCGGCGTATTAAACGGTTCAAAAACCGTTGCCGTATACCTAAAACAACGGTTTTCAGTCTATAGTGAACCGTTGCAGTAGCCCTATTGTGTAGTAGTGATTTTTACTTCGGAAATTCAGAGAGGTATATAAATACTTTGGAGAGGCATTGGGTTCTCTTAATAGAATAGTATAGATCGAGGTGTTTGGACTACCTGTACAATGCTAGACGAAGGAATGCTTTACAGATCTTGCTAAAATATGGGGGAAGTTCATCAGGATAGACCCAAGGACATCTGCTATGAAATGTATAGATGTCGCTAGGATCCTCATCGACACCTGCTTCTCTACATTTATTCATCAGATAGTTCAAGTCCAGTTTAATGGGGGTTCCCGCTTGGTCCTTATCAAGGAGGTAGTTTAGAGTTGATCCTCGATTACTCACGCAGAGCTGTTGCTCTTGCAGCCTTGGCTAGATTGGCTGAGAAGTGGGCTGCATGCCACATGCATCTACATCGTGACAGTCAATGCACCACCCAAATGTGACATAACACTGTTTCAGCCTTCACTTGTACAGATGACGGCTGTCATGGATGACTGTGGGGATTCTGGAAGTCATATCATAAGGTCAAGGAATGAAGGAGTGCGTGTTTTAGGACTGTCGCTAGGTCAACTTGTAATTCGTATTGAAGGTCAGTATGTTGGGAGGTGGGATCTGGAGTGCTGGTGGCCACGTTTCCCCAACCTGTTGCTCGAATACTACTTCAGGAAGCTCAAGGTAACCAACATTTCCCTCCTCTTCTCTTGTGGGTTGGAAGTGATAAAGCTGAATCAACACATCCTCGTGTTCTAAATTCGGCTAATGAGAACGAGGCCTATGACATCGCTAGTGATTATGATTCAGAATCCTCTGGGCCTGAATTTCCATTAGGCTTCGAGCCACATGCTCTGAATAGGACCGAGCCACATGCTCTGAATAGGACAGAGCCACTTATGGAGGGGCCTAGTTGAAAGAGTAGAGGAAAAGGGTTGATGGAGAAAAGGGAAAAGAAAGCTTTGAAATGCAAAAAGAAAGAGAAAGAGAAGCGAGAGCTTCAAGAGTTCTTGAAGGATATGTTGCCCAGAATTAGTGCACATAAATCGACCAAGACCACAGGCAAGCGAAAAAAGAGGAACAGGGCAAAGGGGGCTAGCAACAGGAAAGAGAGAGACAAGATTCTTCAGGTCGAGCGGGTAATTGAGTTGGGAGGAAGGCTAGGTCTAAACTTTAACGGCTTTAATCCTGCTATGGGGAGCACTATACTTGATGAAAGGGTAACCTGAACACCTTTTTTTCCTGTCTCAAATGCCCAAATCCCGAGTCAGTCACATTGGTCAATTGAGATCTTCCTGTTTTTCCAGTTTTGCCTGTATTCCTACTTGTTCCTGTTTGTTCCTGATTTTGTAACTCTCTGTTTGTTCCCCTTTTTGTATCTTGATGCCCGGTTACTTAGTGGGTTTTTAAGGGCTCACTTGCTCAAGCGCCTGTTTTGTATCGCGACCAAATCACTAATTATTGAAAGAAAATGACTATTATTGTGGCTTTGTTAACGTTTGTCTGTAATAATCCTGCACCCATAGAAATACAGTCAACCCCATGAGAAGTGAATAGTGAACATGTGTAGTTTTCCAACAACTATACCTTCGACATAACTTATATGCCATAGCATAGTCCGATTCTCTTAAAAATCAACATATAATGTCTCCAAATATCATTGTCATAGCAAAACATAGTTGGCCACAAGTTATGCTGTCTAGCAGCAACTTCTCATATTTTCCCTTTTTCGTTTTAGTAGCGGGACTTTTGATATCATAGATAAACAATTGACAAATCAATAAAATTATACAGATGGGATATAGTACTTGATATTTGAATTAAAAATTTCAAATCGTTGCTTGAATGAGATTTATATGTACAGAATGAAGGTTTGATTATTTAAAAAAAGGATGGTTCCAACATCCAGTGTCCCTGCAAATTGATTGAAAATGCTTTGTACAGCATGTCATGAACTGCAGAAAAAAACCCAAGAGAATATCATGGATGCATAATTGATAAGGCTTTTACAATGTAAAGTAGCGCTAAAATATTAGTATTTGGGCATAGATTTATGCCTACACCATCTGACTTTGCGTCAAAGTAAGAATAAAACTCTTTTTCTCCCTCAATCGTCACCAATTTTGTTCATTCTCCATACTTCTACTTCTCTCAAATCTGTACTAAAAGTTTGGCACGAAGGGGAAAAATATTCAGAAAAGTAAGATACAATATCAAATATGACTGGACATACAATCCGCAAGTTAAAGCGTAAAGGCCAATAATACATCATTTATTACATGATATCCATGTCATATAATATCGCCATCGTGAATGGTTAATGAACCAAATGATAATAGGGATACATATTTTCCGTAAGATACAAGCCAAAAGGCCACAACAACAGTGAAAATAGACGAGAACAAAAGAAAACATGTTCTACAAGTGAAAAACAAATGGAAAGCACCGCTTCCGTTACTTTGCTCCTTATTGTAAATGAAGTAGATTTCTTAAACATAACTAATAGATTTGTATAATTACAGTCTGTGATAAATAAAAATGTCAAGCTCCAGACAAAGAGCATACTAACACATGAAATCCAAAACTACATGAAAACTAAAATCATAATTATATTTTTTCTCCCTTTCATATCTATGTATGTAATGGAAACATAAAAGGCAATCAAATAAATACTAGCACTAAACAATTAACAATAAATAAAGACACAAAAATAGTTAAGGATGCACACATTCTTGAGACAACATAGGTTTGAAGGATGGAAAGGAACTCATTCAAAAAACGAACCTCGAAGGTAAGCCTTCAATTGTGTGCTACTAGCATATTTCGGATTTCTAACTTCCCTGAATACTTGTGTTTATTCTTCTTGGATTTTCCAAAAGCCCAAGATAGATCTATAATCAAATTGTTTCTTGCTTGTTAATCTCCTACAAAATAATCAAATGGTTAACGGTTATTTAGGCCCGTGGAATGATTACAATAAGCATAATAGAGTCAGAGACAATAACTGCATGATGTAGATTAGAGTGATAACTAATTTCATTTTAGAAGCATGTGTAGGACTTAAATTACAGCAAACCCGTGTAATACTTAAACAGAACTCCAATCCTAATGAAATTCTAACCTAATTAGATATGAAAGAAAACATAATATCAAACCTTGGATATCTACAAAATTAAACTACTACTTTTTCAAATAAAAAATATACTACAATTTTTTTAACATAATTACAAAAACTGTGATAAAGTACGATTTCAAGATTCAAACAAAGAATAGACAAACACTTGAAATCAAAAACCACATGAAAATCAAGATTACTTCACTATTAAACATAAATTTTCCATTCATCTATTATTTAGTGGAAAACGAATCATAGAAGATGTTGAAACAAACCCTAACACCAAATGATTGATAATGAAGACACAAAAGCACAAAAGGGATAAAACAACAAGATCTTACTGGATAGCAGATAAATATATTGTGTGCTTTACAAACCAATGGAAACGCAACATCGTAACAAAGTGACCTACCATTCTTGTGAAGTTGTAAACTGAAATCAGGATTCTTTCTTGACATGGAAGAGTAGAACAATAGAGAAGTAGGAAAAAAATGTTCATATGTGTTACATAGAAAAGAGAGTCGGAGTAAGATCCGAAACTTATACTTACGCAGAAAAGGATAGATGTAAGTCATACCCAACCAATGAGATAAAATCTAGGTGCTTTACAAATGGTAACAAATGAAAATGAAGCCTAATTGATGCGCTTCTGATTTACGCATCTTTTAATTATTATTTTAATTATTTTGTACTTATTTAATTATAATTCTACACTTATTTTGGGAATTTTTATGTTTAACAGGTTTGAAATTAAAGTTCCGAAAATTGTCAAATTTTGGTGCAAATAAAACAAATTCGACGTGTAAACAATTAAATCAAGCACTACAAAAAAGAAAACCTTCGGTAACGACAATAGTCGTTGCGAAAAATAGTTTGTCGTTGCTAAATATACTTTTAACAACGACAATTCTCGTTGTGAGGTTGTTGCGCATGATCTTGTTGTGAAAGCTCTTTGGCAACAAAACTATCGTTGCCAAATATAATGCTTTTTGGAGACGACAGTTTTCGTTGCAAAAAGTAAGTTTTATTGGCAACGACAATTGTCGTTATGAAAGACAATATGTTTTGGCAACAATATGGCCGTTGCCAAAAAAGGCTTATCTTTCGCAACAACAATTATCGTTGCTAAAAACGTCTTTTTGGCAACGAGTGATGTCGTCGCCAAACACCTCCTTTTGGGAACGAGTCATGTCGTTGCCAAAGACTGCTATGTTTTGCAACAACAATTGTTGTTGCGAAAGAATATTTTATTTTTCAAGAAAGATTGTCATTACCATAGATATTTGGTATTTCCAAATATCATTCTTACTATATTCTTAAAAGCTGTCAAATGTAATTTACATTTTAACTCATAGAAGGTGTCTTACATGAAATATTAATACTAAAGAAAATTCATTTACAAGGAGACACTCCAATACAACAAATTGTACATAGCTCCACTATTAATAATCCATACAAACATACAAAACATCCTAATTTATAATACCAGAAGGTATATACATAGCGATTTCAGTACAATCAACATATTGCAATCCCAAAACTTTACAATCAATGTATTGTAATCTCAAAACATTACATAATTCCACAAAAAATAACATTAAAACTGACATATGTTTTGGCTCTCTTTAAAATCTAGGTGACCACCTTGAGCTTCCAACTTGTAACTCTCAATTTTCTACAACAATGAATATAAAACAAATTAATTGTAAGACCAAGTAACCCAAAGACACAAAAAAGGTATTACCACACCATGTATCAATAATAAACCAACTACTTTTATAATTACCTCCTATAGTTAGCGAACATCGCATCATGTCCTCCTTCATTTGTTTCCATTCATTGATCTCATTCTTATGTTTTCGAAAATCCTCCATTTCCTTTTGATGTTCTTCAATGCGTTTTTTTTGCGATTCAATTTCTTTCTCCTGAAATTCGATTTTTTGGTGTTGATATTCGACTATATCCTCCAACTCATCTATCTTTTTACTTTGTTCAAATTGATGTCATCCTTTTGTATAGCCTTTCAAACCGATACCCTTTCCTCGAACATATCCAGATTGAGGACTAAATACAGCAAGCAACATTTCCTCTTGTGTCTGGGGGGCACCTTCTGAAGATCGATTTTAAACCAACTCATGAAGTTTTTCCTATAATTAAAGTAGATCAAAATCATAAATAAGAATAATATATGTTCTAATTTGAACATTTAAATTAATTAAAGCACATGCATGAACTTGTTTGGAGCGATCTTCATCTGCCTACTCGAACACTCCTTCTTCATTTGGGCGTGTGTGCTCAGCAAGCCAAATAACATCAGCAGTTGGCTTATCTCCATTGTTGTTTAATGCCTCTAAAAATCATGCTTTTATTAAAAATTTATTTTTAAAAAATAACAATAAAAAAACATAAGTAAATACGTTACTTTCTTACCAACATGTGCTCAACTTCAGCGAAAGACAAATTACCAGTTGTGTGCGTACGCCTATTTTCTGAGCGACGATTTTTTGAATTCCTTTCATTGATTTTCTGATTCAAAAAAATAACAATAAAAATAGACGAGTAAAAAAATATATGACATCACATAACAATTATTTTAACAATTGAGACCTTGAACTCTTCTGTGCCAAATAACTCTACAAGGTAATGCCACTCATCAACTGGACAATCTTCAGAAGGATTGTTCAATCGTTCTTCATCTGATTTTCCACATTTTTTATGATGTGTATGCAATCGGGCCTTCCAACCCGTATACAATCTTTACATTACATCCAATACAAAACATTGCAATCTTGTAGCCTCTCTATTATCATCATTTTTCAATTCAAAGTAATCTTGACAAAAAATATTAAAACAAGAATAATAAATAACAAAGAAGTTATAACCTAAATAGAGACATTTCGAATTATAAACATGGATAAACCTGCACTTTCTTCTACATAATGTCACCAGCAATTTGAAATGCTTCCTTATAGTTTTTAACATTCACAGGAGCCGATGTTCTAACTACATAACCACAATAATTCACCAAATGTCATGCGTTATCACCAACTACTCGTAAAATATCATCAAGTATTTCAATTTGGAGCTTCGACTTTCCACAGCAAGTTTTCATATCCACCACAATGGATTTGTACTTCCCCTTTTTCCTCTCTTTCTTTTCTTGCTTGTAGTTGATCCTTTACAAAAAGCAAATACACAATAAAATTAATTACATTAATTTTTTTCACATAACATAATAAATAAGGTGTGCGAACTTTGGATGAATTACCTTGACTACTTGGAGAGGCTGCTATTGGTTCTTCTACAATATTACGATTATTTGTTCGAGACAAACTCATATCGGACCTATGAGCGGGGATTAGCTGCTCCATGAACATCCAAAAGTGTAAAGATTCTATTGACGAACTTGGTCTTCCCTTTTGCTTGCCCTGTAATGTTAGCTTGTATTAATATTCTTAATTAAATAGATGAAAAAGATAATAGAAGATTATTTATGATTACCTCTTTGGATTGGTGTATCCATAGAGTGTCTCTGAGACTCGTCACTTAAAGATGGTCTTGCATCAAGCTCATCATTCGCAACGTGGGGAATGTCGTTATGAGTACAGTGAGAGGGTCTAATTTCCCTTCCCTTTTCACTTTTTCCACCAATATTTGTGGGGTGCGTCATTTTACCCTTTCTTCAACCAACCATTCCTATAAATTTGAATCAAATTCTAGCTTAACATCATCAAACAACAATACTTACAAGCTCAACAACAATTAAGTGTGCATACAATTCAAGTATAGCCTTACTAGTTAATAAATAAGTCCCCAAAGAAAATTGTGCAAGTTGAATGCAACGTCAAACAAGACTACAACTATGCTTTTAGCCTACAAGTAAATAACAATAAGCTTGCATGTTATAACTAAAATAACGGGCCAAATTGAATGGTATCATAAGCAAAAGAAAGGGGAGAAAGGAGGTACTAACCAAGAATAATGTGAGGAAATAATTGAGTAATCATTCATCATTACTCAAAGAATAAAGATTATCATCTTCTTTGTTGCCCCTAGCTTCTTTATCCTTTTCTTTGATTTTCTTAAAAGTCCTTTAACCAGTTTAACAATATTAGCTCCTCTTTCAATTGAAAACCCAGCTCTAACCAAACAACCGATCTCATCATCGTTATCAAGTGGCGTAGATATGTTGCGTAATGTATCAACATCAACCTCATCTTCCTAACAATAATCATCTTCAACTTCCTCACTCGAGTCATCAATTTCTATTATCGTCATGTAGTATAGATCTCGAGGTTGTGTCTTTATAACAATTAACCAATGATCTACTTGAGGATCTTGCACGTAAAAAACCCGTTGCACTTGTGATTCAAGAACAAAAGGCTCGTTCGTCTTTAGCCTTCTTTCTTTATGAACACTTATTATGCCATATGCATCTACTTTGTATCCCCGATCGCGGTGTTCAACATCATACCAATCACATTTGAGAGCAAAGACACGATTTCCAACCCTATATTGCTATTCATAGACATCTTTCAATACCCTATAGTATTCTTTATCAGATTCATCATCACCATGAACCATTATACAACTATTTTGACATTTCCTAGTTTCTTGAAGCTCTAACGTGCGGAATCTAAAACCATTAACAATATAACCATTATACCGCTTCACAATGCGTGAAGGATAGCATACTAGGTGATATAGATCTTCACCCACAAGTCCATATTTATGCATTTGCTTCACCTATTAAGAAGGACAAAAATAACTTAAGTTATCTACAAAAGGAAGTTATTCTTATTAAATATATGATTAACATAAATACACATACATGGTTGTATATCCATTTTGCAAATTGCTCCTTATGCCTCTTTTCAACATTCCGATGATTTTCTCTTTCTAATTCCAACTTGTGTTCCCTAATAAGATGAATTGGAAGAAATTGAGAATAGTTTGGTATAACAAAGACTTCTGCAAATAAATGTATCACAAGTTACCTAATAAAATCCAAAAGATCATCGCAGTTGTGCAGGACATATAAATGAGCTTGCTCAAAATCCTCCAAAGATAGATGATGCTGGGAATCCTTTCCTAGAGGACGACCAATAGATCTAAATATCTCCAAGTCACTGCTTGGATGTGCCTCAACATCACCATCATCGTTTCTTGCTTTGCGATTAAATTTAGTATCAACATCATCCATAAATCTAGAACAAAATGTGAGACACTCATCGGCCAAGTACCCTATTGCAATTGACCCTTCTGGACGTGCTTTGTTGCAAACATATGATTTTAAATTTCATAAATACCTATTACACCATATTTATTTTCATGTTAGAAAGCTTTTGCTAAGTTAATGCAAGAAATAAAAATAATAAGAATAATGTACCTCTCAATTGGATACATCCACCGATATCGAACGGGTCCAGCAATCTTTGCTTCTTCAGCTAAGTGAACCACCAAATGCACCATGATATCAAAGAATGCAGGTGGAAACACCATCTCTAACTTGCAAAGAGTGTAAGGAATTTGCTTTTGGAGATCGTCCAAATCTTTCAACGTTATATTTTTGGAGCATAAATTCCGAAAAAAGTAACTCAACTCAATTAATGGTTCATACACTTTTCTAGGTAAGCATCCACGAACTACAATGGGAAGGAGTTGTTCAATGAATACATGATGATCATTGCTCTTCATTTGTGAGATTTTATCACCCTTCACACAACGAGAAATGTTTTCACAATGAGAAATGTTTGATAGATAGCCATCAGGAGACTTCAAATTCATAAACATTTCTCAAACTGCTCTTTTATCATCAGAACTGAAGGTGTAGCATGCAGTGGGAATCCGCACTTTTTCTCCTTCTATAGTAGGATGCAGTTCCTTCCTTATTTTCATTGCAACAAGATCAAGTCGAGCTTTTATCGTGTCTTTAGACTTACCCATTGTGTTCATCAATGTAAAAAGGATATTTTTAGAAACGTTTTTCTCTGTGTGCATGACATCAACATTAGGACACAACTCTAGCTTTCTCCAATAAGGCAACTGAAAGAAAATGCTTTTCTTTCGCCATCCATATAAATTAAAAGTGGGATCGTCATGTTTTCTCTTCTTACTCTTACCAAACGGTGCTTGTTTGAATTTCTCATAATGTTTCAACACATCATCACCTGACAAAAGTTAAGGAGCCAACCGTATTTCCTCTGTGTCATCAATAGCTTCAGAATTTTTTCTCCACCTATGATCTTGTGGCAACCAATGCCGATGACCCATATAACACAGTTTTCTATTTATATGACGTGACTCATTTTCCCCATGACAACAAGGAGAAGCGAAATATCCTTTGGTTGACCAACCAGACAAATCAGCATATGCAGGATAATCATTTATTGTCCACAAAACAGTTGCATGCATCACAAAATTTTAATTTAAGTGGGCATCATATGTTTCAATACCAACCTCCCAAAGCATTTTTAACCCTTCAATCATTGGTTGCAAATACACATCTATATCCATTCCTGGGCACTTTTCACCTCCAGGGATAAGTACTGTTAACATAAATGAAGAAGATTGCATGCACATCCATGGAGGCAAATTATAAGGGATGAGTACAACCAGCCAAACACTATGTTCTGTGTTTCTAAAAGGTTGGAAACCATCACAAACTAAGCCAAGCCTTACATTACGAGCATCTGAAGCAAATGAATCATAAATCTCATCAAATGATTTCCAAGTAGGAGAATCAGCAGGATGTCTCCTTACCCCGTCATCTATCTGATCCTCTTTATGCCATCGCATATATTTAGCAGTCACACTTGACATATAAAAACTTCAGAGTCTAGAAGTAATTAGAAAATACCAAAAAGTTTTGTAAGGAATGTTTTTTCCTTTAGGTTTTTTCTTTCCCTTCCACCTTGACTTGTGGCAAGTAGGACAATCCACTGAGTCAATGTGCTCCCCCCTATATATCATACAATCATTTCTGCAAGCATCAATCTTAACATATTTGAGACCCAAATCTGTAATAATTTTTCCGGCTTCATAGTATGATGTAGGAAGTTGTAGACCCAATGTGTCGTTTTGAAATCGGAGCAAGGAAGTGAATGAACTATCACTCCAATTGTTAAGGCATTTCAATTGAAGCAACTTCACCAAATAAGTTAACTTTGACATCTTTTTACCCTCAACGGTTAATGGGTCTTAGTGCTCTTTTAATAGGCGATAAAACTTTGCCGCCTCACTATTTGGAACTAGTTGACCCACATTTGGCCCAATATCATCATGTTCACTACCTATATTACCTAATTGTAAACCCATTCCTGCCACACCACAAGCGGCTTGTAACATATCGGGCATGTAATCATGAGTAGTTGTATCAGTACTATTATGTTCATCCTCAGAATTTGAGTTCTCAATATCATCAAATTTTTCACCATGTAAATTCCATATAGTGTATTGTTGAAAAACTTCATGCCTCAATAAATTATATCGGACATTATATCTTTCTTTCACATAAACATTTCGACATTTATTATAAGGGCATCTAATCTTGCCATTATCACATAAGTCTAAGGATTCGTATGCAAAGTAAAGAAAACAATCAACACCGTGTAAATACTCGCATGTTCTTCGATCTTTTATTTTCTTCCACTTCTTGTATACCATCATGTCCTAAAATCATTATAATAATGCAATTTAGCATGTGTTTAAGTATTAAGATAATAACTACCAATAAAGTAACCACAAAACAAAATTATAATATGATAAATTATTAGGAGTTTAGTAGCTCCCCTTCTTCAATTTTATTAGAAAAGGGGTATTAGGCTGTAATAGACTTATGCTGATATAATTAATTTCGAGGACTAAGTACATCGAATTCATCAACTCTTATAAAAAGAGGACTTTTTAGCAGTGGCAGATCCAGAATTTTGGTTGAGGGTGGGCTTAAATTACAAACTAGTTTCACTTTTCACTTTATTGAATTTGTTCGTCATATATTTGTTATATATTTTCATACGAAGTCAAAATGTAATTCTTAATCACTCCTAAATATAAGGAAATTTTGAGACGATTTTATTTAAGGCATCCAACCATATAAAACACATATATATCCAAAAATAATAACTTTTCAAATTCAATTCAACTTAAGTTGGGGACTCATTCGACCAAAAAAAAAAGTTGGGATCTTTTTGTAATTTAAAATATTTATAAAATCTCTTACTAAGTAACATACCCTTTTTGATACGCATCGGAAGGTAATTTGAAATAATAAATCCAAATTTATGACTCCTGAGAGTTCAATAAATGATTTTAGAATTATTTAAGAAACATTATATTTAGTTTTCAATCATTATATGTAGATATTGCACATTTTTTCTTTCAAGAATATTACAAATAAATTTGAAGAATCGATGCATAAATATGAAAGTATAAATATACAGCTTATAAGATCTAAAGTTGAAAAGGTTAGAAAAAAATTTGATGTAATGTGCATACAACTTAAAAATTTGAAATAATTTGCATACAACTAAAAAAATTTGAATAATCAGTACAAGTAAATTATGTGTATAAATATACCTAAAATATTTGTGAGACCATTAACATATAACATAATTATTTACATTAATTTTTACTTAAAATATTTAATATTCATTATAAAAGAGCTTACTAAAGTTAATGTAAATTTCCCAAAACACATGCAGCGAGAATCGAACCCGCCTAACATGTTTCCCCGCTATAGCCAGCGACCACCAAGCCATGAGCTTGGGAACTGCCTTCTTTATGTTCATAATATTTTTATATAAATCGAGGGGGGGCTTGAGCCCAACCTAGCTGCAACGTGGATCCGCCACTGCTTTTTAGACATCATTCACATAGAAAAACCAAACATGAAACCCCTAAAATTATCATGAGCAAAGCAAAAGAAATTTAGACCCACAACTTTATTAAACAAGAACAACAAAATAGGTACTCAAACAATGAAATTTAAAATTGAAAATATAAAAAATTGATTCCAAAATATGTGAAATTTTAAACAAAATGGGTAGTCAAACATTGCAATCTTTGTCACACAAGAAATAAACATATATATTTATACTAGTTTACATAACATCAAACTTCTCAATCATTCCACTTTCTTCAAAATTTTATATTGTAAAATAAAATACCTAAGCCCAGCTTGAGAGAGGTGTAATGGCAGAGGTGTAGCGGGAACCGGCGGAGAGAGAGAGACTAGCACAATGGAAAAACAAAGATACACTTAGGGTTTGACTTAAAAGTAAAAATGAAAATAATCAAAACAAAAAAAATTAAAAATACAGTTCACTGACCTTCTCTCTTGTGTCTCAAAACCACAATTTCGTCTCTTAGTTAGCTTAAGGGAGGTTCAATAATGAGAGAAATATGGAGAGAAAATGGGTTTTGGTGTGATTGAAGGGGGAAGGGGGTTTTTGGACGTGGGATTTGTGGATTGGAGGGGGCTGGGTGCGGCGGGGGGGTTGGGGTTAGATTTTTTTTTTTAAATTTAAAAAAAGAATATTGTAATTAAATTTAGATTATTTATATTTTAGCACTTTATATTTTTAAAAATAATAAAAAAGATCATAATATTTTTAAATTAGTACAAATGTAAATTATAATAAGATCCTCTGAACTTTATAGTAACCGAAAACATCCCCTGCACTTTTAATTTTAAAAAATAGCCCCTTTAATTTTATAATTAAATACAATGCACCCTCTCCCACTATTGATTGCAAAAATAGCCCCTTAAACTTTGTTATTACATACAACTTACCCATCAACTTTGTTACTAACCATAACACACCTTTTAAACATTAATAAATTTAAAATTAAAAAATTGAAACAAATTATTGAAAAATATTTTTTTGGAAAAAGCATAAAAAATATAATAATATTTTTAAATTTTATTTTTCAACGTTTTAAAAAAAATTTTAGTATTCATTTTTAATTTTTAAATTTGTAAAATTTTTTTAGTTTATTTGACATTAAAAGTATAGGGGGTGTGTTGTAGTTAATTAAAAGTATCAAAAAATTTTCTTTAATTCATGTTTTAGGAGATAAGAGAGGGAAAAATAAGAATGGAAGTAGGAGAGAGAAATTGAAAAGTGGGTTTTGGAGGGAATAAAAATTAGGTAAAAATATTATTATTTTAGTTTGAGAATTTGAAAATATTATATTACAATAAAATTTATAAATTTATTACTTAGTTGTCTTACAATTTTATAGTAAGATTGATCGAATTTTAACTAAAATTATTAAATTCTGATATGTCATACTTAAATTTAGTATAAAATTTTAAAATTTGTTACTTAATTATCTTTTTTTTTTAACACTTATTTTTTATATTGTGAAAGCTAGTAATGGCAGCAAACTTTTATTTAATAAACTTGTGAAGAATAAAATATATTTGGCAACAATAATATAATGTCGTGGTCAAATATCATGATTTTCTCCAACGGCCGCTAAAAGTCTTTGCTAAAGTAGCAGTTTTCGCAACGAAAATTCTTGTCGTCGCCAAATACATGGTTTTTGGCAATGATTGATCAATATCGCTGCTAAAGACAAGGTCTATGGCAGCGAATTATTATTGTCATTGCGAATAAACAACTTTGCTTTTGCAACGACAATATATGTCGTCGCAAAAAATATAATTTTATCAACAGATTATATTGTCGTTGCCAATAATTTATTTTTAGCAACGATATTTTTTGGTCGTTGCAAAAGATTAGTATTTGCCAATGACTTTTATCAGTCGTTGCTAAATCTTGTCGCGAAAAATCCGTTTTCTTGTAGTGAAGTCAATTCGAGATTCGAGACAAGAACGTATAAGCCCGACCCACACCTACACTATTCATCATCTTCAACCCAAATCACCCCAGCCCATCAACCCCAACCCTGCGACCTGTTCACCCCATCAGGCCCCGTCACCTCTAATCCTACAGCCCACCATCGTCACCTCCTCAAGCTCAACGATAGTATCCAGATCTCAGCCTAGCTCACCACCGTGAGGCCCAACTTCACTGACCACAGCAACAGACCAGCCCATCCAATCGTCCATGTTAGGCCCAGCTTTAGCTTAGGGTTGCGCAGGTGGAAAATCGGATTTAAAAGGGGGGTCTTTGTGTGTTTGGTGTTCTATATACCACCGCCCCTGTTTCTCTCTCTTCTCTCAGCTTTTACTTTTCTTTTTTTGTTAAATTGGGACAAGAGCAAAATTAGCGTGAAGATTGACATGAGTTTCTACATCTCCTCCTTCACCAGTTCATCCTTGATGGAGAGCTAACTTGCTCTCTGGGGTTAGATGATGTCTTCGTCTTTTTACTTTTGTATTACTTTTAATTTTGGGATAATTTATTTGTCACATGAATTGCTTGATTATGAGAAATACTTTGAAGTATTGTGCGTTAATTGTTTATTCAATTGAGATAATTATTGAGTTTGTAATCTTTGATTGTCGATGTTGATAATTATAAATTAGTTCTTTGAGCTTGTAGCCCTAGGCTTAATTGATCAAGCTATAGTTTTAACCGAATGCTTTAGTTAGATAGGGTCAATACGCGATACTAACAACATTATTTTAGTAGGTTGAAGCTTGTAGCCTCAACCACTACCCGTGTGACAATCAATAATTCCAGTTTAAAAGTTAACGCAAAAATAATTAGCTAATGATGAATTTGTAACCCTAGGTTCCAATTTAATACACCTTTGAGCGTAGAAGTAGATTGCCTTAGTTTAATTCTCGTTTCTTTATAGTAATCAATAAAAAAAATCTCTCAATTCTATTTAACAATTTAGGTTATAGAATAATTTCACGCATTCTTAGTCCCTGTGGTTCAACACTCTCTCGCTCTATACTATAATTTAGATATGTTTAGCAGATAGGGTATTATATTAAATTTTGATAGATGTAAAAAAATCACATCAAGATTTTGGCACCGTTGCCGGGGACTAGGCAACATTCGTCATTTTATTTTTGTGATTTTCTTTGATTTTTAATTGCCTTAAATTATTTTTAATTGTTATTGTCCCTTTCTTTAAAAAAATTTAAAAAAAAAAAAATATTTTCCTGACTTTTCTTTTTTTTTTAAAAGGTTTATTTACTTATCTATTTGTTGATTTACTTTTAAAGCATTATTTATCTTGTGATTGTCGTGCATAGGTTGATTTTAGGATAGTTTATTATTTGTTTTTCTTTTGTTTTTCTTTTTAAGTGTTTGTTTTTGTTTGTTTTGCTAGTTTTAGTTTTTAGTTTTATTTGCTTCTTGTGATTGTTATTTCATGCACGGTTGCCGCTCTTTGTTTCTTGACCTTATTGGATTCGACCTTGAAATTGAAAGGACTTTAAGAGACTTTAGAGCCCAACACCAAGCACAAACTGCAATAGCTGACGAACAACAACCACGTCCACTTATGGAGTATTTTACTCCCACCACATACAACTCACCTTCATGCATTAGATTGCCACCGGTAGCCCATCAGTTCACGCTTAAGCCACATACCATACAAATGCTTCTTTCATTCCACGGCTTAGGTAATGAGAACCCGTACACACACTTGGATAGTTTCATGGAGGTTTGTTCAATCTTTAGGATTCCTAACATTAGTGATGACGCCATCTTACTTCGTCTTTTTCCTTTCTCTTTGAAGGAAAAGGCTAAGTATTGGCTAGGAACCTTATCTAGTGCTACGATTAATACTTGGACTCAAATACAACAAGAATTTCTTAAGAAATTCTATCCCATTAGTAAGACTAACACTGCTAGAAGAGCCATTAACACCTTCGTCCAACTCCCTACTGAGGAGTTTCACTAGAGTTGGGATAGGTTTAGGGAACTCTTACGAGCTTATCCACATCATGCTATCCCTAAATGGCAACTAGTCCAAATATTCTATTATGGGTTAAATGAAAAGGGTCAACAAAGTGTTGATGCTTCATGCGGTGGTCAATTCCTCAGGAAGAATGAGGATGAGGCGTGGGAACTGTTTGAAAATTTGAATAAGAATTCACAGCAGAATGCCTCACATGCACGTTTGAATGCTTCTAGATTAAATAGAGGAGTACATGAAGTTGCCCAGACCTCTATCTTAGATAAGAAAGTAGACTCTCTTACCTCTTCTGTGGAGCAGCTTACTTCCTTATTTAAGATAACATTGACCCCCCCCCCCCCCCCTCCTGTACCTAATGTGTCTAGTGTTCAAAGCATGCATAGTGCTTGTTCTTCATATTCTAGTGTGTCTCATTCTACGCTTGATTGCCCATCCACTTCACCTATTGCTGAGTGGTCAGAGAAATAGGTTAATGTAGCCCAAGGATTCTCAAGGAACAACCCATACTCGAACATGTATAATCCGAGCTGGAGAAACCATCCAAACTTCTCCTGGAGGCAACGAGGAGAAGGATAGTTTATGCCATAACAACCGAACCCACAACCTCAACAATCTGGTATGCCCCGACCTCTCGATTTCAACCGCAAGGGTATGCTTCCAACTACTCTCAACCTTCTAATTTGAGCTCTAATTCGAATTTTGAAGAGAAGATTTTGAATGCACTGAAAGGTTTGGAAGCTAATTCCCAACTCCTCCACTCCCATACACAATCGATCTCAAAGTTATAAAACCAAATAGGTCAACTAGCTAACACTTTGAGTAGGAGAGATGAGGGAAGACTCCCTAGCCAAACCGTAGAGAACCCTAGGAACTGTGTGACGCAAGACAATTATCCTCCCCATCAAGAATAAGCAAAGTCTATTACAATGTTAAGAAGTGGGAAGGAGGTTGACGATGGGATGAGTGCTGAGAGTGAAGTACCCATAAGTGGCGAAGGAGAAGAAAAGAGCGAGGAAAGAGAGTAGGAGATCGATAAGGTCATGCACCCTCCCACTCCTAAGACCTCTAATCTTCCTTCCTCATATGTACCTAGAGTGCCCTTCCCCCAAGCTTTAGTTGCACCACACTCAAATGGGAAGGATAAGAAGTGGGAAGACATTTTAGAGACTTTTAGGCAAGTAAAGATCAACTTTCCCCTTCTTGATGCAATTAAACAAATACCGACCTATGGGAAGTTTATTGAGGACCTTCTGAACCAAAAGAGGCGATCTAGAGCACATCTGTCTAAAAAAATATTTTTAGCCGAGCATGTGAGCTCTATTCTGAAGTGTGACACTCCAATTAAGTACAAAGATCCTGGTGTCCCCACTATCTCTTGTTCACTTGGAGACTACCCGATTGATAAAGCTTTACTGGACTTAGGAGCGAGTGTCAACATTATTCCTTTCTCGGTTTATGAGAATTTAGGCCTAGGAGAGTTGCAACCCACCACAGTGACCTTGTAGTTAGCAGATAGATCAACTAGGATCCCCAGTGGTGAGCTAATTGACGTGTTAGTGAGAGTAGACAAAGCCTTGTTTCTTGCTGATTTCCTTGTGCTTGATACGGAACCTTCTAGTCATTCGAAAAACCATGTCCCTATCATTCTAGGTCGGCCTTGCTTAGCGACAGCCAATGCTACCATTAATTGTAGATCTGGGGTAATGGACATTAGTTTTGCAAATATGACTATTAGGTTGAATATTTTTAAGGCTTCATTGTCACCCACTAGTGAGGATGAGTTGGAATGTTTCTGGGTGGATGTTATTGATGATTTGGTTGACCAAACACTCCCCTCTATCCTAGTTAGTGATTCCCCTGAGCGAGCAGTAGTATACGATTGTTCTGATGATTTTGAGATTGAAAATGACATTAGAGAGATGAGTGATTTGCTTGAGTTGTGTGCCCCCTTAGAGATTTGTCATTGGTTATCAAAAGTAGAAGCCTTACCTACACTTTCAGATTCCCCTGCCTTACTTTCCGTAGTTTCACCACCCAAACTTGAACTTAAGTCTTTGCCATCTACTCTTAAGTATGCTTTCTTAGGACCCGATGAGACTTTACGTATGATTATCTCTTCTCAGTTGTCTAGGAAACAGGAGGATGCATTGATGATAGTGCTTAGTGATCATAAGAGTGCCATTGGGTTGTCTATGGCTGATTTGAAGGGTATAGACCCTTCCATTTGCATGCATATGATTTTTCTTGATGATAGTGCTAGTCCCTCTAGAGAGATGCAAAGGAGGTTAAACCCTAAAATGAAGGAAGTGGTGAAGAAAGAGATTGTGAAATTGCTTGATGCGGGTATCATTTACCCAATTTCTGATAGTAGGTGGGTTAGCCCTATTCAGGTAGTCCTAAAGAAGTCGGGCGTTACTGTGGTTAGGAGTAGTGATGGAGAGTTAGTGCCTACTAGAGAGACCACGGGCTGGAGAGTGTGTATTGACTATAAGAAGCTTAACTCTGCCACTAGGAAGGACCATTTTCCTCTACCATTCATTGACCAGATTTTAGAGAGGCCAGCTAGTTAGAGCTTTTACTGTTTTCTTGATAGATATTAGGGATATAATCAGGTAGCAGTATACCTAGAGGATTAGGAAAAAATGACTTTTACGTGCCTCTCTAGCACATTTGCCTACCGTAGGATGCCATTTGGTTTATGTAATGCACCCACTACATTCCAGAGCTGCATGATGTCTATCTCCTTTGACATGGTAGACAGATTTTTTGAGATTTTCATGGATGATTTCTCTGTTTTTGGACCTTCATTTGATGAATGTTTGCAAAATTTAAGGCTTGTGCTAAAAAGATGTGAAGAGACCAATCTTGTTTTGAGTTGGGAGAAGAGTCACTGTATGGTTCAGGAGGGGATTCTATTGGGTCATAGAGTATCCAAGAAGAGTATTAAGGTTGATAAGGCTAAGGTAGATCTGACTGCAAACTTACCCCCTCCCTCAAATGTGAAGCAAGTTAGATCATTTCTAGGTCATGCGAGTTTCTATAGGAGATTCATTAAGGACTTTGGGAAGTTAGCCAGACCATTGACTAGCTTGCTAGTTAAGGAAATATCATTTGAGTTTGATGAGTCTTGCTTAGAAGCTTTCTGAAAGCTTAGATCATTACTTGTGTCGGCCCCTATTATGCAGCCACCTAATTACTCTCTTCCTTTTGAAATTATGTGTGACGCTTCTGATTTTGCTACAGGTGCTGTCCTAGGTCAAGGAGTGAACAAAGTGCCTCACGTCATTTACTATGCTAGTAAAAATCTTAATGATGGCCAACGCCATTACACCACCACTGAAAAGGAGTTGCTCGCTGTTGTGTTTGCTCTTGACAAGTTTCATTCCTATCTTTTGAGATCAAAAGTCATTATCTATTCTGACCATGCTGCATTGAAATATTTGCTCTCAAAGAAAGAAACGAAACCTAGGCTCATTAGATGGATTTTCCTACTTCAAGAGTTTGACATTGAGATTAGAGATAAGAAAGGTGCAGAGAATGTGATAGCTGACCATCTCTCTAGGGTTTTCGTTGAGCATCATGATCCATCTATTTCAATGCATGACTCTTTTCCCGATGAGCAACTTTTTGTTGTCTCCCATTCACGTGGCCCTTGGTTTGCAGATATTGTTAACTTCCTTGCTATAGGTGCGATCCCATCTACTTGGTCTAAGCAAGAAAAGGATAGGTTTTACTCTCAAGTAATGCACTTTTACTGGAATGACCAAGACTTGTTTAAACATTGTGCGGACCAAGTAATCCGTAGGTGTGTTCCAGAGTGTGAGTATCATAGCATTTTATCTTTTTGTCACTCATAAGCATGTGGAGGGCACTTTGGAGGTCGTAGGACTGCTGCAAAAGTCCTACAGTGTGGTTTTTATTGGCCTAATTAGTTCAAGGATGCTCATAAGTTTTGTCTTGCATGTGAGCGTTGTCAGCACATAGGCGCAATGATGCGTCGAGACATGATGAGTTTGAACCCCATTTTAATTGTGAAAATATTTGATATTTGGGGTATTGACTTTATGGGACCATTTCCCCCATGTTCTGGGTTTGTTTACATACTTTTAGAGGTCGATTATGTGTTTAAATGAGTTGAGGTTGTACCTACTAGGACCAATGACCACAAAGTGGTCATGTAATTTGTCAAGGACCACATTTTTAACCGCTTTGGTACCCCTAGAGCCCTCATTAGTGATGGTGGTAGGCATTTCTTTCATAGGTCATTTAAGGCACTTCTTAGGAAGTACTCAGTGCATCATAAGATTGCTGCTCCATACCACCCCCAAACTAGTGGTCAAGTAGAGCTTTCAAACCGTGAGATCAAGTCTATACTTGAGAAAATAGTTTGTCCTGATAGGAAAGATTGGTCCCTTGGGTTGAATGATGCTCTTTGGGCTTACCGCACTGCCTATAAAACCCCACTTGGTATGTCGCCCTATAGGTTAGTCTTTGGTAAGGCGTGCCATTTACCGGTTTAGTTAGAACACCATGCTTATTGGGCCACTAGGGCTTTGAATTTTGACTTAGACCAAGCTGGATCTAACCGAAAGCTTCAATTGAGTGAACTTGAGGAGTTGAGAAATGAAGCTTATGAGAATGCAAAGATTTATAACCTAAAACCAAGGCTTTTCATGATAAACATATTTTGAGGAAAACATTTGCTCCTGATCAAAGGGTTTGGCTTTTTAATTCTAAATTGTGCCTTTTTCCTCATAAGTTGAGGTCTAGGTGGAATGGTTTTTTTGTGGTTAAGCAGGTGTACCCCTCGGGTGCTATTGAGATATGCCACCCAAAAGATGGTCGTGCATTCACTGTAAATGGACAAAGGCTTAAACCTGTAGTTGAGTTGGATGGCATTGTTGATCAACAGGTTATTGAAGTCGTCTCTTTGGTGGTCACCATGATTGATACTTGATCTTTGCTGGATTCATTGCGCCCGGCTGATGGCGTAAAACTTAGCGCTCGTAGGAGGCAGCCTAGGTTGATCTTTGCTAGATTCATTGCGCCCGGCTGAAGGCTTAAAACTTAACTCTTCTAAGAGGCAGCCTAGGTTTTGTTAATTCTTGTTTTTAGTTTAGTTTTTTTTAAACTAATTAGTTTCTTGGAGACTTATTTTCTGTCTTTTCACATTCTTGTCTCGAGTCGAAGAAGTCATATATAAATGTTCACGCAGCCTTGTCAGGTTGTATTGCTCTATCTCACCCATTTCTTGTGCTTTAAAGATTTATGTTGTCGCATTGAGGACAATGCATGATTTCGGTGTGGGGTGAGGCTCATTTGCATGTGCTCATTTTTTTTGGTCAAAATTTTTAAATTTTGGCATCTTTTGTGCATTTTGAGCACGCATTATAACTGTTTAACCAAGTTTTCCTTGATCGACGCGTATGTTATGATGACAATGGGATTAGTTGTTTGTTTTGTTCTCTTAATTCCATGAAGTTAAATGATTCTACTTCATACTTGTTAGTAAGTATTGTCGATCAGTGTTGATATTAATGGGTTCTACTCATGTGGCTCACATATTCACTATGCACAGGACTTTCGTGTTGTGGAAAAACTTAAAAATTTGAGTAAACAACCCTATATATCTTGAGTTTTGCAAGCCTGCCCTATTAGCTTATTCTAGTCCTTGCCCTTGATATAATGAAAAGTACTGATTCGTCAATGTCAATTGTAATGTTGAAGTACGTGTTATTATTAGAAAAAAAAAGTCCAGAAATGGACAGAAAAGAAAGAGGAAACCAAAAAAAAAAAGGAAAAAAAAAGGGGTTTCCTCCAAAAGAAAAAGAAAAAGTAAAAACTGGTGTATATTCATGATAAAGATGTTCTTCTTTTATGCTATACTGAGGTTAGAATGTTGTAAAGTGGTTACTCATATGCCACTTAAAATTTCTTTATGTACAGGCATGTGTTTAGGTGACTCAATTCGTAGGTGCACAAAACCTTTATATATTTGGTTGGAAGTGAGAATTTGAGGAGATTCTGTGACATGAAATCCTAACAACTTTCACTTGTGCGCTTAAATTGCTTGAGTAGCTCCTATTAGTTGATACAAGGTCAATGAAATTCTATGATGAGTTTTGAAGTTGAATCATCTAAATTCATGAAATTGGAGAATGCTCTAGATGATTTAATCTTGTCTCGAATTGTAATATAGGTGTTAATCTCTGAAAACTTGTTGAAGGTTGGGATAGTTGGGTAGTTGGTCATTGTAGTTTTTATGTTAAATCATATGCTTTGCTCGAGGACTAGCAAAGGGTAAGTGTGGGGGAGTTGATGCGCTTCAGATTTACACATCTTTTAATTGTTATTTTAATTATTTTGCACCTATTTAATTATAGTTCTACACTCATTTTGGCAATTTTATGTTTAACAGGTTTGAAATTAAAGTTTCGAAAATTGTCAAATTTTGGTGCAAATAAGACAAATTCGACGTGTAAACAATTAAATCAAGTCAATTCGAGATTCGAGACAAGAACGTATAAGCCCGACCCGCACCTGCACTATTCATCATCTTCAATCCAAATCACCGCAACCCATCAACCTCAACCCCGTGACCTATTCACCCCATCGGGCCCCATCACCTCTAATCCTACAGCCCGCCATCGTCACCTCCTCAAGCTCAACAACATTATCCGGATCTTAGCCCAGCTCACCACCGTGAGGCCCAACTTCACTGACCACAACAATAGACCAGCCCATCCAATCGTCCATGTTAGGCTCAGCTTTAGCTTAGGGTTGCGCAGGTGGAAAATCGGATTTAAAAGGGGGGTCTCTGTGTGTTTGGTGTTCTACATACCACCGCCCCTGTTTCTCTCTCTTCTCTCAGCTTTTACTTTTCTTTTTTCGTTAAATTGGAGCAAAAGCGAAATTAGCGTGAAGATCGACATGAGTTTCTACATCTCCTCCTTCACCGGTTCATCTTTGATGGAGAGCTAACTTGCTCTCTGGGGTTAGATGAAGTCTTAGCCTTTTTACTTTTGTATTACTTTTAATTTCGGGATAATTTATTTGTTACATGAATTGTTTGATTATGAGAAATACTTTCAAGTATTGTACGTTAATTGTTTATTCAATTGAGATAATTATTGAGTTTGTAACCTTCGATTGTCGATGCTGATAATTATAAATTAATTCTTTGAGCTTGTAGCCCTAGGATTAATTGATCAAGCAATAGTATTAACCGAATTATTAATTAAAGCCTATCTTCTTTATGCTTTAGTTAGATAGGGTCAATACGTGATAATTAACAATATGTTGGGTGGAGCCTATTTTCCTTATGCTTTAGTTAGATAGGGTTAATACACGATACTAACAACATTATTTTAGTAGGTTGAGGCCTGTAGCCTAAACCACTACCCGTATGACAATCAATACTAATGATGGATTAACAACCCTAGGTTCAAATTTAATACACCTTTGAGCGTAGAAGTAGATTGCCTTAGTTTAATTTTCGTTTCTTTATATTAATCAATACAAAAATCTCTCAATTCTATTTAAATCAATTTAGGCTATAGAATAATTTCACGCACTTTTAGTCCCTGTGATTCGACACCCTCTCGCTCTATACTATAATTTAGATGTGTTTAGTAGATAGGGTTTTATATTAAATTTTGATAGACATAAAAAATAAAAACAAATAAAAAAACAAACAAACAAACATCACTAACGTATATTTCTCGTATCAAGGATCCAAGAAAGGAGAGTTCATCATTCCAAAACTATATCATGTAAATGCAAAATTTGATGCCCACAACCTCATCTATCTTCAAGCACGGCCAAAATGTCAAAGTCGCATACATATAGGTTAAAGATTTATTTGTGCAACATATCTACAAGAGTTTTTGCAGGCCTATGATAAAATAAGATTTTGAGATTCAAACAAAAAGTAGACGAACACATGAAATAGAAAATTACACAAAAATTAAGAGAACTTCTCATTGAGATACACTAGCACTACTACAACAAAAATGTCCTATTGCGACACTTGTCTAGATATACTTTTGGCTATGTGTAGGAAAGCCTATGGCAAAAGCTCAAAAATGACTTAGTGCGACATTAAAATAGCGACACTTTTGCCTATGTGTTGAGGACAAATAAATGCCAACTTTAAACATTTTGTACAAGCTCAAACTTGGCTAATTCAATATACATGAGCCAAAATATTGAACACTTAAAGTTATTACTTATGTAACTTAAGGTTTGAATATTTATTATTTATGTATTTTGAAACAATATATATACAATGGGATACCATGACGTTTGAATATTTTATTACCTAGGTATACTATATCGAAATTAGTTGAATTTTTGTAAAAATCAGACAAATTTTATACAAAAATACTGATATATTACATGATTTTATATATTCATACAAAATTTAGTAAATTATGATAAAATATTCATTAAATACAACAACATCAACAACAACAACGACAATCCCAGTGCCTCAAGGGCTCCAGCAAAAGCGGGGTCTTTGCGGGGGGGGGGGGGGGGGGGGGGGGTGTGGTGTAGATGTACGCAGCCTTCCCCCTTAAGGTTGTCAATCTGAAGAAAGGTTGTTTCCGAGGACCCCCAACCTGAGAGGGAAGTTTTCATCGCCTCATGGAGACCTGTGAGCAATGAGTTGTGAGCAGTATGTCATGAAAGTAAAAGAGCAAGCCATAGCATAAAAATGCCCCAGAAGAGACTACGAGGCAAAACCTACCCTACAAGATAGCTAGTATAAGCCAATATGCCAAATAAACAAATAAACAAATGAGCAAATAAGCAAATAGGCCGATAGTTGACAAATAGGCGTATAGGTAGGTAGGTGAGCCTATACGCCTATGAACACATAAATAGCAAAATAATCAACAGTGTGAGGCCTCTACCTCTGCTACTCCTATACTAGTATTCCCTCGAGCTCTAGCTCTATCTAAGGCCATCTCCTTCCATGGGTTTAGGTGGGTGAGCACCTGCCATGCGACTGCATTCGTTCCTCCTTTGGCCTATGCCATCATCTTCTTCCTAGTGTGGTATGAAGCAAATCGTAATACCTGACTGGAGCAGTGGGCGGTCTCCTCCTGGCGATCTTGAACCACTTCATACACAGCTTTTCATTTTATATTGTCTCTTTTATCGAGGCCACGCTCCACTATGCCACATACCACAACCCTAATGGCAGCCCCTGGGACCGCAATTCCATATGCCCAAGTCGTGGAATAGGCATACCGTAGAGTCGTGGCACTAGATTGAGTTTACTAGTGGACAGAGGCACCTACACCGCTACATAGGGTACGCCTGTCCTAGTCCTCCACCTAGCTCTGTCTAGAGCCATCTCATCATTTGGGGTGAGATAGGTAAGATCTCGTCATATTGTCTCCATCCAGCTCTTCTTTGGTCGTCCTCTCCCTCTCTTTCTCTCTGCTATGTGGAGTTGTTCGCATCTCCTGACAAGTAAAGTGGTGGGTCTCCTTCTAACATGCCCAAACCAGGGTAGACGTTACTCCCTCAACTTGTCTTCTATTGGGGCAACACCCATTTTACTTCTAATGACCTCATTTCGGATCCTGTCCCTCCTTGTGTGTCCGCACATCCACCTTAGCATTCTCATCTTCGCCACCCTCATCTTTTGAGTTTGGTGACACTTTACAGGCCGGCACTCTGCCCCATAGGACATAGCTAGCCTCACTACTATCTTATAGTATTTACCCTTTAGTTTTAGTGGGAATTTCCTATCACACAGTATCGCCGCTACCTTTCTCCATTTGTGCCAACCCACTTTAATCCTGTTGTTGACATCTGCGTCCACTTCGCCATCATTCTGCACCATGGAACCTAGATATTTAATGCATGCTATCTGAGGTATGTGCTCTGTTCCAATCCGTACAACTTCTGCGCTTGGCGTGGTAGAGGTGCTAAACTTAAGTTCCATATATTCTGTCTTAGATCTACTGAGCCTTAGACCTTTCGATTCTAGGGCCACCCTCCAAAGTTCTAGTTTCTTATTCACCTCGACTCTAGACTCACTCACTTGGACTATGTCGTCCGCAAAAAGCATGCACCAAGGTACATCCCTTTGGACGTGCCTAGTGAGCTCGTCCATCACCAAAATGAACAGGAAGGGACTCAAGGCTGATTCTTGGTGTACCCCTACAGTAATGGAAAAAGCGTCTGTCTCCCCCTCCATAGTGAGCACACTAATTTGAGCATCTTCGTACATGTCCTTGATGCCTCGTATGTAGGGCTCGTGGATGCCTTTCCTCTCCACGACCCACCATAGGACTTCTCTCGGCACTCTATCATATGCTTTCTCCAAATCAATGAAAACCATATGAAGATCCTTCTGTCTATCTCTGAAGTACTCAATGGACCTCCGCAGGAGATGGATAGCTTCTGTTGTTGATCTACCTGGCATAAAACCAAATTGGTTCTCTAAGACTCATGCTTGGTGGCGGAGCCTTCCTTCTATGACCCGCTCCCATAGTTTCAGGGTGTGGCTCATTAGTTTGATTCCTTTGTAGTTGGCACAACATTGAATGTCGCCTTTGTTCTTATAGACGGGGACTAGTATGCTCTTTCGCCAATCATCAGGCATCTTTTTCCACTGGAGGATTTGGTTGAATAATTCAGTCAACCATCTTATACCCGTTTCTCTAGTACATTTCCATGCCTCAATGGGTATACTATCCGGGCCAGCTGCTTTACCCCTACCCATCTTCCTCAATGCTTCCCTAACCTCCTCGGGTCCAATTCCGATGCAGTGGTCGTGGGACTCTTGCACTGCTGTTGTTCGTAGAACATCTGGTCGAGTAACTGTAACTCCCTTCTCATTGAACAGATCGTGGAAGTAGGCCTTCCACCTAGCTTTGATTTGTTGCTTGTCCACGAGCACTTGTCCTGCTGCCCTCTTTATGCATCTTACTTGGTCCAAGTCTCTAGTCCTCCTTTCCCTTGCCTTTGCAATTCTATAAAGGTCTGTAGCTCCCTCATCTGTATCCAGCCTTTTATAGAACTCCTGAAAGGCTTTGGATTGTGTGTCTCTAGCTGCTATCCTAGCTTCCTTCTTAGCCTGTTTATATTGTTGTCTCTTGTCTTCATCTTCAGTACGATCCCATTCCTTGAAGCAGTCATGTTTCACCTTAATCCTCTCTTGGACCTCCCTGCACCACCACCAGGTCTCTCTGTTGTTTGGTGCCCTACCTTTAGATACGCCTAGGACTTCTCGTGCCGCACCACATGTTTTCTATTGAATGGGCCCAACAGAAAACTTGTTTTGAAGATGCATCTAGTATAGCTATAGGGTGTTTCTAGCGAGATGTCGAGGTGTTAAGGATGTTTCTGCGCTCTAGTTCCTGTTATGTTGTCATCTCATTCTTGTTTTATGCTTGAATCTCACTCTTGCATGTCGTGATATATAATGAGGTGTCTGCTAGGAATAGTATCATGAAATCCATATTTATTCTATTAGTAATATTTTATTAATGAATAAAGTTAAAGTTCTAGTCGTTTCCTTATTAAATTTGTGTAAGCGAGCATATATACTGTATGTGATTTTCTTGTAAGTATGGTCCATGAGATGGATAGAGTTCTCGGATTAAATTTTACATGTTTGTTCTAAGTGGATAATGAGATTAAGCCACATATAGACGTGGAACAAATGGTATGGAATGTTATTTGAATAACTTATCGTTGGTGACGAGCTTGGGCTACTTGTTTATTAAGACCATGACCTAACACTTTAGATGACTTGTCTTGGTCATGTGGATGGTGATCCAAAAGTGTCGGGTTAGTATATTTAATAAGATTTACACATTGAGTTGGACCATGTGAGTTGCTTGTTTCTAGACTACTATCAGAGACGAGTGATTCATGTTGTATTGTTTAAACCACAACTCTAAATCCTGAGAGTATTCTAGACTTGTGCATGGAGCGTTAGTTGCTTTGATATACTATAAGTAAGGTCTAAAAGAATGACTGAATTCCCACGTACACTAGGTAGCAGCGTGAAGTGTGACAAGAATCAGGTATTCAATACAGAATCTAAAATGTTTTATGAGGTACAGATGCCCCCTTAGTTGATTCGCAAGTATTTGAATAGTTTGGAATCTTTGGCCAAAATATTCCAGGTGTTTGACATTTAAAATTTATACGATGAATATTTTTAAGTATAAATGAATTATTAAGTGAAGGGTGAGCTGGTAACTAATGGAGAAGCTATGAGAAGGATAATGGTAGTAGTTATATTTATTCATTGTCATGGACATGTAGTAGGGGGATAGTTGTCATCGATATAGCCTATTTGGGAGACATAGAATAAATGATTTAGCTCAAAGCTAAGAAGCAATTAGGTAAACAAGTTAAGTCACTTCGATCAAATCGAGGCGGTGAATATCCTTCGAGTGAGTTTCTGGATTTCTTAATTGCACATGGGATAAGATCTTAGCTTTCTATTTCGGGTACATTGCAGTAGAATAGTGTTGTTGAAAAAAGGGATAGGACATTGTTAGAGATGGTAAGATCCATGATGAGTCATTCTACTTTACCAATCTTTTTTTGAGGTTATCCCAAAAGAACAAGGGTGGTCTTTTCTATTGTCCTTTTGATAAAAGGTTTTTTTAAGTGCAAATGCGAAAATTTTAAAAGAGGATTTTGTAGTAGACTACAAAAGCAAAAGCAAAGTAGTGTTAGAAGAGTTTTAAGAAAAATGATGTTAATTCTGAGCAGTTAAACACAACTTAGGATACAGTGGTTGCATTAGATGCACCTACTGTTAGCATTGAGAATGTTCTTAGTACATGAGAGCCTAGGTGTAGTGGGAAGATTATCAGGACACCTGCCAGGTTCATGGCTGGAGCCTTAATGGTTGTCCGTGATATTGAATTTGATCCTCTCAGCTACAATGAGGCAATTAAACGTAAGATACTGACCAACAGGTCCTAGCAATGAAACCTGAGATAGTATCTATGTATTCAATCAGGTTTGGTATCTTATAGAGGCACCTGTTGGCATTAAGCTCATTGGCTATGAGTGGGTCTAAAGAAGAAAAGAGAGGAAGGTCAAGACCTTCAAGGCAAGGCTGGTTGGTAAGGGTTTTACCCAAAAAGAAGGAATCAATTATACTGAGACCTTCTTAATAGTAACCATGCTAAAGTCCATAAGGATACTCCTATCTATTGCAGCTCATTATGAAATTTGGAAAGTGGAAGTCAAAACGGCCCTTTTTGAATGGTTGTCTTGAAGAAGACATCTATATGGTGCAACCAGACACTTTCATTGGCAAAAAATAACGAGCCTATGGTATGCAAACTAAAAAAGTTCATATATGGACCGAAGCAAGCATCATGCTCATGGAATATTAGATTCACTGAAGCTATTAGGTGTTATGGTTTTGAGCAATTGGTTGATGAACGATGCATATGCAAACGACATTAAAAGAAAGTAGTGACTTTCTTAATATTGCATGTCGATGATGTACTACTCATTGGGGATGAAGTAGGTGTGTTATCAGCTGTAAAGATTTGGTTGTCCAGTTAGTTAAAGCCAGTTCCAGTTGGCTATATTGATTCAGACTTCCAGTCAGATAGAGATGCCAGACGTTCGACGTTAGGGCATGTCTTGACCCTTAGAGTGGGAACCATTAGTGGGAGGAGTATCAAACAGTATTGTATTGCTAACTTCACCATAGAAGTTAAATATGTTGCAGCTTCAGAAGCTGCAAAGAGAGAATGTAGGTTTAAATAGAGTAATTGACTTCACCAAGACTTTGACTTAGTAGACCTTTGGATCATACATAGAAGGGATGGGTATAAAATTTGTAATAAATTGAATTTAGCACAATTGGAAGATTGTTAGGAACAGTGTTCTGAGATCCACAATTATTCTGTTAATAAAATTTATTAATGAATAAAATTGAAGTTCAAGTCGTTTTCATGTTAAATTTATGTAAGCGAGCATATATACTGCATGTGACTTTCTTTTAAGTATCATCCATAAGATGGACAGACTTCTCATATTACATTTTACATGTTTGTTCTAAGTGGATAATGAGATTAAGCCACAGATGGACTTGAAACAAATGACATGGGATGTTATTTGAATAACTCGCAGTTCGTGATGAGCTTGGGCTACTTGTCTGTTAAGACCATGACTTAACACTTTAGATTACTTGTCTTGGTCATGTAGATGGTGATTCAAAAGTGTTGGGTTGGTGTGTTTTAATACGATTTTCACACTGAGTTGGATCATGTGAGTTGCTTGTTTCTAAACTAGTATAAAAAATGAGTGATTTATGTTGTACTATTTGAACGACGACTATAAATCCTGAGAGTATTTTGGACTTGTGCATGGAACATTAGTTGCTTTGGTGTACTATAATTAAGGTCTAAAAAAAAACTGAATTCCCATGTACGCTGGGTAGCAGCGTGAATTACGACAATGATCAGGTATTCAATATGGGATTTACAATCTCTTATGAGGTACAGATGGCCCCTTAGTTGATTAGAGAGTATTTGAATAGTTCGGAATCTTTGGTTAAAGTATTCCAGGTGTTTGACATTTGGAATTTAAACAATGAATACATTCAAGTATAAATGAATTGTTCAGTGAAGGGCGAGTCGGTAACTAATGGAGAATCTGTGAGAAGGATAATGATAGTAGTTATTATTTATTCATTGCCATGGACATCTAGTGGAGGGGTTGTTGTAATTATTACAGTTTGTTTGGGAGACATCAAATAAATGATTTAAGTCTAAAGTGTAGTGAGATTTATGTTGTGGAATTAAGTCTCTGAAATGATAATTAAATTATATCATAAGATGGTTAATTTAACTAATTTGGAGCTAGATTCAAATTGTTCCTGAGGTCCCTGCGCAAGGTTTTGTATTTATTGCCATCGAAAAAATATTAAAGAATTCATGAGATGAGTAAATTTAAGTTTGCTAAATATTATTCATGAGATGACTAAAGAGTTAAAAATTATAAATTAAAATAATTTCTTAAAATTAACAGGTTGGGGGGGGGGGGGGGGGGGGGGGGGGGGGGGACAAAAAAAAAAAAAAAGAAAATCGGGTTCAACAGGTCAGGATCCGCATGCTTCAAATCCGACAAAGTGCATTGGGATCCGCATGCGTGTGGTCCAGCCAATCTTTGGTTGCCACGTGTCATGTAGAAAGAAATAAAATAACGATTTTTTTTGAACTTTTGATGAAACGCGGAGTTTTGATTGTTACGTTATTTGAGCGCTGCGTTTTGTTGTGTTTACCTACGCATCCAACATCATTTATTTTGTATTTTTTTGCCCCAATATACTACTATAAATCGAGGTACCTATTTCAAAGTTTGGCCTAAGTTCAAAATTAAGAGTTTAGAAAGTATTGCCTTTTGGAGACTCAATTGGAGAGAGAATTTTCAGCTTATTTTTTGGAGTCCACTCTCCAGGCAATTTGAGGTCATTGCTTAGAAGGCCACTGGGTCTCAGTGTTCTCTTGGTTTTCTCGGCTTTCTTGAAGATAGTTATTATTTTTTGGTATTCTTTATTTTGTAGCAATTCCGGGTATGTTCTTCTTTCATTCTCTTTTTTCGCTTTTCTATTTATTTGTAATGTTTTTTTAATATTCCTGTTCTAAGTTCATATTATTGTTATAAATGTACTAGAGTAGAGCCTGTAGTTTTAGATTAAGAATTTAAATGTGTATATTGCAAATTAAAAATTTTAAATCAACCTGAAGTTTAAAAATAGGAATTTTAATCCCTTCCACTGTGTTAAATTTATTAAAATACAAAAAAAAAAAAAAATTTTAAATTCATCCCAATGGTGCCGAGGTGTCTAAATACCAAACCTCAAAATAGCAAATGTCCAATCATTATTTTAAAATTTTAAATCGAGCGAGAAAAGTCATGTTTTAGATGAAAAAAGAGACCTATTAAAATACTACCAAGTTTGAGGCCTTGGCAAGAAGTCGAGGATTCAAATCCCCTTCCCTCGACTCACTTTCATGTTTAAAAATGTTAGGTAAAATTACCCTAAAATTGAGGTTCAATTGAGACGCCAAAACCAAATATAAATGAAAGAGACAAAACCCCAACTCAACAAAGAAGGGTATATAGACCCAAAAAAATGCCTGAAAATGTACCTGCTTTTGCTGATCAAGATTGACACTGAATGATGCAGGAGATGTAAGGCTGTCATATACAACAACAACAATAACAAGCCCAGTGCCTCAATGGCTCCCGCATAAGTAGGGTCTGGGAGGGATAGCCCCTTCAGGGTGATGTCCTAACGAGAGGCTGTTCCCGAGGACCCCCAACTGATAGGAATGTAGAGTATGGGAAGCATGGAAATCATGGGGAGCATTAAAAGCATGGGAGCATAAAATCAAGTGCAAAAGGCAAAAAGCAAACAAGCATTTAGGGGAAATGGCCTATGTTATGATTCAAGATCAATCTTGAATCATAACCCGGGAGAGATAAATAATTTGAGATGAGAAGAAGAAAAGAGATAAGAAGTAGAGAGAGTTTGAGATGAGAGAAGAATATAGGAATCAATTTCATTCAATGAATCTCATCACAAAATGAATCCAACTACTTATACTAATCCCCTTGCTAAGTCGGTCAGCTAGAAAATATCTCCAAAAACACTTCATCAAGACATCACTTGACCACTACTAACTACATTGGCCGCCAATACACACACTAGCACTTTCCCGCCAAACCTATTATTCAAATATTTACAAGGCAATGTAGCTACTAATGATCAAACAACATCACAATCATGACAATCCCTCCTTAAGAACATTCTTGTCTCAAGAATAAAAAAAAAAGGAATTGACTCTTTATGAACTTTTAGTCCTCCCAAGTGGCATCTTCTTGATCCAAATTAGCCTATTGAACCAACACTTCTTCAATCACTTTGCCCTGCTGCTGAACTATTTGGGAATCCAATATTACTGTGGGTTCTTGCACAATTTCACCACTAACAGAGGCTGCTGGAGGTGTAGCTAAACTGTCATGTATTAATTGTTAAGTCTTGTATTGCATTGTATTTTCTTGTAATTGATGTAATGTTATTACCGAGATCAAGAGAGGGGAGGGTAGTGAGTTAGTTAGAGCTTGAATTGAGGTATCCTTGGTTATTATAAATGATACAAATAGGTTGATTCTTGTATTAGGAAGGCATTCAATGAAATAGATTCTCTTACTTTCCCCCTAATTCTCTCTATTCTCTTACTCTCTACTTCTCTCAATCTCCATCCTTTTTCTCTCACCTAGGTCATGATTCAAGGTTTAACTTGAATCATTACAAGTGGTATCAGAGGCAGCAATTGCATTCGATTAGTTTGCAATTCAAGTGATCATGCTGGCTAGAAACAATAAATAAGCTGCGATGGCTGCAAATTCAGCTGTTGAAGTAGGACATAATGATCAATTTGCTCAGCTGCGGCAACAAATGCAGGACATGCTTCGTGTGGTGAGTGTCAATCACCAACAGCTAGTCCAAACGCAGCAAAAAATGGAGCAAAGATTGGATGGAAAATAGGAGCAGATTCATCAACAGTCATTACCAATGGATTCTAGAGTTCTTCCTCAATTTCCTCCTCAAGGGAGACCTCCCGATGTGGCTGATCAGGGTGAAGTAATACCTGCAACAAGGAATTCAGGGTTTCGATAGCCCAAAGTTGAGATTGACACCTTTGATTGGTTACAACCTCAATCTTGGATAAAGAGATGTGAAAGGTATTTTTGATTTTATGCAATAGCTGAGTCTCAGAAAGTCGATTTAGCTGTTGTACATTTGCAAGGTGATTATGAAGTTTGGTTCTATAGTTTGATCTTGGGTAATCCACATGTCACTTGGAGAGAATTTGTGGATGAGTTTTGTGATAGGTATGGGGATAAGGACATGGGAGACGTAATTGACAAGTTCCACAATGTATCACAAGCGGGAAGTGTTAAAGAGTATATGTCCCGGTTTGAGAATCTCAAAGGAATGATGATGGCTATCAATCTCGGGGAAAGTGAGAAGTATTATGCATCTAGTTTCATTAGTGGGTTAAAGCCTAGGATCAAGAATATGGTTAAGGCTTTCAATTCCCACATGGTGTCAAAGGCCTACTCCAAAGCTAGATTGTTCGAACCCTCAGCTGCAAATTCTTATGAAACTAGATAGAAGGCACGATTGGTTGCTCCATTATAGTAGATAGGACCCAATTCATCTAGAGCCTTGAGTATTAAGGAAAAGAAAGCACAGAAGTTGTGCTTTAAATGCAACCAAAGGCATTTGTTTGGCCATAAATGCAGCCCAAAATAGTTGATGACAGTCATCGGCAGTGAGGAATTAGATGATGAACAAGAGGATTCTGCAGAATGTGAGGATGAATTGGAGAAGATCTAAGATATGGAGGAAGAGCAAGATAAGGCTGAGATCTCTATAAGAGCTTCAACAGGTGGTGGAACTCACAACACCATTAGGATTAAGGGCATAGTAAACTGTAAGCCCTTACTAATCTTGATTGATAGTGGAAGCACACGTAGCTTCTTCGATCCCAAGATAGCTAGATTGGTGGGACATGAACTCATCAAGACCTCTCCCCTTGTTGTAACAGTAGCAGATGGGAACTCTATGTTAACTCAAATGAAGTGCAAGGAGTTAAGTGGGAGATGCAAGGACACCCATTCACGTATGATTTCAGGGTCTTGAAGTTAGGTGGATGTGATATGGTCCTAGGAGTGGATTGGATGAAAACTTTTAGTCCTATCATTTTTGTTTTGTGTAACTAACTATATCATTTGAGAGAGAAGGAAAACCAGTGCAGCTATAAGGTTCGGTAGAGCAAGGGTGTTTACAAATCATGAGTTGTAAGAAGTTGCAAGGGGTGCTAAAAAAGAGCAATGTACGATGGATTGATCACTTGTTCTCTCTTAGTGAAAAGCCTAATGATGCTCAGGTGGTTTCTAATCCCTCTATTTAGCAGTTATTACATGACTTTAAAGATCTATTTCAGTTACCTACTACTCTACCTCCTAAAAGAACCCTTGACCATGCTATACCACTCAAAGCTAACTCTAATCCAATCAATCTAAGACCATACAAATGCCCACATTCTCAAAAGAATGAGATTGAAAGACAAGTGGAGGAGCTATTGAGAACCAATGTTGTCAAGCATAGCCATAGTCCTTTTGCTTCCCCGGTTGTTCCTGTAGATGGAACATCTCGTATGTGCATAGACTATAGGCAACTAAATTCTTTAACAACAAAAGATAAATTTTCAATCCTTGTTATTGATGACTTACTAGATGAACTACATGGCGCAGTTTACTTCTCCAAACTGGACTTGAGACAACGATATCACCAAATACGAGTAATTGAATCAGACATATACAAAACAGCCTTTAGAACCCACCATGGCCATTTGAGTTTGCGGTTATGCCATTTGGGTTATCAAATGCTCCTCCCACCTTTCAAGCTCTAATGAATTCAATCTTTAAGCCTTTCCTCATAAAATTTGTCCTTATATTCTTTAATGATACCGTGGTCTATAGCTTAAACTTGAGAAATCATATCGAACACTTAAACCAAGTCTTTTATACCATGCCCAAACACAAATTATTTGCTAAACTATCCAAATGCTCTTTTTCCAAACTCAAACAGAGTATTTGGGTCATGTAATCTCTTATGAAGGGGTAGCCATGGATGCGTCTAAGGTTCAAGCTATGGAACAATGGCCAATTCCCACTACAGTTAAATAATTGAGAAGTTTTTTTGGGACTAGCAAGCTACTACAGGAAGTTCATCAAGGGTTATGGGGTCCTTGCTTAAGCCCTTGAATGATCTTCTCAAGAAGTATTCGTTTTGTTGGACTTCTGCAGCATGGGAAGCTTTTGATAGCCTGAAATTGGCAATGTGTGCAGTATCGGTATTGAGGATGCTCGATTTTAAACAAGCCTTTGAGATTTAGACTGATGCGTGTAGCCATGGAATGGGTGCAGTTCTATCCCAACAAGGAAGGCCAATTTCCTTTCTAAGCCGAGCTCTTATCCCATGCCCCATGAACTTGTCTATATATGAAAAAGAGTACTTAGCCATCCTCTTAGTAGTATAGAAATGGAGATAGTATTTAGAAGGGCATCATTTTGTAATCAAAACAGATCAGCAAAGTCTTAAATGCTTGTTGGAACAAAGGATAACAACAAGGGTTCAGAGGAAGGGTTGATGAAGAAGTTAGGCTTGGATTATGCAATAGAATGTAGAAAAGGGGTGAAAAATTTGGCTACGGATGCTTTGTTTAGAAGACAAGAGAATGTAGTAGAAGGCTTTTGCTTGGCAATTACCACTGCCATCCCTGCTTGGATGGAGGAAGATTTCAAGTCGTATGAACAAGATCCAATTGTTTAAGAGCAATTGACAGCCCTTAGTATTCAAGATCCTGTAGCAGGATCAACGGCTAATAAAGTGGCCTTGGTTAATGGTATCTTGAGAATCAAAGGGAGGATTTCTTTTAGGAAAGCTACTGAATTGAGAAGGCAGATTATGTTTGTTTTCCATGCCTCAGCATTGGGAGGTCACTCTGGAATTGAAGGTTCATACCAAAGGCTGAAACAACACTTTACGTGGTAAGGTATGAAACGCGATGTGATTGAAATGGTGTAGAGTTGTGAATTTCGTCAGTGTACCAAGAGTGGACACAATTTTTATCCCGGGTTGTTGCAGCCCTTGCCAATTCCAGAAGGAGCTTGGCAGCAAATCAAGATGGACTTTATCGAAGGTCTACCAAAATCAGAGGGGAAGGAGATTATTCGGGTGGTGATTGATCGTTTTACAAAGTATGGTCATTTCATAGCTCTTAATCACCCTATTTGTACAAAGAGGCTTGCAAAGGTGTTCTTGGACAACATTGATAAGCTCCTTGGTCTTCCACAAGCCATTTTGTCTTATAGAGATCATTTGTTCACAAGCACATTCTACAAAGAATTGTTCAAACTTTTGGGTTCTTCCTTAACATTGAGCTCGGCATACCATCCTTAACCCAATGGACAAACTGAGAGATTGAACCAAAGTGTGGAACAATACTTGAGAAGCATGACTTTCAACAATCCAAGGCAGTGGTGCAAGTGGCTTTTTTCAGCAAAATACTGGTACAACACTCACGCAAACTCCTCCTTGGGTACTACTCCTTTCAAGGCCTTATATGGCTATGAACCTCCATTCCCAGTACATTTATGGAGTAGTACTACTCATGTGGCTGAGGTTGAGGATCTAATTGAACAAAGGAAGCAATTAGTTCAGCAATTGAAGGATAATTTACAACTTGCACAGGCCAGACAAAAATTCTTTGCTAATAAAAAGAGGCTTGAATGATCCTTTAAGGTTGGAGACATGGTGTACTTGACATTGCAACCCTATAGGCAATCCTTAGTTGCAATCTGCAAGAATGTTAAGCTCAATGCAGGGTACTTTGGTCCCTACAAAGTACTGTAAAAGGTTGGGACAGTGGCATACTGATTAGAGCTTCCTCCAGATGCAGCCATTCGCTCGGTCTTCCATGTTTCTCTTTTGAAGAGGCAAGTTGCTGCTGAGAAAACCTTCTTTGCACAGCCTCCAAGCACTTCATCCAATGGAATTTTACTTCAAGAACCCATTGCTATACTAGGTTCCTGAGTCATTTAGCATTAAGGAAAGAATATTCATCAAGTATTGTTTCAATGGGCTAATTTGGAGCAATCTTGTGCAACATGAGAGAAGCTCAATTTTCTTAAAAGTCAATTCCCTGAGTTTGATTCTTAAAACAAGAATCCTTTCTTTAAGGGAGGAGTATTGTCATGTATTACTTGTTAAGTCTTGTATTGCATTGTATTCTCTTGTAATTGGCGTAAGGTTGTTACCGAGATCAAGAGAGGGAAAGGTAGTTAGTTAGTTAGCGCTTGAGTTGAGATATCCTTGGTTGTTGTAAATGATACAAATAGGTTGATTCTTATTTTGGGTACTTTCCCCCTAATTCTTTCTGTTCTCTTACTCTCTACTTCTCTTAATCTCTATCCTCTATCTCTCACCTATTCAAGATTTAACTTAAATCATTACAGAAACATCGAATGAACATAAGAGTCAGGAGGTAACTCCAGTCTATAAGCAACACTTCACGGTTTCTCTAACACCCTATAAGGCCTAAAATAACGAGCACAAAGCTTAACATTTTTGCGCACTGCCACAGTTGGTTGCCTGTAAAGTTGCAGCTTAAAGTAAGCCAGATCTCCAATCTCAAAAGTCTTATCAGACCGATTTCTATTAGCAAAGAACTTCATCCTTGATTGGGCCCCTTGCAAGTTGTCTTTAAGTTATTGCACTAATTGTCTCCTCTAAAACAACAAATCGTTGACTTTAGTCACAGAAGAAGGAGCTCCTTGAAGAACCATTGGAGAAGGAGGATCATATCCATAGAGTACTTTGAAAAGGAAGTGTTCCCAAAGTAGAATGGGCATGCATGTTGTACCAAAACTTTGCCATGAAAGCCATCTGTGCCAACACTTGGGATAGTTAAATGTGATACTTCTCAAATATTGCTCAACACATTGGTTCACTCTTTCTATATGTCCATCCATTTGAGGGTGATAGGAGGAACATAGAGCAAGAGAAGATCCCAAGAACAAGAAAAATCAAGCCAAAAATGACTGGTGAACAACCTATCCCGATCAGAAATAATGAATTGAGGCAATCCATGAAGTTTGTAAACGTTATCCAAGAACACCTTAGCAAGTCTTTCAGCTGAAATTGGGTGATTTAAAGCAAGTGTCCAAACTTAGTGAATCGATCCACTACAACCCAAATGTTCTCTTCCCCTCTGATTTAGGCAACCGCTCAATAAAATGCATACTTATGTGTTACCAAGCTTTATCAGGAATAGGCAAAGGCTGAAGCAAACCTTGACAATGCATATGATCAGTTTTAGTGCATTGACAAACACCACAAGCTTGAACCCACCCCACAACATTCTTCTTCATGCCTGGCGACTGGAAGTATTGCTTAAGTCTTTGATAAGTTCCCTCTACTCTAGAGTGTCCTCCCTAAGCAGAATCATGGAAAACCAAGATAACTTATCTCCTTAAATCTGTCACTAATATACACCTTTCCCTTCGTTCTCACAATGCCATTAGTGACATTGACCTCAGAATCTAAAGCTGAAGGGCTGCTCTTAATACTGAATGCTATAATACAATCTTGAGTAAGGTTGTCACCTTCATAGCACCTGTACACATCCTTCATCCAAGAAGGCAAAACAATTGAAATAGCAAGGTAGGAAGCTAGTTCTACCTCTTCTTATCTGTGTGATAGGGCATCTGCAGCATGATTTTCCCTTCCACTAAGATTTTCCCTTCCCTTATGGTGATTTTTTGTTCAAGCAAATACTGAAGGCTTTGGTGGTCAGTTCTGATGATGAAATGGTGGCCTTCTAGATAATGTCTCCACTTCTTTACTGCCATAATAATTGTGGGGTACACTTTCTCATAAATGGACAAATTCAAATTCCTTGGACTGAAAGCTTTGCTAAGGTAAGCCATAGACCTTCCCTTCTGAGATAAAATTGCTCCCACACTCTTTCCACTAGCATATGTTTCAAGCATAAAAGGAACACTAAAATCTGGCCTTGCAAGGACTGGAGCTAAGCGCATAGCCGCCTTCAAGCTTTCAAATGCTTCTTGAGCTATTTCAGACCACACAAAAGCATCATTTTTTATGAGATCAGCTAATGGCTTGGCTATCAGACCATATCTAGCCACAAATTTTCTGTAATACCCGGTCAAACCCAAGAATCCCCTAAACTATTTGAGAGATATAGGTGTTAGACACTGCCTCATGGCTTGAATCTTGGAGGGGTCAGTGGCTATTCCTTTGCAAGAGATGAAATGGCCCAAATATTCCACTTGAGTTTGAGCAAATGAGCACTTGAGAGCTTAGCATACAGCTTTTGTTTGCTCATGGTTTTGAATACTTGATGGAGATGAGAAATGTGAGAATCCAAGGTAGAACTGTACACCAAAATGTCATCAAAGAAGACTAGAACAAACTTCCTCAAGAATGATTTCAGGACTAAATTCATCAAAGCTTGAAAAGTGGCTGGAGCATTTAACAGATGAAAGGGCATAACCAAAAATTCATAATGCCCATGGTGAGTTTTGAAGGCAGTCTTGTGTATGTCTTGATCTAACACTTAAATCTGATAATACCCTTGCCTTAAATCTAGCTTAGAGAAGTAATGGGACCCATGTAGCTCATCTCAAAGGTCATCATCTATAGAAATTGGGAACTTATCCTTGATTGTGAGGGAATTAAGCTATTTATAATCTATACACATCCTTGAAGATCCATCCTTCTTCTTAACTAATATCATAGGTGAAGCAAAAGGACTATGGCTATGTCTGATAAAGTCAGTTTTCAAAAGCTCATCCACCTGCCTCTCTATCTCACTTTTCTAAGAATGAGGGTACTTATAAGGCCCCAAATTGATTGGGTCTGAATTTGATTTGAGTGGTATAGCATGATCCAAGGGTCTTTTAGGTGAAAGGGAGGTTGGTTGCTCAAACATATCTTTTTAATCTTGAATCAACTTGCTAATTGAGGGGTTAGAATTCAGTTGAGCTTCAACTGATTTAGTGTTAATGGAGAACAAATGTCCTATCCACTGATAAGCGCCCTTCTTGATCATCCCCTCCAGCCTTTTGCCGCTCATCACCTGTAGCTATCCTTGTTTCACAATACCTTGCAACTTGACATTACTTCCATTCAATTCAAAGGAGACTGACAACTGAGCAAAATCAAACAAAAATTGGCTGATTGTTTTCATCCAGTCTACACCAAGAACCATGTAACAACCTACCAATATTAAGACTCTGAAATCATACACAAACTGATGGCCTTGCATCTCCCAGCTAAATTGTTTACATTTGATTTGTGTTAGCATCAAACTTCCATCAGCAATTATCACAACTAAAGGACTTGTCTTGATAATTTCATGTCCCACTCTCTTGACAATCTTTGGATCACCAAAGCTATGCACGCTTCCATTGTCAATCAAGATCAGGAGTGGCTTATGGCTAGCTTCCCCTTTGATTCTTGTTATATTATGAGAGCCATTTCTAGTCAAGGCCCTTACTTAGATGTTCATTCCATCTCATCTGAATCCTCTTGTGTTTCTTTAGCTTGATCACTAGATCCTGCTTCAACCTCTTGTCCTTCAGAACCCTCCTCAGCCTGAGCTCCAAATACTGATGTAAGGAGTTTAGGATTGCATTTATGTCCAAGAAATATCTCTGATTGCATTTAAAACACAACCTCTGAGCTTTCTTCTCCTTCAAACTCAAGGATTTAGGAGTCACGGTAATACTATGCTGCAAAGGTGATGCTTCTTGGCTACTCTCACTTCATTACCCCTCAGAACTTGCAAGGATAGTTGATTCAAACTGCTTTGCCTTTGAATAAGACTTGGATAATATCAAGGGATTCATTGCCTTAGTGAGATTCTTGATTTTTTGCTTGAGGCCACTAATGAAACTAGAGATACAATAAGCCTCACTAGCTCCAGGATTCACAGCCGTCATTCTAGCCTTCGAGTTCTCAAATTGTGTCATGTATTCCTTAACTGAAGTTTTATGTGTTACTTTGTTAAAATTGTCCACCATATCTCTAGGATCCTCAGCTCCATATCTCTCACATAATTCATCCACAAACTCAGGCCAAGTGAGGGAAGGTTTGCTAAGAATGAAGCCATGGAACCACACTTCCTGATCTCCTTATAAATGAATGGCAACTGGCTCCACCTTCTCTGAATCAATCACATGGTAAAAGAAAAAGTACCTTTCACATCTCTTAATCCACGATTGAGGTTGCATTCTATCAAACGTGTAAATCTCCACCTTACGTTATTGAAATCTGGAGTTCCTAATCATAGCCACTCCTTCTGTACTCTCCTTAGATGCTCTTGAATACAAAGGATCAGGAGGCCTTGCGTGCTGACTTCCAGAAGACAGTATTCCAGCTCTAGGAGGTATAGTTTGGCGATTGATCTGTTCTTGCAATCTTACTAATTGTTACTGCACTTGCATTTGTGATTGAGGCATATTTCCAAGTGTTACAATTGAGCTATCCTTTTACCCTGATTCAAATCCGTAGCTACAGCTTTAGCCATAGTTGCTTGTTTCTTACCTCTGGCCAACTTGATCAGATGTCAAGATAGCATGATCAAGGCAATTGTGCAAGCTCTAATACCAATTGTTATGATTGAAGATTAATCTTCAATCATGACCTAAGAGAGAGAGAGAGAGAATTTGAGTTGAGAAGAAGAGAAGAGATGTAATGTACAGAGAGTTTTAGATGAGAGAAGAAGATAGAAATCAATTTCATTCAATGAATCTCACTACAAGATGAATCCAATTACTTATACTAATCCCCTTGCTAAATTGGTTATAGAGAAAATATCTCCAAAAATACTTCACGAAGACATCACTTAACCAGTACTAACTACATTACCCACCAATGCACACACTAGGACTTTCCCGCCGAACCTATTATTCAAATATTTACAAGGCAACGCAACAACTAATGATCAAAGAACATCACAATCATGACAGCCTATATACAACATAATGCAAGTATAGAATACAGAGAGTATAGAGAATATAGAAAGTAATAGTAGTGAATAGAAAGACATCACAAGGCAAAGGACAATAAAGGCACTAACCGTCCAGCATACGACACAACTGCGTACATACAAATAGGCATGCATGTGGCCTCTTGGCACTAGAACTAAGAGAGCTAGATGCTCCTATACTGCTATATCGGTTACATCTATACTAATCCTCCATTGACCTCTATCTAGGGCCATCTCCTCATTTAGATTGAGATAGGAGAGGTCATGTCAAATTGCCTCCATCCAACTCTTCTTTAGCCGTCCTCTTCCTCTCTTCCTATTTGTAATATGGAGTTGTTCGTATCTCCTGCTAGGGGCAATGGTCGGTCTCCTCCTAACATGCCCAAACCATTGCAGACATTGCTCCCTCAACTTATCCTCGATTGGGGCCATGCCTAATTTACTTCTTATAACGTCATTTCTGATACTGTCCTTCCTTGTGTGTCCATACATCCATCTCAACATTCTCATCTCCGCCACCTTCAACTTCTGCTTGTGATGATACTTAACTGGCCAGCACTCTGTCCCGTAGGACATAGCTAGTCTCACTACCGTCTTTTAGTATTTACCCTTTATCTTTAAAGGGAGCTTCCTATCGCACAGTATCACCAAGGCCATCCTCCATTTATGCCAATCCACTTTAATCTGGTTGTTGACATTTCGCCGTCTTGTTGTATCATGCAATCCAAGTATTTAAATCACGCTTTCTATGGTATGCGTTCTAATCCAATCTTGATGTCTTCTATGCTTGGCATGGTAGAGGTACAAAACTTGAGTTATATATACTCGGTCTTAGACCTTTCGATTCTAAGGCAATTCTCCAAAGTTTTAGATTCTCATTCACCTCCTCCCTAGATTCTCCCACTAGGACTATATTGCACGCAAAAAGCATGCACCAAGGCACATCCCCATGGATGTGCCTAGTGATCTCGTCCATAACCAAAATGAACAGAAAGAAACTCAAGACTGATTCTTGGTGTACCCTAACTGTAATGGGGAAAGCGTCCGTCTCCCCTTCCGTTGTGCGCACATTGGTGCGGGAATGTTCGTACATGTCTTTAATGACTTGTATATAAGATTGGAGGATGCCTTTCCCCTCCAAGGCCTTTCATAGGACTTCTTTTAGCACTCTATCATATACCTCCTAAGCCTATCATGAATACACAACCATTTATTAGAGCTGCCAAAATGCCAACATTCACTCTACATTTTCATCTACATATAAGAAGACATATATAACTGAAAGATAGCATGTAATAAAGAAGCCCAATCTTTTGGCACCAAAAACAGTTATTGGCCACCATTGGCACCCATTTTTGTCTAACCTCCTCTCCCGTGTTTCTCTGTCAAATTCTCTATCTTCCTTCAATTCTTCTTCTTCCTCCCTCTAATTACCATCAAGTCTTCCTTTTCCACGAATTTCCCTACTTACTCCTACGAAAACACATGAATTCAACCCAGAATTAGTCGACTTGCTACATTCATTCAATTGTACCTATGTCCACAAAGTTGTATAAACTTGAGAAGTACAATAACGCAGTGGCTATAATGTATTCTTTGTCTTTAGTACATCCAAAAACCCTAAAGTCGCATTTATATTCCACCCCAAAAAATTTTCATTTCCCTTAATTGCCAGTTCAGACTTCTCTAGTGAGTTCTATGAAGGAAATGTAATAAGCTAGTATGTAATAATTTATCTATAAGTGTATTACTAAGATCATTGCAAATAGGTTGAAAGGTGTTGTCCCTTTCCTGATTGATGACTCGCAGTCTGCTTTCGTGCCTGGTAGGAGGATTTCGGACAGCATTTTATTGGCGCAGGAGCTTATGCGCGACTATCACCTTCAGACTAGGGCGCCTCGGTGCGCTCTGAAGGTTGATATTCGCAAGGCCTTTGACACGGTGTGGTGGGACTTCATCCTCTCTGCTATGCACTGTATGGGTATCCCTGAGGTCATGATTCGTTAGGTGCGGGAGTGTCTTTCCACAGCCAGATTCTCAGTCGCCATTAATGGCGAGCTTCAGGGTTTCTTTAGCACGAGCCGGGGTATCAGAAAGGGGGATCCTCTCTCTCCCTATCTTTTTCGTCATTGCCATGGAGGGCCTTCGGGGCCTGCTTCGTAGTGCCGCTACTGACCCGCAATTTCGTTTTCACTGCGGATGTGATCACACCCGCCTCACTCACCTTTGCTTTGCTGACGATTTGATGATCTTTAGTGAAGTCGATGAGGGTAGTGTCTCAGTCATCCGTGAGATGCTGGATTATTTTGCCGTTCTTTCGGGGCCGTCCTCGAATGCGGCTAAGAGTACCGTGTTCGTGTCTGGGGTTGGTCCTGAGTTTCAACAGTCTATTACAGACAGTCTGGGTTTCTGATTGGGGCAGTGTCCAGTCAGATATCTGGGGGTGCCGCTTTTATCGTCGAGGCTTCAGTTCATCCATTGTAAGCCTCTTTTGGACCGTATCCTTTCTCGCATCCAGCTTTGGCCTTCTCAAGCTTTATCTTATGCTGGGAGACTGCAGCTTATTCGATCAGTCCTCTTCTCTATCCAGGTTGTTACGTTTGCGATTGATTCACAAACGTAAGCTAAGGATAAGAGAGTATGGGATGAGAAAGAAGTGAAGGGGATGAGAAAATAGAGAGAGTTAGATGAGAAAGAGAGAGTAATCTCAAAGAGATTGGTAATTTTCATTGGATAAATCTGAATTACAGCTGAACACTACTTATAGGCAAGATAAGCCAACTAATACAATGAATCAAGACACATAACCAATCATCTTATGAGAAGGAATATCTAGGAAATATCTAGAAGCTACCTAACTAACTTTTAAACCCCAATATTGGCGCCAAAATAGCAACACCCGCAGCATAGCAGCAGCACCAACATGACCGCAGTAAGCTCCAGCAGCCAGGACACCAACAGCCCACGCCTCGGATTCTCATATTCATAACAATCCCTTCCCCTTGAAAACATTCTAGTCCTCAAGAATGGAAGAGATTTGTAACAATGTAGATCACTTAGCTTATGAAAAGATAGCTGAACTTCTTGTTTATGAAGTGTTGAAGTTCTTGGTGAAAACCTGCAGCTGAGTATGTCTCTTGTTGCTACAAAATGCTTGTGCTTGAATGTGTAATCCTCCTCAGGAGGTCTGCACTGATCAAACCCAACATTCACAACCCATCTAAGACACTTCCAGATGCAAATAATACAGCTCAAGGCTTGACATTGCTGCAGAGCAGCAACAACTTGGTAATTCTGCTTGGCAGATGCTGCATAACCGAATCTGAATGTCTTAAAACCCATTAAACTGCATATTAAGTCCTTAAACATCTCATGAGGCTTTCTCAACTCAAACCAAGAGATCCAAGGATCAATATCAACTTGAAGAAGTGTCCAATTACAGCCCAAACGACCCCATATCATGACCTTAGTGACAACACAAGTTGAAATCCCATAAAATTGCAGTTGGAACTCCTTCATCTTGGATCTTATCCAAAATTTGTATTGCTTAAAAATCCACTTACTAAACCATCTTAGACCAAGCTCAACCAACTCTTGATTGCTTTCCAAATCCACATGGTATGCTGCAGATCCCAGAAATTCAACAGTATCTATCCTAAGCGACTCATAGCTGCAGAAATCATAAATTTCAATTCGATTCTTGGCCACATGGAAGCTTCTTGATCTTGCATAGACCACACAAACTAAGAGTTCATAAACCATTGTTGAATGCCAATTGCACAATGTCATAACTTGAACACCCAAAGCATTCCCATCGACACTGTCTTTGCTGTTGTTCACACATTCCAGCCTGTTCTTAAGTCTGTCCTTGTTGATTTTCATTCCCATTTTAGCTAGAGTTGGCCTTGATGTTGCACTAATCTTCTCTCTCCCAACACTAAGGAAATATTGAAGCTTGTGCATATAATTTTTCCATTCAGAACACCCACACACCTGCAGAATCTGCATCTGGGCAGCAGGTTGTTTGTTCCAATCTTCAAGTGCTACCATCATCGTCTTGACTTGGCTTTGCGCACCAGCTGTGTGGTCATACTAGCAGCCCAGTATATCTTCAAACCACCAACTAACAACAACTACCATCCCTTCAAGGGGATGCTTGTGTTCGAACCGAAACCACACCAATTTCGAAACAATTAAGACTTCAATGTCACAATCTGAATTTTGTAGCCTGTAACATGTATAAGCCTTTCCCTCAAAGCTTGCTTTGATGTTAACCTCATCATGACCCACAACCTCTACCTTTTTTCCACTAACTCTTGCACTGACACCGAACTTTTCATCATCACATAGCAGCACCTGTTGCCAAGCTTTTCCAATCACTTGTGATTCATCACCTCCCGGTTCAAAGGACTTGCTATCCTCAACTATATCATTTAAAGCACTTATGGTACTAATGTGGATCTGATCAGAGATTTGTCTTCCCACACTACAACCTTGGTACACAACCTTCAGCTCAATTGCTTGCAAAGGAACCCAGCCTTGTTTGTTGTGGACCTTGAGGCGCACTCTTGCAGCTCGAGTGCATCTTTTCAGCAAAAATTCGACTCCTCTCAGCTTAGTATAGTCTTGAGAGACTTCTCCCGGATCAGGGGGCAACTTATCATAAGAACTTGCACTTGGATAAGTCACAACTCTACTCAAATGAAGAAATAGATCATTCCGAACTTGCCAATCGGCATGCCGATAGTGCATTACAGCCAAAACACATTCGTAATCATTTACCCAACACAAGGGACCTTGCAAAGCATCCAAGATGATGTTGTTCTGATCTTGAATTAACACTCCAGCACGCCCAAAAGTGAACTTATGCATACCCTGATCTGTAATCGATGATACTGCAGCAGCATAATTGATTTCCCCTTCAGAATAACCTTGCTCAGCAGTGAAAGTGCTTCTGGTCTGCATATAAGCCTGCCATGGAATCATACTTAACAGGTTTGGAGATGTTTTCAGTGATATCTCAGCAGTGGCATCAAGTTTTTTAGTTGGAATCACAGATTCTGTTGCAACCAATCCATGTATACCAACATACATATCTGAATCCTGTATACCAGCATATACATCAGTAAGAGCAGCATCTTGAGTTAGTTCCTGTTGATCATCAAACCTCCTAGGCTGAAACACAACCTTACGCTTCAATTTCTTCTTCGAAATTTTCTTTGCTTCCCAAAAATCGTTCAATGCGTCATTGAGTTGGTTTCTCTTAGCCTTACTCCTTGCTTTCTTTAACATTCCCTTGACATGAAATTCACATTCCCATTCCGAGAACATGTCATGTTGTAGCACATCATCGTCAATATATTCTTGGTCCAATTCATCTTCAACTACATTAAGTGGCTCCACATTGTGCACTTCAGCTACTGCGGGAGAGTTTGGCCTTCTAAATTGTTCTCGAATCTCAGCTAATTTCACTTCAAGTTGCTCCATATGTTGATCAAAATGCATGTTAGACCTTTCCTCCAATTCTTGTGATTGAAGAACGACCTGATCAGATCTGTTTACTTCAATCGATTGAACTTGCTGATCAACCCTACCATTGATTTGTCCATTCATCTTTCGATCCTTTTCTTGCAATCCTTCACACAATTGTACCTCAGATCTTTGCTTCCTCTCCAGCTAATCTTGTGATTTCTCCATTGAACTCTGTGGTTCAGCTGCAAGAACTACTCGCGTGCATCTGGTTGGAGTGCTTACACTCTAGTCTTGCATCAGACTTTGAGTAGACTGCAAAGGAACACCACTCTTAGCCACAGATATCTCTTCTCTAAGCATTTGCCTAAACTGCATCATAAATTCTTCCAACTTAATGTCCAATTGATCACATGTAAGAAACTCCCGTTCTGCTGCGAAGCTCATACCAGATGTCATGCTTTATTCCTTGAATCAACGATCTACAAATTCTGATTCTGCTAAAGTAATGGCCGCAAATTCCCAAACCCTAACTGACGAACTTCAAACAGAGGGAACTTGAGCAAACCCTAACCGCAATGTTAGTCAAGTAATTCGACTTACACCTCTGAATTTAGCTCGACTCCAACTCGCAATCAAGTCCTCAACACAATACTCAAAGCGAACTTCACGAATGAAATCGAATTTTTCAACTCTTTTGTTTTCACAGTTCACTGTCGGATTTTTGCCTAAGCAACTCTCCACTCAATAACCTATAATTCTCAAGAATCAAACGTCGATACTGATGATTCTCACCATTTCTAAACTTATCAACACAACTACACCACAAACCAGCAACAACACAACTTCTCATCGAAATGCGGCTTGAAATTCAGAAAATCTTTACCTCCACCTCGGATATTGAATTATAGAGTCTGATTCACCTCAATGCAGCTTGTTTTTGATCTTTTGATTATGATCAAGTACAATATTGATCAAATTGCCTCACTTCAGCTTACTGAATTCAATCAAGAACAATGTAGCAACAGAAGTTGATACTAAACTGATTGTGACCAAAGTACGGCAGTAAACTCTCAATACGATCAAACTGAACTTGCTTCTTCAACCACTGAATTTTGTTGTTTAACGGTCAACAATGTGATCAACAATTTAACCTCTTTTTATGTGTTTTTTTTTTTTTCAAGCAACTTTTCTCTGCAATTTGCAATAGAATTCAGAACTGAATTCTTAAGCAAATTGCAATGCAATCAAAGGATATTTGATATCAAATCACGTTTGATTTGGAAGCCAAACGAGGCTCTGATACCAATTGTTATATTTGTGATTGATTCACAAACGTAAGCTAAGGATAAGAGAGTATGGGATGAGAGAGAAGTGAAGGGGATGAGAAAATAGAGAGAGAGTTAGATGAGAAAGAGAGAGTAATCTCAAAGAGATTGGTAATTTTCATTGGATAAATCTGAATTACAGCTGAACACTACTTATAGGCAAGATAAGCCAACTAATACAATGAATCAAGACACATAAACAACCATCTTATGAGAAGGAATATCTAGGAAATATCTAGAAGCTACCTAACTAACTTTTAAACCCCAATATTGGGGCCAAAACAGCAACACCCGCAGCATAACAGCAGCACTAACATGACCGCAGTAAGCTCCAGCAGCCAGGACACCAACAGCCCACGCCTCGGATTCTTGCATTCATAACACAGGTCTTCTGGACATCCGTCTTCCTTCTTCCGAAGGTGATCACCCAGAAGATTGAGTCGACTCTTGCTGCCTTCCTCTGGAAAGGCACTTCGCTTGTCCCGCGGGGGGGGGGGGGGGGGGGGGGGGGGGGGGGGGGGGGGGCGAAGGTCGCCTCGAGGCACTTATGCTATCCTCGTCGAGAGGGTGGCCTCGGGATTTGATGCTTGACTGAGTGGAACCAGGCTTCTCTTATGAAGCACATCTGGGTCCTACTCACAGATCGTGATTCCCTCTGGCCTCGGTGGATTCATGCCAACCGACTTCGGGGGAGAAGATTTTGGGAGATTAAGGCCAAGGGATCGATTCCTTGGTCTTGGAAGAGTATCCTCGGTGTTCGGCCCCTTTGTGACATGGCTTTTAGGCACATCATTGGTGATGGTTGAGATACTGCTCTTTAGGCTGATTATTGGCTTCCGTGCGGGCAACTCGCGGGGCGGTTCTCACACCGCATCTTGCACTCCATTGGTCATCTCTGGGGCTCTCGAGTATCAGATATTATTGATGGTGAGGAGTGGAGGTTCCCTTAGGACAGGGTTGAGCTGCTACCTTTTTGGGCATCTGTTGATTTCAGGCCCCGGCCGGATGTTGCAAATAGTGTCCGGTGGATGGGTGACCAATCCGGCATCTTCACCACTAGATCAGCTTGGGAGATGATCCGCAGTAGGAGGGAGGAGGACTCCCTCCACCATCTCCTTTGGTTCCAGTTGCATGTTCTGAGGCATTCCTTTATTCTATGGCTTGCCTCCCGTGAGCGACTTTGGACCCGTGGCAGATTGCTCAGACATCGGGCTACTGGTGTCCAGTCTTCATGTGTGTTGTGCAGTTCAGATGATGAGTCGCACAACCACCTTTTCTTTGCCTGCCACTTCTCTGCTTCTGTTTGGTCTCGGATGTCCTCACGCACCTCCATTGCTTGGCCTGCACTTCCTTGGCGTGAGCTTGTTGAGTGGGCTTCTTCTGAGCTCCGTGGCCGTGGGGTGGACCGCATCCTCATCCGCCTTTTCCTCTCTGCGACGGTCTACATCCTCTGGTACGAGCGTAACCTGAGGATTCAACGTTCTCAGTCCAGACCTTCTGCTGCTGTCATCAAGGAGATCACAGTTTTGGTTCGCAGCCGTCTCATTGTTGCTCCTACGCTCCGTGGTGCTCATCGCCACACTCAGCTTCTGCAGGAGTGGGGGATTGAGCGTTAGTTTTGTTTGGCTTTCGCTTTGTTTTCTTTGATTGGTCATATTGACATTTGATGCTTTTAGCTTTGTTTGGTTTCATTCTTTGATGTAGGCCTCTTTGGCCATGACTTGGGGTATGCCCCTCGTAGACTTGTACATATTTTTTTTCATATATGGTATTCCTTACACTCTTACCCAAAAAAAAAAAAAAGGTCTCTAGTTTGTTTAATTAGGAAACCATTTATGTATTAATGAGAGACATAAAATAATAGGGCTTCTTCCTATGATTAACCATAAATCAACATTGGCAATATGCTTTGTGGAATGTCACATACCCTGCAAACAACTGTAGGCAGCTAGACAAGACTGCATTTCCTACTTCTCCTTCCATCTTAGGCTACAACTTTTAGCCTAATGATGAACGACCCTTCACGGATTTTAATTGCTCAAAGCTTTCTCCCTGGGGAAGTACAAGTTCAAAATAACAGTTGTAGAAAGAGAGAACAAGAAATCAACCTGATGACTGCTCCGCTCTGCTATTGATCAGCAGTTTGTTGCATTGCCAAGTTCCAAATCAATTTCATCCTTTTTGAACCTATATTTTATTTTAATGTGATTATACTAAGGGAACTTGCAAAAGAAACTATGGGCATGGTGAACAAAAAATAAACACGAGTTAAAATGAAATTTTGCAAATAGGCGCAAGTTAAATCTCTAAAATGTGACATTCTCACCCCAAAAACAAGAGCTTAATTCTACTTAATGAGGTCATTGAATGGCAATTTTGAATACATTTCAAGTAATGGAACAATTATCCGACAACCCTTTCAAATCCACAAAAATAACACAATGATCCACCAATGAAATAAGAAACCCTTAGGTGTAAAATTAGAAATAAAACTATAGCAATGTTATGGACTAAACATACCATAAAAAGGAAAATATGAGCAATATACATAAAAATAGATCCAAGTAGAAGAAACTTAACAGGAAAGAAAAGGAAAACTAGAAGAAGAATCTAGAAATTGGAGAGGGAACAAAAAAATCCTTAAGGCCTGGAAGGAGGTCAAAAGACCTTGCTTCAATTTCAAGTATGATGGAAATACAAACCAGAAATGAAAGCATAAGGGCAATATAGTTCATCATTTAGTAATGATATGTAAGGATATAATATCAATAACATGAAAGGTAACAAATGATATGCTAAGACAAGGGGGATACAGTACAAGGCAAAGACAATAACCACAGAAAGAACATAGAGGAACAAAAGAAAATATGTTCCCCGAGTGAAAAATAGAGAGGGCACCACCTTCTATCGCTCCTTACTCGGGTGAGGGTTGACTATACTAAATGAACATGCATAAGCTAATTCCAGTATGGTGAAAAAAAATAATCAAAACATAAGTTAGAATGACATTCTGCAAATAGGCATAAGTTGAATCTCTAAAAGGACATTCCCAACCCAAAAACAAGAGCTTCAGGCTACTTAATTAGGTCACTAAATGAAAGTTTTGAATACATTTCAAGTTACAGAACACTTCTCCCACAACCCTCAAATCTACAAAGATAACACAATGATCCACCAATGAAACGACAAATCATTAGGTGCAAAATCAGAAACAAAACTACGGCAATGTCATGGACTAAACATACCATAAAAAGGAAAGGATGAGCAATATACATTAAAACAGATCCAAATATAAGGAACTTAATAGGAAAGAAAAGGGAAACTAGAAGACAAATTTAGAAATTACAGAGGAAACTAACAAAGGCTAAAGGCTTACAATGAGGTCAAAAAAGCTTGATTCAAATTCTCCATAAAAGCATGTTTTATATGTTAGAAGGTTTCGCACATAACACATGTTAGATTGTATTACTGTACTTTATGTATTTTCTACATTTGTATATTGTTGTATTGGGACTTGGCATTGTATTATTCTGATGATAAATATATAGTCCTCCTTATCCCTAAGGAGGTTAAGTTTCCTTTCTACTTGGTATCAGAGCACTGATCTCTAGGACCCTCTAATAGCAAAACTATACATGGAAACCACCGACAACCACTAAGCCTCCGCTGGAGACTCCACAACCGGTCACCCATAGCCACCTGGCACCCCCACTGTCGGTGGTGGTTCACCAATTGCTCCTCCGGGCTTTCCCTTCCCAAATGTTACAATTTCTCCCAATCCAAGTGGTGGTTTTGTTCTCTCCACAACCACCGGCAATGGAGGTGCTCCGACCACCAACGTCGGCACTGTCGTGTGGTTCTTGCCGGTGCACGACACCGCCGGCCACCCGCAGCCCCCAATAAATGCCAGTGGTTACTTTTCTCTTAGAGAAGTTACAAATTTCAACCCTAACCCTAATTTCTTTATCTCTACCTCAAATTCGTCCCTCTTTCTTCCTGCCGGATTCCGGCCGGCCAACCTTCGGCTGTACTTCGGCCGACCATTAGTGCTCCACCTCTTCCCACCACTGGTCACTTGTTTGTTCCCTTCTCTCCTACTTCTTTCCCTTCTATTCTTCAACCACAAGCCATGGGACCTTCATATACAGTACCCTCTTTACTTCCCTTCCTAACCATGCCTTTTACTTCAAATTCTCTTTCTCACAATGTTCTTCCGAACAATTCCACGTCCTCTCTCCCTTCTACGGTGGGTGCAATTTCTTCTCCTAACATTACTACTTTGTTGACACATAAATTGGATTCTACCAATTACATGTACTGGCGCTTGCAATTCATCCCTTACTTAATAAATCAAGATCTTATGGGTCTCGTTGATGGTACGCTTCCATGCCCCAATCAGTACGTTTATTCTAATGATGGTCAACTTTTCCTCAATCCAAAGTTCTTCCAATGGATCAAGGTCGACTTTGGTCTTCATGCCGCTCTTATTGCTACATTATCTCTGGAAGTTTTTCAATAAGTACGTGATCTACCAACTTGCCGTGATGTGTGGTTATCCTTGGAGCGTAGATTTGTGGAACGTTCAACTGCTAATGAGTTATCTTTGAAAATGCAATTGACTGTGACTAAAATGCATCTTGATGAGTCTATGGAAACTTACTTGCTGAGGGTTAAGGCTCTCTCAGATCAGCTTGCAGCTATACATTGTCCTGTTGCTCAAAAGGATCTCATTTGTTATATTTTACATGGGCTTCCTGATGATTACAAGATGTTTGTTGATTCACTTACTAATGCTAATATGGTGTTGTCTTTTGAAACCTTGGAGAATAAGTTGTTACAAAAAGATGGAAATTTTGCTCTTTGCCAATCTGTTGGTCATTCGGTCGGTCATTCACAGGCTCAAGCTTTTGTTGCCTCTGATTATGTGATTCATGGGGGCGACCGTGGACATAATTGTGGTAATGGGAGAGGAAATCAATCACGTGGTCGTCATGGTAATGCTCATAGTGGTTCGGGTCGTGGTAGCCGACCACCTCCTTATGTTCATAATGCTCTAACCCGTGGTGGGGGTCAATTGAGTGGGGGTTGTGGCAATGTTCATAATGCTCCGGCCCATGGTGGGGCTGCTTATTCCGCACCTAACAATATCCCTAGGCCTCCTTTACAGTCCTTCCCTTAATATGGCATTCTTGGTACTCCTTGTCTGACTGGTCAAATTTGCTCTTTGCCCGGACATATTGCCTTACAATGTCACAACTGCTTCAACTATGCCTACACTGCGGATGACGTGCCTCATTCCTTCTCTGCTATGTCATTTGGTGAGGGAGCTGACTCAGCTTGGTGCCCTGATTCGGGTGCTACCTCACACATGACACCAAATGAAGGTATGTTGCATAATTTAGTTCCATATTCTGGTTCTAAACAAGTTATGGTTCGAAGTGGTGACTTATTTGATATAGCTCATGTTGGTTCTGCATATTTACAAACTCCACATGAAACTCTAAAATCGCGCGATGTCCTCCATGTGCCTAATGTATCCCATAACCTATTGTCTATTCGTCGTTTATGTTCCGATAATAATTGTTTTATTAATTTTAATGTTTCTTTTGTTTTTGTTAAGGACAATCTCACGAGGAAATTGATTCTCAAGTCTAAGATGGATGGCTCTCTTTATCCTAAGCATACTTGTTGGTTGGCTGTGCATGTTTCCCCATATCTCTTCCATAGTCGTCTAGGTAATACCAATTCTAATGTGTTATCTACTCTTGTAAAGCGGAAGCTTGTCTTCTTTTCTTCTAAGTTGTTGTCATATTTGTTCTGATTGTCAATTGGGAAAATCATGTCATTTACCTTTTTCTTTGTCGACATGTTGTACTACAGAACCGCTATATTTAATACATTTTGATGTTTGGTCATCTATTAATGTAATTATTGAGTTATTTTTGTGGATAATGTTTCTAGGTATACATGGTTGTTCCCTATGAAAAACAAATCTAAGGCTTTTACTCATTTCAAAACATTCAAAGCTCAAGCTGAAACTCTATCACAACGAAAGCTTTGTTTCTTCCAAAGTGAAGGGGAAAAAGAATTGGATCAAAATCCTTTTCAAGATTACTTAGTGGAACATGGCATTAAGTTTTGTATGTCTTGTCTTGACACTCCACAGCAAAATGAGTAGCCGAGCGCAAACATCATCATTTGACTGAAATGGCTTGCACTATGCTATTGCATGCACGTATGCCTCCCAAATTTTGGGTTGATGTGGCCTACATATCGGTTTTCTTGATTAATTGTCTTCTTACTCCTCTCCTTGGTAATCTTTCTCCTTTTTAAATGTTGTACCATAGAACTCTGGACTACAACTTCTTTCACGTGTTTAGTTCTGAGTGCTATTCTAACTTGTCTCCTCATGTTTCACATAAGTTCTCTCCTTGATCCAAAACTAGTGTTTTTATTAGGTATGGTCTGAATTATAAAGGGTACTGTTGTTTGGATCCTCTCATGGGTAGGCTGTACAATAATCATCTCGTCACGTTCAATGAATCCTCTTTTCCCTACTCTAGCCTTACCTCACCTCTAACGTGCAACTCAAACCTTACAAATGAACTGGTGAGTTGCCTCCACTCTTTTGTTGTTTCCTGCTTAACGACATGGAAGAGATTCAAAATGACCACCCATCAAATTTTCCGACTTCCAATGCTGCAAAAAATGCTGCTACACCTGTTATGGTACTACAGCCAAGGCCTACAGCATGAAAATAGGAGTTTCAGTGGTGCAGAGGCTGCAGTAACATCAGAGGGTGGTGATGCTCCGGAAGCTGCCCCCACTTCCCCGATGGCTTCTTCTGCTAGTTGCGAGGAAGCCTCTTCACCCCAAAATGTCCCAAATTGTACTTCCCATGTAGCCAATTCTCACCCTATGACTTCATTTTAAAATTGGTATTCGTAATCCCAAACACATATTTTCTTTGTCTCATCAAACTATATCTGTTGACCTCATAAGCTATACTCAAGCAAGTAAGGACCCAAATTGGCGTGTCGCCATGCTTGAGGAGTATGAAGCCTTAGTTCATAATGGTACTGTCATGATTCTAGAAGATGGGGCATATGAAATTGAATACTAATAATTCATTGGTTGGGTAATAGAATAGTTAATCATTAGTACAAGTCAATTTAGTTCTTCATTTTGGGGGGTTTAACTGTAAGCTCATGTGAAGGAGGGAATACTGGTTAGTGGTTAATTAAGTCAGTTAGGATGAGTGTCTTAGTGCATTGTATGGTTCTTAGCCGCCATTAGTACATTGTTAGTATAAGTAGGTGAGTCCCTTCATTTGTAAGATTCATTCAATGATAATGAAAGTAACTTCTTCTTATCTCTACTAAAATTACCTCTAACTCTCATCTTATCTTCTTTATTGTCTCTCTATTTCTCATCTAAATTTCACTTCTTTTTCATCTCATATTCTCCTAACTAGGTTATGATCCAAGATTCATCTTGAATCATAACAATTAGTATCAGAGCTTGTGAATTTGCTTTCGATTAAGTTGAATTGAATTCAATTTGATTGTATTAGCATTAGATCAAGCTTATTTGATGTCAACCTCTTGATTAGATTGTATTTGATCAACATATAGGGTTTAATTGTACTGATTGTTTGATCTATTTGCAGCAACAAGATTGTACGGATTGTTAAGCTTATTATCATAATTGTACTGATTGTATGTACACCAGATCGTGCGGCATTGAGACCAGTTCCTGCTATTTAGATTGCATTTGATCAATATTTCAGTTCAAAACTTGTTGTTGTTACGATCGTGTAGCTGAATGTTTTAGATCTTGTACAAAGCTCATCAATCCAGCTGAAATTGCATTTGATCTAGCTGAACCATAACAAGTAACCTCGAATCAAGCTTATATTTGAACTTGCTGAAATTAACCTAGAATCAAGCTTCAAAACTTCATTCTAGCTGAAGTTGCTCTCGGTTTTGCTGAATTGAGTTAGATTTGTGTTCGATTGCTGAATTGTGTTAGATTGCTTTCCTTGTCTTCGAAGTTCCTGAAGTTACAGAATTATGTTAAACAAAATTAGATGCTGTTCAAGTCAAACCTTCCAATGATGCCAAACTTTTGATCAAATTCTCGAAGCTTCTTTACCCTATAAATGAGGATATTATTTACCAAGTATTTTAGCCTTGTGTTCCTCTTGAAAGTATCAAAGTCATCTCATATTCCATTATTGAGGTTACTGCTCATATTAGCTATTATACAAGAAGGAGTCCTTACTTAGCCTTCAATTCATTACACAGGAGACACATATACGATGAATGTTGTGTTCTAGACATAAACTACCTCAAGATGTGTAATGATATGGAAGGAGAGCTGGAGGTGATAAGACCTACTTATCGTCTAGCCATAGAGCCAAGATCTATGTCATTAGATCAACCTTCCCTTAATGAGAATGACATTTCGAGATTCGCAAGTGTTAATGAATGAAAGGTTGAAGTACTTGAGGTGATTGAGACTTCAAATTCTAAGTTGAACCTAGAAGTAAGGAACACTCAAGTAGTTAATAGAGTACTAAATCAGGCTTAATTGAGGCCTTTTGATCCGGGAAAGGAGGATCAAATAAGTAGGGATACAAATTTATCAAGTAGGGATACAAATTTATCAAGAACTCAGGGTGTTGTTATCATGGCAATCCCCACATGTAAATCCAAGGCACATTCAGTTACTCATCCAATGCAAGCAATAGACTCATTTCATCCAATGCAAGTAGCAGACTCATTTTAGCTGGAAGATTTGCAAAATTCGATCATGGTGCAAGGTCAATTGAGTGAAGCTGATGTGTATTCATCCAAGAACACTAACAAGAAGCCTCCTGATCTAAGGAAAATGGAGCAAGTTGTTGAGTTTAGCAGAGATGAATTCAGCAGCATAGATGATTAGGTTGATAAATTTACTGACCGACATCATTCTTAGAGCATTAGGAGTGGAAGAAATAAGCTCAAAACAAGCTCCAAAGTGAAGAATAAGGAGAGGAAGGCCCAAAGGATAAGAGATATGAGCAATAAAGGGAAATTTTTTTGACTCAAATGCAAATCCAAGCTAATTGTGATGTGCTTTGGAACTGAAATTGCAGGGAACCATGGATAGAAGTTGTAAGCTTAGTCTCCAAAGGTACAAGAAAATGTGAGACCACATAAAGTTTTGTGGCTTAGATACCAACAGCAAGAAGTTGGTCTGGTGAAGCAACAAAATCTCACTTTCAACGGATAAGAAGGGTATTACCGCTTTAGTGAGGGTTAAGACTACATAAATGATGAGTTAGTGGGTGTGTGTGAAAGACATGAAAAGGAGGTATGCAAGATTAAGAGTCATAATGTTTAACATTCAAATGATAAAAGTGTGCAGCTAAATTATTGTCTAACCATTCTAGGTGTGCTAATCGTTGCTCAGTCCATGCTCATTCCTGGTAAGCCCGGTAAGTCCCTGCAAAGATTTGCTCTAGAGTTCTTTGAAGCCAAGTAAGTGAATAATTACAAGGGGCTGGTATTAGCCAAATGGAGTAAGGAAGAGATGTTCAAAAGATTTGATGACCTGCTGAAGGTGAATCATTACAGCATCATAGTTCTATGTGAATGCAAGATGATTCGAGGATTGAACATAAAACGTGGGAAGAGTAGGCCAAAAACCTTCTTTAGCTAAAATTGCATTCTTGAGCTAGGAATGACAGTGAATGAATAAAAAGAGCACTTAATCTTAATAAAATTACAAAACGCTGAGTTTTGATTAGGGGAGTAATTGAGAAGGTTCAAGCAATGATTGATGAAACTCAGCAGGAAAATCTGAAATTGGAGAAAGGGGAAGCGGTGAAGGATCTCGCAGTTTGGGACAAGGAAGTATCAGTGATCATTCAGAAGTTGCTGCTGAAGAGGGGACTCAAAGCTATACACAAGTTATTGTGGACTGTTATGCTATCATAAATGCAACAATTTGGAAAGACTTGAAATGGCATCAACAACAGGTGTATTTTGAATTCAAACTTGTGCTTGCTGATAAAGGAGAAGAGTTTATTCACTTGAGAAGAGAAGGGATACTTTAAGTGCATGGAATACAAAGTCACTTGAATCAATTTAGCAGCAGAGATTCACTTGAATGCAGAAAGCTAGAGGAAAATATGGACAAGGTTGTTCAAGAATTGATCTTTAAGTGCAAAGGGTGTAATCAGGTGTTCTTCTTAGGGCCCTGTTGCAAACTTTAGCAACGATTGAGAACAAGGCAGCTGTCAGTGGGGATGGTTACATCTAATGCTATCCGAATGGCTGATAGTAGGCATTTGGATGGGCTTGTATACTTGTTATTTGCATCTGCTAGTGATATTCATCAAAGTTCCATGAGAATTCATGTGTTTATCAGGAGAAATAGGAACTTCTTCACAAAACCACACAAATGGGAGGATATTTGCAAGTTGTTTACTTATATCGCTGCAGTCATAGGCACGGGGCAGATTCATAGAAGCTACTTGATTGGCATTCACATGCTTAAGCAAGTTGGAAGGCAACATGTTACTTGATAGCTCAGATTTCATTGTTCTTTGTTCAGATGTACATATGGAAACAATAAGAGCAACTCTGCAACAACTAGCTCTCTTTCAGCTACAATTTCAAAATCTTTCAGCATCAATAAGAGTGGTTCAACTCACAATTCTCTTATTATATTCTTGAGGACAAGAATCTTTTTTTTTTTTTGGTTGGGGGGGGGGGGGGGGGGGGGTATTGTCATGATTCTAAAAGATGGGGTATATGAAGTTGAATACTAATAATTCATTGGTTGCAATAGAATAGTTAATTATTAGTATAAGTCAATTTAGTTCTTCATTTTGGGGGGGTTTAACAGTGAGCTCATTTGAAGGAGGGAACAACGGTTAGTGGTTAGTTAAGTCAGTTAGGATGAGCGTCTTGGTGCATTGTATAGTTTTTAGCCACCATTAGTGGATTGTTAGTGTAAGTAGGTGAACTCCTTCATTTGTAAGATTCATTTAATGATAATAAAAGTATGTTCTTCTTATCTCTACTCAAATTCTCTCTAACTCTCATCTTATCTTCTCTGTTTTCTCTCTATTTCTCATCTAGATTTCACTTCTTTCTCATCTCATATTTTCTTAACTAGGTTATGATCCAAGATTCATCTTGAATCATAACAAGTACATGGGAGTTGGTTCCTTCTGATAGATTGCAAAATGTGTTAGGACGTAAATGGGTATACAAAAAGAAGTTTCATGCCGATGGTAAGCTTGAACGCTAAAAAGTGCGACTTGTGGCATAAGGGTACCAATAATAGGCTGCTATTGATTTAACTGAGATGCTTAGTCCTGCGGTTGAGCCTCCTACTATTCTTCTTGTGCTTTGTATTGCACTTTCGTATAATTGGCCTGTTCGTTAGCTTGATGTTAAAAATACCTTTTTAAATGGGTACTTATCTAAGGTGGTCTACATGAAGCAACCTCCAGGGTTTATTCATCCAGATTTTCCACGTCATATCTGTCATCTTCATTGAGCTTTGTATGGTCTCAAGCAAGCATCCCGTGCTTGGATTCAGAGACTTGGTTTCTTTTTTATTAGGAATGGGTTTCTTTTCATCTCAAGCTGATTCATCTCTATTTATTTTGACCTCCACTAGTGGCATTCTTATATTAATGTTGTATGTTGATGACATCTTACTAACAGGTAGCAATGAGGGTTTCTTGTCCTTTTAGGTACAGAAACTTGCTACTACTTTTGCCATGACAGATCTGGGACCATTACATTATTTCCTTAGGGTTAAAGTAACCCACAATGCATATGGTTATCATATTTGTGAGAAAACGTATTTACAGGATCTCTTGGTTAAATTTTCTTTGCATGAAGCCAACTCAGTAGGTACTCCTTTACCAGCTAAACCTTTACCACACCTTACTGATGGTGTCCTCTTTTCTAATCCTTCTTCTTATCGTAGTATGGTTGGAGCTTTACATTATTTGACCTTGACATGTCCTGAGATTGCTCATTCTGTCACTGTGGTCAGTCAATTTATATATTCTATTACTACAATTCACTTACAGTTGGTCAAGCACATATATCGTCACCTAAATGGTACTCTTCAGCTCGTTCTCTATTTGCGTCCTTGTTCTCTTTCTTCCTTAATTGCCTACACTGATGCTGATTAGGAAAGGTGTGATGACACTTGTTGTTCTACCATGGGTTATGCCATTTTTCTTGGCACTAACCAAATCTCATGGAGTGCTCGGAAGCAACATACGGTTGCTCGTTCTAGCACTGAGTCTGAATATCATTCCGTGGCTCATGTTGTGGCTGAGACTTACTGGTTGCGTCAGCTGCTTCAGGAGCTTCGAGTTTCTCCTATTACAGTATTTTATGATAATGTTAGTGCTTCATACTTGTCGGCTAACCTTGTTTTGCACCGTCGTACCAAGTACCTTGCTATCAACTTCTATTTTGTTCATGAAAAAGTTGTTGCCGGTGAAGTCATAGTGCATTATGTTCTTTCTAAGTCACATATCGTTGATATATTTACGAAGGGCTTGTCTTCTTCTCGTTTCCATGAGCTACGTTGCAATCTGTCCGTGGGGGTCGCCCTACAGATTGAGGGGGATGTTAGAGTATATTACTATACTTTATATATTTTTTATATTTGTATATTGTTGTATTCTGACTTGGTATTGTATTATTCTGATGATAGATATATAGTCCTCCTTATCCCTCAAGAGGGTAAGTTTCCTTTCCACAAAACATATAGCCAATACTAGTTACAATTTCCTTTTCCAAGCTACACCGCCAATAGTAAATATGAGGCGAACTGTTAAATCTTGAAACCAAATTACTACTTGCTATCATGGACATGGTATCGGAAATTAGAGTTTCATGGGCATCACATAACAAGTCGCATTTATTGAGTTCATAATTAGTAAATTTAATGCACCATGTGTAGCTTTTTAACTTGTCAACATTTTTTCGCAGGTAAGTGAGATTGAAGCTAAAGGGATTAAACTAACGATGTACTATCATAGGGCCTCAACCTTGGTACTGACCAATAGAAGAAGGCTGCATTAGCATGAAAAATACATTGTATACGTCTTATGGTTTGAAAAGTAAAGTAATGGTTAGCCCAAAATTTTTCACCTAATGTTCGTTACTTTACATTACACAAACCTTATAGGCAAACATAATGTACATGGACCCGCAGCCACTAACCAAAAAATGTCATTTAATCGAGGAGTCCTTTAGTGTAAATCAAAGACAGGAAAAAAAAAAAAAAAAAAAAAAAGCCCAAATAATGAAAGTATACAAGACTTTAGAAGATCTCATGCTATCTGCCCCAGCACAATCCAATTCTCTTACTAATCAACATACAATGTCTCTAACCATCACAGCAAAACAACTCCTTGGCCATTACCAATACTCAAAAACTCTATTGCGTACACTGCTTAGGTTGTATACTAAGTCGTCTCAAATACTAAAGTGTGTGAGTCGAGTATCGTTCCCATGAGGATTTTTAATTGAATGACTACAAAAATTAGTTACTTCTAATTCTATTTGAATGACCGAATCTAGAAATTTTTAATGCGGATGTTTAAAAAAATAAAAATAAAAATAAACACTAAAGATTAAAGGAGAACTACTAAATTAAATGCAAAATTGATTGAATTAAAGCTCAAGCTATTCCATTTCACCTAGTTGCCTCGATACAACCTCTAATTCTCAGTACTTAAGTTGTTTACCCATGTTGATGGTCAAAACCCCTAATTTATGTTGAAATATGTATGAACTTAGCGGAAAAAAAGAAAACATATTCCCCGAGTGAAAACAAAGAAGGAATACAACTGCCATTCATGTTGCTTATTACTATAGGTGAAGGTTGATTTCTTGGACATAACTGCAAGATTTAGAATAAAATTAGACGTTTGTGATAACATAATAATGTTAATTTTCAAATAGAGGTATGCAAAACACCTGAAATCTAAAACTACATGGAAACTGACATTATGATCCTCTATTTTCCCTTATATATATAAATGTCTTTATTAATTTGAAAAAGATATAGTATTAAGACAGAAAGAATATGCAAAGGTTGGTTTCTTAATCATAAGGCATACCCAATGTGAACATGTTCTACAAGTGAAAAACAAAGAGAGAGCACTGCTTCCATTACGTGAAGGTTAATTTCTTAATCATTAGTCGGAGACTTAGAGTATAACTACACATGAAATAAAAAACAACATGAAAATAAAATCATAATTGTCTTTTTTCTCCTTCTCCTATCTATATATATATGAAATGGAAACATAAAAAGCAGTGAAACAAGTACTAGCACTAAGCAATTGATAATGAATCAACACACAAAATCCAAGTTAAGGATGCATGCCATGTTGAGAAAGAATGGATTCATAAGATGGAAAAGAAAGTTTTCAAAACGAGAACCACAGAAGTGAGCTTCCAATTGTTTGCTCTTGGCATAGTTTGATTTTCTAACTTTCATCAATACTTATGGTTATTCTTTTAAAATTTTCTAGCAACTCAAGATGAATGAGCTGTCAAATTGTTTCTTTGCCCATCGATCTCCTGCAAAATAATCAAATGGCCGATTGTTGTTTGGCCTTGTGGAATGATATCAATAGCAATAACGGATCAATTAAAAACATTTAACTACAAGATGTAGACTAGAGTGGATGAATAATATTTCATTTTAATAACCCATGTACGACTTAAAACTACAGCTTTGTGCACAAGCATGTAATGCAATCCATTTGAGCAAGTGGACAAGGTGAACTCAAATAATTTATCAATATATGAAGAAAACATTCTCGGAAATTAAAAACATAGTAGTATTGATTCTATAAATATTTATTAAAAACATAATCATAAATATTACATGTTGAAAAATAAAAACTATCAAAGACATGAAAACTAATAATTTAAAAACCTTTTTTGTTCAATTTTTTGCAAATACAACACTTCAGAAAAGTAATTACAATTCCTTAGAAAAAGCTAATTGTGATTACAACATAAACTGCAATTCAAATTGATCAACAGATTGTTTCAAAGCATTCTCCAAATAATTCAAAAGACTTCCCCATGGGAAATGAACTATAATAGGCCAAGCAAGGTACTTAACAGCCATCACTAAGTGGAACTTGCTTTCTTAAGTGCACTAATAAGGCCCCGATCCAACAATGAAACACTAACAAAGTACTAATTTTCTCTCCACGAAAACCCTCACACTACAAGTGTGCATAGCAACGCAAGACCATTAGCAACAAAGGTTCACTAAAACTTTTTATGCATTTACCTCATCAATTATACGAGGGGATCAAACTGGATGAGAGACAAAAATATGAAGGTTCATAAACCAATGGAACGTATCACAATAACAAAGTGTTCTACCCTTCTTGTGAAATTGTACATTGAAAAACAAGCTTCTTTCTTGGCACTGAAGAAGATAACAATAGAATAAGAGGAAAATATATATATATATATATGTACAATTAGTGTTAGATAAAACTGGTCAGAGTCTAATCTTATGAATTAGTTTCAAACTTAATACATATGTGGAATGCAACATGAAATGTAAGTCGATGTTTCAACAAAGGCATAGGGAAACACTTAAGTTAGAAATTATAATTCTGAATTCTCATTTCCAGTACTCCCTCCTAGATATTCTAGTACGTGAAAAATTCATTAAAATTGATGAAAGAAACCATAATGTTGAACCATTGATATTGAATCTAGACAAAAAAGCCTAGCTGGGATTAAACAGAACACAGGAAGAAAATTGTCATTGGACATAATTACACGACACAACTATTTAACATCAATTTCCCTTAAGGTAGCTTTGAATGGATAATAAATTTACAGCAACTATAGAAACAAACCCTAACAGTACAACATTAATATTTAATCAAGACACAAAAGCTTAGAAAGGACTAAACCACAGGATAACACTAGATGAGAGACAAATATAGTTTGAGCTATACAAACAGATGGGAAGGTAGCATCATAACAAAGTGATCCGCCCTTTGTGAAATTGAAAAGCTTCTTTCTTGACACTGAAAAACAAAACAATAAGATAGGATACAAATGTGTAATTTGTGATAGGAAAAGACAGGTCAGAGCAAAATACGAAGCATTATTTTCAAACTTAAATACAAATGCGTAATACCACATGAAATGCAATTCATACCCAACCAATGAGATAAAATTTGGGTGCTTACAAGTTTAATAGAAAACTTTGCCAAAATTTCAATTTCTTATGTTAGATGTAAGATCTACACAATGATCCAGGTAATGAGAGTTCATCTTTCCATGACTGTATCATTTAACCGCTAAAAAGAGCCTATTTTAATATGCTACCGAAGGTGCCTACATATAGGTTCTGGTTTCCAAATGAGGTTTATGGAATGATGCTTTGAATATTTGAAAAAGATTAGATTTGTACCCAGTCTTCGTGCCAAACGATTGAACATTCTATATCATGTCATGAACGGTAGGAAAAGACCCAAAAGAAGATCATGGATAAATAATTGATAAGGGCTTTTATAAGGTAAAACCAACTTTAAAATTTTACTTTTTGGATTGATTGATACCTGCATCATCTTACTCTGCAACAAGGTCAAAAATTCTGGAATTCTAAATCTCGCATCATCATTAGTTATGTTCACCCCTGGTTCGTTTGCTTGTCCCAAATCCAAATCAAATGTGCACTGTAAATAGAAGGAAATTGATGTGCCTTATATTTACATGTTTTATTCTTCATTCCTATGAAATATTCGGCTTTTGCATGTGCGTTATGTTGTAATATAGGTACATTTTGGCTTAGAGTGCAATGGAGCTAACAAAGCTTGAAAAGTGGCAAATCAATCGTAATTGAGGCATAACTGAAGACTACTGTGAGAAACCCAACTACGTGTAGAAAGAAGGACCAATCGGGTCGTAATTCGGTAACCCAAATAGTTCTCGTGAATGGTTAAGGTATATATTATACATTATATTACACACACACACACACACACATGTTGCCAAGGAGAGGCAGAACCAGGGAAAAACGCAAAAAGTATGCCGATCGATCGGCGCCGCTTCTACGGCCTGACTAATAGGTCATGCCGCTGATATAAACTAAGAGCATGATACCTAATTTCGTATTTTTTTTCCACACCTCCTCTCCTCGTTTCCCTCCCGAAGCCACTATGCGATCCAAGGAGTTCTCAAATGCCAAAGCGCTGGTGGTCGGAGTGCTAGAAGGATCAAAGCAAGGATCAACATCAACATCAATTAAGGGAGTCTTTAAGTCCTTAGTTTTTATCCATTGTTTTATCTTTGTTAGATTTAAATGATGCGTAAAGCTCCGATGGAGGAGTAGACATTCTTTAAAGATGAAAGGCGGGTAGCCGCCCGTATCCCACATTTATATTGTGCTTTTGACAATGATTTAATTATGTTATATTTGCGCTGTTGTGGGAAATTATTCATGATTGCCTGGTGTTTCTATATGTGTGCTTATAGCCATGTTTAGATCTCTAACTTCTTAGCCATTAGTCTTGTACTTGTAGCCTAGACCATACATAATAGGTTTTTACACGTGGTCAAGGTTAAGGTTGCACCCAATCTTGAGCACAATCTTTTATATAGTTCATATTAAATTAGGAGTAACAAAGAAATTAAGTAGTGCTAATGAGATAACCTATGTTACATTTAAGGTGATAAGATGGGTTATGCCTTTAGACTAGTTTATTACCATAAGCCCTAATTTATATATTAACCCAAGGTTAGAGCTCGAAGCCTAAGTCTTTTAAGTTGTCGTCCTTAGTAGAATACAATGATGGAATACGAGTGGAGCTACCCTGATTTCACTCCCTAAACTAACATTAATTGAATCGACACCTTTAATTTATATTTAGTTTTACTGTTTTACTAAACAAATCATTGAAACCAAACAAAAATCGAGTTTCCAACCACTCGTTAATTACTAAGTCCGAATTAACGTCAATTTCATGTGGGTACGACCCGTATACCTGATTTAGCTACGACGATCTCATATGCTTGCGAGTAGGCAGTTTTAAAACAACTTCTAAGATCACATTAGAAATGTCACCAGACTAAGAGACAGATTCAAGTATGATGGACATACAATATAGAAATATCCACGGGATATAAAATGAATAAGGCTATATTTGGAGCCTGTAATTGGGGTTCAGAATGGAATTAGGGTCCAAAATTCCAATTCTATTGTTTGGTTCACCTGTTGGAATTGAAATTATAATTCCATTGCCCAATTTCATGGAATTGGATTTTAACAGAAAATCATACTTTCCAATTCCTAGGGATGGGGATAAGGAATTGCAATTCCATAGTAACTTCATTAACTAGAAGCATAAAATGATTTCAGTTGATTGACCCAAACCCAAGATGACTCAAAATCTAAAGACTTAGACACTAAAATTTGACATGCCCCTTGAAATCATCCAATTCGAATGACTTGAACTTGAAATGACCAAAATCACCTTAGCTTAAAGTCTGAAGTAACCCAACCCAATTGGCCCAAAACTCGAGATGACCCAAATCTAAAAAATTAAACTAGTCACATGAATGTGATATAAACAAGATGAACCGAAGTGGAAAGGATCCCACCAAATTGACCCAAAACTTAATATGACCAAACTCAAAATGACCCACCCATCTCAAACTCAGCATAAAATGACTCAAAATTTGAAATGATACAACTCGATTGTCCCAAAACTAAGATGACTCAAGCTTGATATGACCTAAATCAACCGACTTGATCAATTCTAGCCAATTATTCAAAAATCCCAGATGACGTGTACACTAAATGACCCGACATGATACTTAACCCAATTTGACTAGGAAACTCAAATAACTCGAACTCAAAGTAAATTGCTTCAACCATAATAACTCGAATGCAATGTGAACCATTCCAACGAAAATAGAATCATAGTTCATTTAAAAGTTGAAATACTCTAAAATGATTGTCCGATAACCCTTGATGATTCGAATTATTATGTATTATAATTCCGACTTGAACTCCTTTGATGAACCAAACAATAGAATTTCAATTCCATCACAATTCTAATTCCACCATAATTAAATTTGAAATTGCAATTCCATAGTCTAATTCCAATCTCATGTGTCAAACATAGGTAACCAATGAAATAATAAGACAAGAGGGATAAAGTACAAGGCAATACAAAAAGAACATTGGGGAACAAAAGAAAATATGTTTCCCAAGTGAAAGACGGAGAGGCCACCGCTCCAATTCTGCTGCTCCTTACTTAGGTGAAGGTTGATTTCGTAAACATAGCTGCGAGACTTTATCGTCAAGTGAAAAATAGAGAGCGCACCGCTTCCAATTTTGCCGCTTCTTACAACATAATCATAAAAGTTGTTGAAACATTAAATTACTAGTCTCTTTTCTTCGCTATAGATATCTATGCATACACAATACAATCACAAAGTTATTGAAACAAACACCAGCACGACACAATTGATAACAAAGCCGCACAAAAATTCTGATAAGTCTAATTTAGTATACAATTATTAATATCTTTTAGGTTCAGTTACTAACCTTTTACATCTAATTTTTATCGCTTTTTATCGCTTTTGCTCTTTTCTCTCCTATTCTTATTTTCTTGCAAAAACACTCATTTTATGCTAATTCTTGCTAGGTTTTATCATTAACATCAACAAATGGAAGCAAGATACATAAAACAAAAGGAAAAATGGGCAACCAACTCCAAAACCATACGGCTAAGGCAAAGAAAAGCAAGAGCAAGAACAAGTTGCTGCAAATTGCAACTTTGGCGGCAAAATGAACGAATTAAGAGCAAATATGGATTAAACACATAAAACAATACACATCACTTGATGCAAAAGCTGAGTTTGGGTGGCAAAATGAAGAGAAAAATGAAGAAAATAACAAGTAGGAGGCAGGTTGTATCCATAGGCGGAAAAAGCATCAAATAAGGATGAAGTTCGTATAATTTTTTATTCCATGAATTTCATTCCTCAAATACTATAAGTAAGAATTTTGGGGAAGTGTTTTAGTATCATTCAAGCATTTAAAAATCAATCCAAAGTAGAAAAAACAGAGAAAATTTGGATAGAAGAGGAAGGGAGAGAAAAGAAAAAGTTTGCTTTATAATTTTTCAATTACAAGTTCTTTTCTATCCTTTTCTTTCTTAAGTTCATGAATTTTATTTTAATTTTTCTTTATGTTATGTATACCATGAACTAATTTTATTTTTCAAAGGCTACAATGTAGCCTAAGGTGTAATAAACGCTCTTTTCTAATTTAACGTATTCAAAGTTTGTTTATTGTGTTGTTTGAGTATTTATTATTGTTCTTCATGTGTTTTGGATTATTGATCACCGTTCAAAACTTGTAATGATTCATAATGAGTCCGACAGGAGATTTATGATAATTGCTAAAGTGTGAAACACCACAAATTGAACGAATGCTAGAGATAAATTAACGTGATTTGTATGGTCTTAAGTGAAAGCCATGAATATTCAAAAAAAATTTCTTATTTAAGTTCATGCAAGAGATTGATGAATTAATATGTAAAATAGTGTTCTAAATGTTGCGCAAGAGAGAATATTTATAAATTAGGATTTTCGACCATCAATATATAATAACAACTTAAATATCGAGAACAGGAAGGCGTATTAATACAACTAGGTGAAATCGGAGGCCTTAGATCTTAAAAATCACAAAATTTCCAAAAAAAATCAGTAAACAATTTTAGTTCTCCTTATTTTATTTGTTACATATCAAAAACTGCAAATTTTTGTTTTTCAAATAGTGCTGAAATTACTAATTTCACTAGTCAGTCAATAATCAATCCTCATTGGAACGACACTCCACTCACTTTGTATTACTTGATACAACTTAGTAAATTTGCTAAGCAAAGACAACAAGAATCAAGTTTTTGGCACCGTTGCTGGGGAGTGTTTTAATTTGAGTGATATTAATACCAACTAGTTTTAGTACTAATTTTAAATTGTTTTGTAAAAACTTGTAAATTTTGTTTACATTTAAAGAAGAATCTTTTATTGCATTGATTTCATTCACTTTGTTTGATTTGTAAAGTTTTTTTTTTTTTTTAATTTCATTTAGCACAACACACACCCACCAAACCCCCCCCTCCCCCTCCCCCCAAAAAAAAATTTGTGTTTTTGTTAAGTTTTATGTTATGTTGTTATACTTTTTTTGTTTAATCCTTGTTCATATATTTCTTTTAATTTTTAAGTTCATTTATATAAATTCTTAAGAAGTTAAGATTGTTATTTTGTGCAAACTAGATAGGCAAGGATCCAATGAAGAAGAGGTCTCTTTTTGCTTGTTTTGGTTGAACAGGTTCTTCTTCACTAACTCTTCCAACACCATTCTTAAGTCTCTCAAGACATTGGCAGTTAACTTGGCCTCTAGTTCTAGTCCTGTAGCTTTGGGACCATTGCTCTTGGCTTAAGTGTATGGTTATCTAAGGGACATGATAGCAAAAGACTATGATGTCCAAATAAAAGGACCCTTATGGCTGGTCTAATTATAGGCCCATGCCTATTTCACCTAGCTTTATCCTACAGGCCTCTTCGTCCCTATAGGTGATATTGTCAGCTGCTATTGTGAGAATTTTGCATGTATGGAAATTATTGTGCTTCTAGGATGGACCTTTTGATCAGTGCTTTGAGAGGCTATTGGCTTATCAGGCAATGCAAGTTAGAGGGTCCAATGGATTCTGCTTAGGCAGAGGAAACTTGGCCCTATCTTGTTTAGGAAATTGAGCTCACAACTTAATGTCTCTGTAGACATCAATTCCCTGACTTAGCAAGCAATTTTGTGCACACAAGACTTTCCTTTGTTTCACCGAACTCATTCTAGTGTTGAGTCTTACAGTCACGGGCTATTTGCCAGGCTATTCATGATGGTCCAAGATGTTCATTTTCCCAACGTGTGGGCTAAGAACTTTTGGTGGGCCAAAAGCACCTCAATGCAGCTTCTTTAGTTCAAGGAGCTTTATGAAACTAGCCTAGCTATTAGGTAAGCCTATGGGGATCTTATTTCACGTGGGTGTTCCTTTTGTGCTACCTCACATTTTTTTTGCTTAGTTCCAAGGCTATTGGTCCTCTTTGGAGGCTAGAGGCACTAGGCAATATTTATGCTTTCTTTTGAGCCAAGCAGGTACCAGCTGAAGAGCGATCTAGCCAGTTAAGGTGAAGCAAATTACAGTGAAGAAAGCTCTACCTGGTAACCATCCATCTTAGCTACTCGAGATGCTTTCACATCCTAGTCTAACTCGTATACTTACTCAGTATTTCCCTTTTGCAGCTCTAGTTACTCAAATGAGCATAATGGAGACTTTGAGGACCACCAGAAATTTCACTATGCTACTGTTGGGGGAGTCACCCCCTGAAGCTACATTGTGGTTCTATAGTTAGGCGGTTCCAAGAAGAGAAGTAGAAGGAGAGTCCCATCTGTCCCTCCAACCAGAGTTGCTCAAGTGGTGGAAGAAGAAGAGGAGGATGAAGAGGAGGTTCCAATTTCCGAATTTTCCGATTTCTGAATTAGTGAGAAAAAATAGAGCCAAGCTCTTCGAGTAAGAGGTATTGGCTCTATTTCATTGGCTCCTTTTCTTATATACTCTTCTTAAGGCTACCTTAACTTATCTCTTTCGAAGTTAGGTTACTGCAGCCCTAGTAATATTTGAAATTCAAGACTCTCCCTTAAAGTGTCAAGCTCCAAAGCCTCCTCTAGAGACAAGCCATTGGGCTTAGCTACTTATGAAGCAAAGGGTTCCATTGCTTCCGTTTTGGAGGCCCACTCGGGTGACATGTAGAAGGCATTCGTCCTCTAGTACTCCCGAGGAAGAAACCCATCTAGGCTCGCATGCTCCTCTCGTGGGGGCCTTTAGTCACAATTGAAGAAATTCATGAACGTATAAACCCTTTGCTTTATCATATGAGTTTTTTTTTCCGAACCATGGGTTGATTCTATCTTAGAAGTTCTATTTTATAAAAGCTATCCTAAAACGGATGCTCCAATACTAGAGGAACTAGCAGCTGCTTGCCCATTGACTCCAATTGTAGCCCCATAGGTAAGTCTTGATCTTTCAAACTTTGGCTTTTCATTTCAAAGTCATTTTCATTTTTTACGCTCCTTCTTTCTTGATGTTCTTTCTTGGTCTAGGTTACTCCACCACCTTTTTCAAAAAGGATCTCTTCTCCCTTAGAGAGATTAGGGGTTAGTGGGAAGTTGGCATCTCAACAGCAGGACCAAGAGGCGTCTGCCAGATTCCAAAGGTTGGTTGTTCTAACTCAACTCCCTCTTTAGTCTCTTGCTTTATAAGCCAACAATCAAGTAGCAATCTCCTTGGTGAAAGCCCTAAGAAAAGATACAAAGAATTTCTAGAGAGCTCAAGACATTGGAAGGAGTTCTCATCAAGATTTCCCTAGGAGTACCTCCATTCCTATATAAATAAGTAGCAGTATTAGACTATTATCAGAGACCTCAGCCATTCTGCTGGCCTTAGGGTCCTGCACCTTTGTTTAATGAACTTCGAAGGCTAAGGAAGTCCAGAGCCAACAAGCCTAGGATATCAACATTGTTAAAGATTAGTTACACTAGTCAGAGCAGCAGCTAAGTCAACTCAAAGACAAGCTTTCAGCTTTGAAGCAACAATATCACCTATAACACTCAAGAGTTCAAGAACTTGAGAAGGCAGCATTGGAGGCTTAATGAGAATTAAAGAAGGTGACTAGCATGGGCCTAGGCCCCCCTCTTTTTTATAAACAATAATATAAAAATGTATATAATAACATAATATATATTCTATATAAAAATAATCATTTTGGCCAAAAAATAATTATAATTTATTAATAAATAATATAACATACAATCATAATAGTGCCGTGTAAAATTGGAAATATATTTTATAAAATAAAATTTATTAGAACTTTTTAAAAAAAATATAACTATAACAATATAATAGTGCCCTAAAAATTACAAATATATTTTATAAAATAAAATGTATTATGACTTGTTAAAAAATACAATTATAATAATATAAATAGATCATTCTAAACTTGCTACAGTTGGTGCAATACTTGTAGAGGTGTTAGTATCGTCGTTTTTATCGCTTGATGATTCCAAGTTTAGACGGTCCTAGTGTCTATCCACTGCTACTATCCAGTCTTTCAAGCACACCAACGTTTCTAAGGTATGCGATGCTAGCTTCGCTCTCTTTGTTCTAGCAATCTACCACTTGCACTAAGAGCAGACTCCGATGCTACTATAGACACAGGACATGTTAGTATATCACGTGCCATGGTGAAAAGCAGGGGATATTGGGTTTTATATGATTTCTACCATAGCAAAATATCTAAATGTTTATTAGACTCCATCGGTTGGAATTCGAACAGAGTTGATCGCAAGCACAAAGAAAGCTCAACATATGACGTGGGACTTTGTCTATGTATTAATCGGTTAAACACATCCTACGCATATGATTGTTCTCGAGAAGAGGACAAAGATTATGTAGAAGAAACATTTGTATTATTTGTTAAGTTTTAAAATGGAAAATAAATCATGTAAAGTTGCTTCAACTTCATTAATAAAAGATTTACATTCTCTCGTAAAATATTTGAACAAAAATTGAAGACCCACAAATTTGCAGCGTGGATAAAAAATAGTGGCAATACAATATGCCATGGGTAATTTAATATAATATTTTAAAACTTTTTGTTGCATGGCGGCAACTGACTCCTACAACGCAGGGTTGGAGGAGTTCTCCATTATCCATGTAGCAATATCTACCAGTTTAGATATTGCGTGTGAAATGCTTTGGTAATAGGATTCAGAAAAAAAAATGTCGTAGTTTCTTTAAAAAGATCTAAGAATTTACAGATTTCATTTATTATTTTCCAATTTATATTATCTACTCTAAAACAATTTAGATCCACATGATTTCTGTGTTCAAATTCCATCAAGATGTCTTTATATGATATGCATTTTTCTAACGTTCCGAATGTTGATGACCACTTAGTACATGCATCTAATTTAAACGATTTTCATAAAATTCCTTGTGATTGAAACAAATTTTAAAAATTTTGTTGCCTAATTTTAGGTTTTTTTAATTGCTCTAATTATATTTCTTAAAGTTGCTGTTTACGATGTTTTTTGTCAGTGTGCTTATACATCCTTTTGGAGTTTTGGAGAAGATGAGGTTTGTAAGGATGAGCTGAACTCAAACACTAGCTACACACTCGGCTTGACATTTCCTGCTAGACGCAAACAATTGGTTAGACGGGCCCGCGGACTAACCCATAGGGGACCCCTTAGACATTCAAGTCAGTATTAATATCACGAAACAGCAATGAAAGCAGGTGATAAATAAATAAAAATATTTAGTCTAAGATGAATAGAAGGTTTGATTGCTCTAGAGAGAGAAGGAGAAGAAGTGAGGATGGGAGGAGAGGTGTGTGTCCTCCTCCCTTAGGTAGAACCACCCCCTTTTTATATCCCTTTTAAGGATGAGGATTTCTCATCCTCATCCTCCTCCCTCCCTTTCTTTACGTAGAAAGGGGAGGTGTGGAGAAGGGAGGGGTTCTAGTGTCACGTAGTGACATATGATAGCACTTGGTGTCACTTTGTCTATTTGATATTCCTGGGTCAGATTTTCTAATTTAAATCTAGTTTTTTGTTACCTGATTTTGCTATAGAAAATATATTAATAACACAGAGGTTATACATACCTGGTGTGTGGATACCGAGCGAGTATATGTCAGGCGCATAACGCAAAATAAGTATAACCTTTAATCCTTTTTCAACTTGCCGATCTGTATAAATTATTTGCCCAACCAACTACCCCCTATATTTTAAACAGGTGCCCCTAAATGGGTTGTGAAATAATCGAGTGTAGTTTAAGTGGTGTCCATATGTTGCTCGCTCATTCTAAGTCGCCCATGCTGGATTGCCCATTTTAAGGTGCTCACACCTTTGGCACCCGCATTTGAGGCACCCATTCTGGGCCACCAGCATTAGGTCACAGCACAAGCAAGTACTCGGCCAATATTATCAACATATAGTCCCTCCACTCCTTGGACAAACTTCGATCATTCCAAGTTCAACCATGGAGTGGATTACACGTCAATCTTTAACCGTAACTTGCTAGTGCACAATGTTTGGTCGAGTGAGGAGGGTATTCAGCATTCTGTTTTGGCCCTTCATAATTATCATTCATGTACATTTTTAACTTTGCCCAAAATCAATAAAGTGTATGACCTAAATAAGATGTGTACTGGGGTATTTGACATTTCATAAGATATTTTCATCATTATGGCTCGTAACTGGGCACATGGCCCATCATGAACCTTAGCAAGGCATTTAGCCTAATTGCAGATCTTAACTAAGCATTTAGCGCATTTTTTACCCAAACAAAACATTTAGCTCTTTAGGGATCTTAACAGAGCGCTTTATCTCTTTACTTGTTTGAATGGAGTAGCTTTCACTTGTGTAGAAATGTTTAGGGGAACCTCAGCTTCTGGGTTATTCCGGAATTTAGAGTATTTAAAACATTTTTCTTCTTTCCTTCTACGATCCTTCATGGCGATTTGAGCTCTATGTGATAAGCATGTATAGATATTACTGATGTTATTGTCAAGTAAGTAGGTAGAATGCATATAAACCTGTAGACCTTATGTAGTAAATTGTAAGTCATATGTATTAAATAGAAAGTAAACAATGGTGCTCAGTTTATTACCCTTTCATAACCCTCAAGTGGGTTATGGTGACGAGTATTGTACTCGTTGGGGGTGGTTGCACCAAGGCGGACCGTGGTGTTTAGTATAGTACCCGTTGCAGGTGATTGCACTAGGCGGACCATGGTGTTTGGTATTGCACTCGTTGTGGGTGATTGCACCCAGATGAACTATGGTGTTTAGTATTGCACCTGTTATCAATGATTACACCAGGCCAAAACACGGTGTTTAGTATTACACCCGTTGCGGGTGATTGCAGCAAGGCAGACAATGGTGTTTACTACTGCACCCGTTGCAGGTGATTGCACCAAGGCAAACCATGGTGTTTGGTATTGCAACTAGGGTGGACCATGGTGTTTGGTATTGAGCCCATTGCAGGTGATTGCACCAGGGCGGACCATGGTGTTTAATATTGCACCCGTTACAAGTGATTGCACCAGGACAAACCATGGGGTTTGGTATTGCACCCATTTTCGGTGATTGCACCAAGGTGGGCCATTGTGTTTAGTATTGCACCTGGGTAGACCATGGTCTTTGGTATTGCACCCGTTGTGGATGATTGCACCATGGTAGACCACGATGTTGGGTATGTACTTGGATAGCCCTCAGGTGTCATGCATGAGATACTTGGACAAAATCAATCACACTCGAGATAGTAAATCAAACAAGATCGGTTAATGTAATACACTTGTTTGATAATAAATATGTCAAGAATAAATATCAAAATAAAGACAACGATGCTAGAAATAACGCACTTTTAAGGCTATTACCTTCTAAATAATAAATTTATGGTATATCATCCTCAAAGGATGTCCATGGCTAACATTCATTGTCCTAGACGTTTATTTATGAACTGATGAACTTGGCATGGCTCTTGTTGAGTGGTTATTAGTAAGCCACATGAACCCTAGCTAATATCGGGATGACAAGCATTTATATGTAGTGTGTGACTTAACAATGATAAGCCTTCGATAGTTCTATACGACGAAGATTTATACTGACAATGCATATTAGTAATGCAACAAATTGAGTTTTTAATGTCTGAATTGATGACAAAAGGCATCTAAGGATGCAATTGGCATGGTATACACGTTTTTCAGGATATATCAATCTTGTTATTAAAGTTCTGAACTGTTTTCAAGGACTCGGTGACTCTTTATTGTATGTTACCTCGTCAATAGCAACCATAGCTAGATCAAATAGGCTATGAAAGGATTTCTAGACCATTTGTAAAAAGTCAAAGATTACCCTGAAATAGATTATTGCGGGTATTGAACTAGTTCTTTCTTATTGCTATCTATTCAAATTGCCACCTTTTAGAAGGGATTTTACTATTGAGTTATCATCTATGCTCATGCATTATGCTTTGATTATCTTCGAGATGCCCAAGGAGATATCTTTGTTTTTCTGCTGTCAAGTCTAGCGTCGGGCATGTTTTGTACCAATCGAGAAGTTGTTATACAGGTTCAAACATCAATTAGATTCTACAACAAAGCCCATGCGATGCTTAGCTCCTTGAAATAAGGATTTACCTCAAAATCCCTATTTTCTGAAAAGTTCGGTTTTTAGGGTCATAGTGTACAAAAGTTGCATAAAACTTTTTATGTTTATATCTCTACATCCATTATTAATTACCATTTCTTAAGCATCAAATGTCTAGGAGAAGACGAAGGATTAAGAGATTTAGTGTGGAAAGATATTCTCACATTCTCCCACGTAACTCGGTTTTGTATGTGAATGTACAAGAATAACAAGGAGTAAAAGGACATGTTATAAGTTATACTTGCCAAATGTGGCATTTCATTAATTCGTAGGTGATTGTGAAGGCGGCTAAGTGGATAAAATGCTCTTACTACGTTGTTGACCTATAGCAGCGCCAAATAAGCAGAGGGTTGGTTAAAGTGTGGGTTGCTTAAGTGTGAGGACATGTTTGGTCCGTGTTGGACTTGCTAGTTGGAAATGTTTTATCCAGTCATGATAAACAGCAAACTTTCCTATCCATAGTTGGATCTACGATTTGTAACGAGTAACGAAGTGTCGTAGATATGTCACGATGTTGTGTTACATGACATGATTGCGGTGAAGCTCACAAGCTTTGAAAGGGATTGCACCTTATTGATGGATAGTTCCTGACTTGGAATTGTTCTGACCTAATTTGCGTCACGCGAAGGAAATGTATTGACACTCTTTGTTTACTGTGAAGCCTCTCTATTTTTGAATGGCTTAGCCTTTTGTGACAAAAATGACGTCTAGCCTAGGATTCGAGGGTGAAGTCCCCTAATCTTGAGAATAATCCATGCCACAAAGATAAGAAAGTCTCCGTTAGGAATTGGAAAGAAGTCCCCTAGTCTAAAATCATTTACATCATTTAAGATAAGGAAGTGACTGAGGCGAAGTCCCCAAGCGTTAAAAGGATTTACATCATTTAAGATAAGGAAGTGACTAAGGCGAAGTCCCTCAATCTAAAAATATTTACATCATTTAAGATAAGGAATTGATTGAGGCAAAGTCCCCCAGTCCTGAAATGACTCATGAGGCAAAGTCCCTCAATCTTGGAAATGATTGAGACGAAATCCCCCATTCCTAAAATGATTTACAAGGAAATGATTGAGGTGAAGTCCCCCGATCCTAAAATGAATTATAAAGAAATGACTTAGGTGAAGTCCCCTAGTCCTAAAATGATTTGTACCACTGTTTGAAGAAATATGGGACCATCTTAAACTCATTGTTGATCTATGTTCTACTAAGTCACCTTCACCTCCAGAAGCTAGTTTAAAACATATTTAGAATCATTGATGTAAAGAGAAGATGATATTGCATGGTTTGGCGAATAGATCTGTGTGGTGGGGTTTTGTCTTGCAAGTTAAATAGTTCTTTTAATATTGTGCAGGAAGATTGCGGATGCAGTGCCACATAGCCGATAGTTAGGATCTTTAGGGCGATTATGGCATCCTAAGCTTTAATTTGGCAAATAGTTTGTTTTGATGATTGCCTTGTGCACGTATAAGATAGGTAGCTAAGAGATTCATGGAATAGTTGAATCAATTATAAATGAAGTGACCTAACAAGAGGAATCAAATGTTTTGCTACTTTAAAGATAGTTATGAGGCCTCTTAAAGTCCTTTAGATGAATCATGTAACTTGTCATATACCTATTTATTGCTTCTACACTTAGCCTTCGTATATGCTTTTTGGATTGGTATTTGTGTTTTGGTATCCGCTTATGTGGTTGTCTTAAGATGTCAGAATCATTAAAAGTTGTATTGATGGCATTGTTCTTCTACGCCACCTAGGATTACTAACTTTGATTATCTTAATAATGATCGAATAAGAACCTCGGTGAATTAAGGTGCTTTATTAGAGGGCTTTGGTGGGAGTGGCATTCGTCTAGCATAAGAGCCGACGAGTATCCACATGATGACTTTTTTTTCCTTGAACATAGGAGCAAGTTCGTAATTGAAGACCTTAAAAGACGAAAGTATATTTAAAAATTGATTAGAAGTTGCAACGAGAGATTAAACAGGAACCTATTAGAGCGGGATTATAGCAGAGATTAACTCTTTGGAGTTTGATTGAAAGTGGAATTGATGCGAACATTAGTGTAGTTGGGTTTGTGACAATTATTGATTTACCTAGAATTGAATAAGAATTGTACCAAGAATTTGTTCAACTAGCAAAGGAAACCATCTATGAGTGGCTACAACATTTTAAAACTTATAAGGCATATTATTCTCAAGCCTCGTGAATATGACTTTAATTAAGCTTTTTGCTATAACATGTTCAGGGTTAGTTTACTTATTCACACATAAAATTTGGTTCAATCAGAGTTGAACTAAACTGGGTTTGAGACAAAAACGAGCCCAATCAGGGTTATACTGAACTAAGATTGTCACGAAAGTAGGTTCAATGAGGGTTGAGTTAGGCTGAGATTGTAGAATTAGTTCAAATAGGACAGAATTAAATGGATGTTGTAATGAGAATTGGCTTAATGAAAGTTGAATTAAACTGAGATTGTAACAAGGATTTAGTGCAAATTGGGTATAATTAAACAGATGGTGTAACAAGAATTGGCTCAACTCAGTCCCATCATGAGGACATCTCAGTTGGTGGCGTCTCCTACCATACGGTCATTCCCCAGGGGTCAGGAGTTCGAATCTCACTGAGATTATCCTTATGCCCATAGGGATTGTGGGCCTTCTCATGGGCCGGGTTTGGCTAGGGCAACCCAATCCCTTGTTACACAAAAGAGAGAGAGAGAGAGAGAGAGAGAGAGAGAATTGGCTCAACAAATGTTGAATTAAACCGAAATTGTAAGAAGGATTTAGTGTAAACTTGGTTGAATTAAACCAATTTCATGGCAAGAATTAATTCAAACAAAGTTGAATTAAATGAATATTGTAACTAGAATTGGCTCAACAATGTTGAATGCAAAATGGGTTGAATTAAACAGATGTCGTAGCAAGAATTAGTTCCAACAAGGTTGAATTAAACGGATATTGTATCAAGAGTGATTGAATTAAGCTGATATTATTACGAGAATTAGTTCAAACGGGGATGAATTACGCTAAGATTGCAACAAAGATTAGTTTAATCTGAGTTGGACTAAACCAAAATTGTAATGAAAATTGCCCATTTAGGGTTGAATTAAATAGATATAGGAATGATGAAATTTAATCCACTTAGTGTTGAATTAGATTAAGGTTGTAGAAAAAATTAACCCCAGTTGGGGTTGCATTAACCAAATATTGTAATAAAAATGGGCCCTTTTAAGGTTGAATTAAACAAAGATTGTAATAAAAATTGGCCCTTTTAGGGTTGAATTAAACAAAGATTGTAATAAAAATTGCCCTTTCGAGGTTGAATTAAACAAAGATCTTAATAAAAATTGACCCTTTTAGGGTTGTATTAAACTAAAGTTGTAATAAAAATTGACCCTTTTAGGGTTGAATTAAACAAAGATTGTAACAAAAATTGACCCTTCTAGGGTCGAATTGAACAAAGATTGTCAAAAAATTGACTCTTTTGGGGTTGAATTAAACAAAGATTGTGATAAAAACTTGTCTTTTTAGGGTTAAATTAAACTAAGATTGTAATAAAAATTGACGCTTTTAGGGTTGAATTAAACAAAGACTGTAATAAAAAATTGACCCTTTTAAGGTTGAATTAAACAAAGATTATAATAAAAATTGACCCATTTGGGGTTCAATTTAGGAGAGAGAGAGAACCACCAGTGTGGTGGTTGGTACGGGGCTGCTGGTGGCAACACAATAGCACCGAAGTAAGGTGATACACCCAACATGGCGAGCCACGGGTCAAGGCAATCTAGGTGCGAGCTAGTCAAGGCTTGTGCGAGCTAGGTTTTGGGAGAGCCAAGTTCAGGCGTGATGCAAACTGACTGGAATCTAGCTCAAATCAATAGAAATCTCAAGCAATTTGTGCTACAGGGCAACCATGGCTGCCTCATTTGTATGTATTGTGTATATATTTGACAAAGTAAAATCCAGTAATGGAGGATTACAAGCTAAGAAAGGGAAGAAGATATAAAATTAGGGTTTGGGGGAGAAGAAGAGAAGAGGCAACATCAATCATCATAAACCCTAATCCTAACTAATTTCTTACTATATATTGGAAAAATATCTAAAGAAAATATATGAAAATATCTAGCGAAAATATCTACTAGCGACGTGGCAAAAGAGAATTGTTGCTGTTGTTGCTGCTGCTGCTGTGCTTGACTCCAGGTGCTGAGAGCAGGGATGCAGATGGCCTTGGAGGGAAGCATGGCAGAGGAGCTTCTGGAGGGAGCAAAGGAGACGCTAAGCGATGTGCATTGGGTTTGTATCAATGCTGCCCTCTGAGAGGATTCTCGTCCTTGATAATCAAAATGAGGGAAGCGAAGTTCAAAGTCATGTAAGTATTCCCAAGTAGCATCATCAACACTCTAGCCAACCGACTGAAATAGAACTTGGGTGTGGCAATCCGACAATTTTTGACCATACGATCATCTAGAATGGCAGCAGGTTGAGGCGGGGTGCAGTAGGGGGCCATGTGTTTGGCAGCGGAGTACTTGTAGCGGAAACGGAGAAGCAAAGTTTTAACGTGGAGACGGGAACAGTATGATGTATGGCGAAGTGTGCTGGGAGTTCAAGCCTATAAGCAATTGCGCCTACTCGATCCAGAATGCAGTAAGGGCCATAGTAGTGGGTGCCAATTTGTGAAAATTTATGTTCTCTACACTTTGCTGGCAGTAGGGCTTGAGCTTTAGCCACACAAAGTCGCCTATCTGGAATTGCCTGTCAGTGCATTGATGATCCGCCAATTGCTTCATTTGGTTTTGGGCTTGGAGAAGATGATGGCGTAGGCAGCTGATGATCTCTTCTCAAGTTGTCAAACTGCGATCAACTGCCTCAACCGGAGATTTTTCTGCTAAGTAAGGAAGATGAATTTAGGGAGACTAAAGAGGTTGAACATAGAGCAGCTCAAAGGGCAAGGTTTGGTCAGGGATTGGAAAGTGGTGTTGTACCACCACTCCGCCAAGGGAAGCCAAGGGATCCATTGGCGGTGTTGTTCGCTAACCATACATCATAAATAGGTCTGTAGACATCAATTGAGAACTTCTGTATGGATGATAAGAGGAGGATAAGTTGAGGTGGGTGCAAAGTCGGGAAAAAATTTTGCCGCAAAATATGCTGGCAAGCACTGGGTCCCGGTCACTGATGATTGTTTCTGGTAGACCGTGAAGGCGGTAGATCTAATCCAAGAAAAGATAAGCAATAGTAACAATAGTGTACGGATGAGCGAGAGATATAAAATAGGCATATTTGGTGAGACGGTCAATCACAACCAGAATAACTGACTCGGATGGCAGCAACCCTTCGATGAAGTCGAGAGAGATGCTATTCCAAATAGATGTGGGGAAAGGAAGGGGCTAGAGAAGTTCAGCTGGCACCAGAGTTTTGTACGTGTTTTTTCTAGCAAGTGATGCACTAGCGGATATAATTAGTGATGTCCTGGCAAAGTCCTTTACAGTAAAATAAAGGCCTAATACAGCGGTTGGTGGCATCGATTCCAGAATGTCCTTCTTGAGTGGAATTATGAAGCCACAGAAGGATGTCTTGGCAAAGGTTGGCATCACTGCCTATAATAAGTCAATCATTGTAATGTAAATGTCCTTGACGCCAAGAATACCGAGGGTGAGAAAGGGGCTCTACTTCCTTGTCAATAATATTGTGTACAAGAATTGGATCTTTGAACCAAGAATCAATTAGCCTTGTCATGAAATCAGACGATATGGAAGATAATGCCATACTGTTAGGCTCAAGATAGTTCTTGAGCTTAACCTAGATAGAACAAAGAAGAATTGAACTAAATTGGAAATGAACAAGAAAGAAGAGCTATGTTTTTCATTGAATGCCAACATCTTACAATACAATGCTTATTTATAGTAAAGAACAAGGAAACAAATATCTAGACAAAAAATCTAGATATTAACCGACTGACAGCAGCAATTCAGCAAGGAATTACAAACATAACAGAATTTGGCTCCAAACCGCTAAAAAACTAACATTTGAAACCAAAACACACAAGAAAAGCCTTAGAACCAAATCCGATCATGACAATACCCTCCCCTTCAGTACATTCTTGCCTCAAGAATGAAAAGAAGGGAATTGAGACTCGATAAACTTCCAGCTCTCCCATGTGGTACTGCTAGCACCCAGATTTGTCCACTGCACCAGAATTTGCTTGCCCAATTTTTGCACAGTCCTGCTGGTCAAAACAGCTATAGGCTCGAGAATTAACTCTCCTTTGGAAGCGTGTAAGACAGCTATTGCTCCCTTCTCTTGATTAGGAACATGCTTCTTAAGTAAGGAAACATGAAAGACCGGATGCACTAAGCTATCCTCTGGCAGTTCCAACCGATAAGCTACCTTGCCAATTCTCTCAAGAACTTTGTAAGATCCATAAAACCGTGCAGACAACTAGATATTTTTGCGGACAGCCATTGAGCTTTTCCTATAAGGCTGTAATTTGAGGTAAACGAGATCTCGCACATTGAAGTTTCTGTCAACCCTCTTTTTGTCTGCAAAAAACTTCATTCGAGCCTGTGCCAAGTGAAGATTATCCTTAAGCTATCCTGCCAACTAAACCCTCTGTTGCAGGATTATATTAACATCTTTAACCTAAGATACTGCCCCTTGTTGAATCAATGGTGAAGGTGGATCATAGCCATACAAAGCTAGGAAAGGTGTTGCTCCCAAAGAAGAATGGAAGTGAGTGTTATACCAATACTCAGCGAGTGACAAATATTTGTTCCAATGCTTGGGATGTGTGAATGTCATACCACGGAGATATTGCTCAATGCACTGATTAACTCTCTCAGTTTGGCTGTCAAACTGAGGATGATATGAGGAGCTCATAGCTAATGTTGTTCCCAGTAGCAAGAACAGCTCACGCTAAAATGAACTGGTGAACAACCTGTCACGGTCAGAAACGATGGACTAGGGTAGCCCATGGAGCTTGTACACCTAATCCAAGAATATCCTTGCTAACTTCTGTGCGGTGATGGGGTGATGGAGTGCTATAAAGTGACCAAATTTGGTAAAACGATCCACAATCACCCAAATGATCTCCTTCCCTTCTGATTTGGGTAGCCCCTCGATAAAATCCATACTAATATGACTCCAAGCACCTTTCGGAATGGGAAGCAGCTGTAATAATCCTTTGTAAGGGGTATGCTCCATCTTGGTTTGTTGATAGACTTCACATTGTTGCACAAAGTCTTGTACTTCCCTTTTCATACCGGCCCACTGAAAATGCAGCTTTAGTCTCCTGTAAGTACTTTCTACCCCTGAATGTCCACCCCAAGGTGAGTCGTGTGAAGCTCTAATGATCTGCTTCCTCAGCCTATGACCTTCCCCATTGTATATCTTCCCATCAATCCTGATAATTCCTTGATTAACAGTCACTCCAGCTTGATCTATAAGAGAACCAGCTTGATCTGTAGGAGAACCAGATTGGAGACAGTCAGGAATAATGTGGGATTGAGCAAAGGCATCATGTTCATATGAATTGATCACTTCGGTCATCCAGGAAGGCACCACTTGAGTAATTGCAGCACAATGACCTTCAGCTACAGATTCCTCGAATTGCCTTGATAAAGCATCAGCTGCTGCATTTTCAACACCCTTTCGGTACTGAATCTTGTACTCCAGTCCTAGCATTTTCTTTAAGCCTTTCCTCTGAACTCTTGTTGTGATTCTTTGCTAAAGAAGGTACTTGAGACTTTGGTGATGTGTTTTGATCACAAACTGGTGCCCTTCAAAGTAATGCCGCCACTTTTGCACAGCAAGAAGAATAGCCATGTATTCTTTTTCATAAATCGACAACCCTTGATTCTTTGGACCTAAGGCTAGACTAAGAAAAGCCACGGGCCTCCCCTCTTGGGAAAGAACAGCTCCAATGCCAGTGTTGCAGGCATCAGTTTCCAATACGAAAGGTAGCCTGAAATCTGGCATCACAAGGACAGGGGACATGGTCATAGCCTGCTTAAGCCTTTCAAAGGCTTCAGTCGCTTGTTCACTCCAGTGGAAACCATCTTTCTTGATCATATCTGTCAATGGCCTAGCAATGATTCCATAACCAGCAATGAATCTGCGGTAGTACCCTGTCAAGCCTAAGAATCCTCTTAGTTGCTTTAATGTCTTGGGTAGTGGCCAATCCTTCATGGCTTGCACCTTGCTAGGGTTTGTTGCTACCCCTTCTCTGAAAATAATGTGGCCAAGATACTCTACTTGTTACTTGGAAAAGGTGCACTTGGAGAGTTTAGCATACAATTTATGCTGCTGCATTGTTTGGAATACTTGTTCCAAATGAGTGTAATGCTGCTGTAAGGAGGTGCTGTAAATAAGAATGTCATCAAAAAACACTAGCACAAACTTCCTGAGGTAAGGTTTGAACACAAGGTTCATCAATGCTTGAAATGTCGAGGGGGCACTGGACAAGCCAAAAGGCATTACCACAAACTCGTAATGCCCTTGATGAGTTCTAAAAGCAGTCTTATGGATGTCTTGCTCTTGAACTCTAATTTGATAATAACCTTGCCTTAAATCGAGTTTAGAGAAATACCAAACACCGTGCAATTCATCAAGTAGATCATCAATAATGGGTATTGGAAACTTACCCTTGATGGTAATAGAGTTCAGCTGTCGATAGTCAATACACATTCTCGAGGTTCCATCCTTTTTCTTCACCAAGATCACCGGTGAAGCAAAGGGACTATGATTATGTCTTATGAACTCAGTCTTCAAAAGCTCTTCAATCTGTCGCTTCATCTCATTCTTCTGAGAATGAGAGTATCTGTAAGGCCTCAGATTCACCGGACCTGCTCCTTCTTTCAAAGGAATACATGATCCAATTCTTTATGAGGTGGTAAGGAATTCGGCTGCTCAACCAACACTTCATATCTCTTGAGTAAAGCTTCTAATTCATCACTGGTTTCAGCTGCATCAGACACTGCCTCTGCTGTAATCGAGTACAAGTGACCAACCCAACTGAAATCTCCTTTCTGAAGTGCCTTCTTCAAACTCTTGCCTGTCATCAACTGAAGGTGTGCCTACTCTACAATGCCTTGCAGTTGGATCCTTCTTCCTTCTTTATCAAAGGACACACTTAATTGGGAAAAATCAAAGAGTATTGGACTGTAACTCTTCATCCAATCTACTCCCAATACTATATCGTAGCCACCCAACCTTAGAACTCTGAAATCATACGCAAACTTGTGTCCTTGCATCTTCCACAAGAAGTTCTTACACTTGGTGTGGGTCAGGATGGTGTTGCCGTCAGCAACGGTGACAGTCAAAGGACTGGTTTCAATGAGCTCCTGGTCTACTACCCGAACCACCTTAGGATCCACAAAGCTATGAGTTGAACCACTATCAATTAGAATCAGCAGCTCTCGTTATCCTGCAGTTCCCTTGATGCGTATTATGTTATGGGATCCACTTCTTGTCAAGGCCTTAACAGAAATTTCCACATCGTCCTCTTCCTCAGAGTCTGCTGATGCTTCAATCTTAGCTGCTGAAACATCTTTTTCCTCCTCCGATTCAGCCTCCCTTGCTTCCTCCCCGGACACTGACATGAGGAACTTGGGATCACATTTGTGTCCAAAGAAATATTTTTGGTTGCATTTAAAACAAAGCTTTTGTGGTCTTCTATCATCACCAACTGCAACCTTGCTGCTATTTGGTGTGAACTTAGGAGTGGACGATCCTTGAACATTACTCTTAGTCTTGGAGAATTCTGATGACAGAAATGAGCCTTCAACTTTCTTGGCCTTATAACAAGCTTGAGACAAGCTACCAGGATCAAAAGCCTTCACCAAACTTTTGATACGTGGGTTAAGACCACTCACAAAACTGGAAACATAAAAGGATTCAGGAACTTCCGCAAAGATCGACAGCATTCTAGCCCTTAGGCCTTCAAACCTTGTCATATATTCTTTCACGGTGGTGGTTTGGACAAGTTTATTGAAATTATCCACCACTTCACCCACATCCTCTTCACCATATCTATCACACAACTCATTAGCAAATTCCGTCCAGGTAAGGGATGGTCTAGTACGCAATAATCCATAAAAACAAGTCTCCATTTCACCCCGCAAGTACACATATGCCATTTCTACCTTTTCATTCTCATTAATGTTGTAAAAACAAAAGTATTTCTCACATTTCCTTATCCAAGATTGAGGAAAGGTACCATCAAATACCTCCAAATCGACCCTAGGTTGCCGGTATCCATTGATTCTTGCAGTGGATGCACTATTAATACTGCCAGATGGAGCAAGGCAGGGTCCGGGGTCCGAGCTTGCTGATTGGATGGAAAGAACCCTCCATCACCAGTAGAAGATTGCTGGCGATCTAACCTTTGCTGGAGACCAGAGAATTGCTGAGTAAATTGCATCGATTGTGTTTTAAACCTTCGATTCATGTCTTACTGCATCATCTGCACCATACTCTGCATCTGTATCATATTTTGCATCATTTGCTCCACACGATCGACCTATTGGTTAGCATTATCACCAGCAACAGCTTCAGCATAGGTGAAGGTTCCACTACTGGCATTGTTAACATTGATACCTCCTGCAGCAGTAGCAGCATTGGCTCTAGTTGTTGGTGCCATGGCTGATCTCTTCTTCCTAGCCAGTTTGCAATGATCAATGTCGCGATACCTCGACTGAACAATCACAATGCAATCGGATATGCAATCCAATTGAGTGCAAATGTCAAGCTCTGATACCGCTTGTTAGGCTCAAGATAGTTCTTGAGCTTAACCTAGATAGAACAAAGAAGAATTGAACTAAATTGGAAATGCACAAGAAAGAAGAGCTATGTTTTTCATTGAATGCTAACATCTTACAATACAATGCTTATTTATAGTAAAGAACAAGGAAACAAATATCTAGACAAAAAATCTAGATATTAACCGACTAACAGCAACAATTCAGCAAGGAATTACAAACATAACAGAATTTGGCGCCAAACCGCTAAAAATCTAACATTTGAAACCAAAACACCCAGGAAAAGCCTTAGAACCAAATCTGATCATGACACATACACAAAACTTCTGTCCCCGAAAGGTGAGAGAGAGCGTTGGTGGCTCTGTTTTCAGATCCTTTCTTATAAATTATGTCATAATCGAGGCCTATTAGGCGGGAGAGCAATAAGTGTTGAAGGGAAGATGTCAACCATTGCTAAAGAAGAAATTCCAAACGTTGCTAATCCGTGCATATGGTAAAAGGGCAACCCGTGACATACTGTTCCCATTTTTCAACCACAAAGACCACCGCTAGCAGTTCCTTTCCATAAACAAACATGCCCTGATGGCAAGGAGCTAGAGTGCGATTGATATAGGCCAAGGGATGGCCCTTTTGCCTCAAGACAGTGCCAATCCCTATGCCAAATGCATCAGTCTCTATGATGAAGGTTTTGGTAAAGTCAGGGAGAGTAAGGACGGGAACTGAAGTTAAGGCATTCTTCAATAGAGTGAGGGCAACTTCGGCATCCAGATTCCAGATAAAATTATCCTTTTGGAGAAGCTCTGTCTGCGGTCGGGCTGTGGTGCCATAGTGGGCAACGAATTGGCGTTAATAACCAGATAGCCCTAAGGACCCGCGAAGCTGTTTTAGGGTTTGAGAGCGTCGCCAATTAGCGAAAACCTCAAGTTTTCGAGGATCAGCAGAGACTCCATCACCTAAAACGAAATGCCCAAGATACTCAACACGACGTGTCCCAAAGGTGCATTTGGCGTGATTGGCAGTGAGTTGGTTGGCGCAAAGGACTCTCAAGACTATCACAAGATGAGAGATGTGATCAGGAAAAGTTTTGCTTAAATGAGGATGTCATTGAAAAAGATGAGAACAAACTTCCAAAGCTAAGGGCAGAAGATGCCATTCATTAAACTTTGAAATGTGGATGGGGCATTGGACAACCCGAAGGGCATTACTGTGAATGCACAATGACCTAAGTGAGTCCAGAATGCCATCTTCGGAATGTCTTCAACTGCCATTCGGATTTGCCAGTGGCCTAATTTCATATCAACCTTCGAAAAGTAGAAGGCTCCACCCAACTCATCAAGCAACTCCTTAACAATCGGTATAAGGAACTTATCCTTTACAGTCATTTTATTAAGAGCCTTATAGTCAACACAGAGGCGCCAACTTCCATCCTTCTTCTTGACTAGCACCACAGGGGAGGCAAAAGGGCAAGGTGCCATTTTGGATTACGCCAGCTTATAACATCTCTTTGATCAGTGAGTCGATTATGTCCTTTTGGAAGAGTGGGTAATGGTAAGGTCTTATGTTGACGGGATTACTCCCATCTTTCAATGGAATTCTGCAATCAAAAAATTGAAGAGATAGCGGAAGCTCTAAGCCGGGAGCGAACACATCTTATATTCACCAAGAAGGTTGTGGAGTGTAGGCAGCATTGGTTCATCAGGCGGATCCATCTATACTGAGAACAATGTAGGCGTCTCAAAAGTGGTTGCGACTGATAAAGCAAAGAAGGAAGTCGGGGTGGATAAGAGCGATTAAAACTTGATGTCATTAATAGCTTTCAGGGAAAAATAGCGAATGCCGCGAAGAGTATAATGGTGCCCATAAAGAATGAACTCCATCAATAACTCAGAAAAATCCCAGGTGACATTAGCAAGAGTGCACAACCATTGAATTCTAAGAACCATGTCGCACCTAGACAACGGAATAAGTAGCATGTCAAAAGTAAATGAAAAATCTAGTAGGCTCCAGAAAAATCGCAACAGATGCCGGCGTATAACACCTGTTTGCTGTCAGCTACAGTAATCGTGGGTTGAATAGCGGAGTCAATGGAATATCCCAACAACAATGTAAGATTAGAATCTAAGAAGTTATGGGCGCTGCTGCTATCTATGGGGATACTTAGCGAATGTTTACAGTTCTACCCCATGACCGGCATTGTTTAGTACTAGGTGATTCCTTCCAAGGCATGGATGGAAATATGGGATTCTATACTCGGGTCCGGGTTCGGTTCAATATTGAGCACCATCAAATCAACTACGAGTTGTTCTTCATCGACTTCTAGCCAGAATACCCAGGCACGATTGCGCATAGGGCATTGATGTCCTGGCGTGAAGTGTTCATGGCCGTAGAAACATAGATTCCGGGTTTGGCGATCATCCAACTCTACTAGGGTGAGACTAAGCTGACCTCGTGACGGGGATCTACGTGTACTGCTAGGTGGCAGTAACAACCGCTGGGTTGGGCGAGGTGGGGGATTGGTGGGATGCATCCTCAAAGGACTTGGCGTGGGCAATATTAGTGCGGATCTCATAAAGCTCTTGCCGGTTATTTTCTCGAGGTAAGCGCAATTGCGCTCCTGCTGTTTAGCCAACACTACGGCATCATGCATCGCTAGGGTTTAAACATTTGAACCCCACCTTATATGTCTTCACGTAAGCCGCCTAACATTATACTAACTTTCTAATCCTCCGTTAGCCCACGTTTGTTTACTAGCGACTCAAACTTAGATTCGATGGGCATACGCTTCCTAAGGTATTACCTCATCCCTAGGCCATGATTCCTTGTCATGATTCAAGATAATTCTTGATCATAACCTAGGGATAGATGAAGAATTATAGTAGAGAGGTAGAGGAGAAGAGAAGAGAATTAGAGATTAAGATGAGAATTAGAGAGGTAGAAGATATTTCATTATTCAACAATGAGGATTACAATGCAAGACACTACAACTTATACTACTAGCAAGAGCTCAACTAACTAACAACTAAAATATCTAGCTCATTAACTAACACTAACTGACATAACCAACACTAAAATATCTAACAAGCCTTTCTTCCAAACAATACAAGAGTAGAATTACCACACTAAACATACTAACAGACGGCTAATACAACTAAACAAATACTAATATTAATGACTTATCCAATTAACTAACACTAATGAATTGACTACTTAATCTCACATATCACAATCATGACAATACACCCCCCTTTGAAGATTCTTGTCCTCAAGAATCTTATTAAGAGATTTGTAGCTTTGATGAACTTCAAGGTTGTCGAATTGCATTTGAACTGTGATATGTACTGCAAAGAATGTAATGACTTTAGCTCTTTGATTACCCTGAATCTTGCGGATCTTACTACACCCTTGGAAGATTTGCATTTAAAAAAAAAAAAAAAAAAACTCTTGTAATTGAAACATCTTTTGAGGCTTGTGGAGTTTGCAAGCTCAATTACAACCTTCAGTTGCTCTGCCAAATCATGCTTTCCAAATTCAATTTGATCCGATATCAACAACTTGCTGCACTGATTTTCTGTCTGGCCCCTAGTATATACCACTATAGCCTTTGATCTTACTGTTGTAGCCTTAGATGTAACCAACAAAACTGGATGCACTCTAGTGCTCACAACCAGCCTGTGTTCTTTGGCAGATTGAAATTTAGGTGGTTTTACATTGGCTTCAATTCTAGGAAGATGTCCTTTAGTCTTAGCTTGACCCAAGCATCTAACTCTTGACCCAACCTTCTTGCTAATTCAGCGTGAGGAACCTTCTGAATCAGCATGTTTCGCAGCTGAACTTGAGCAATTGGATGCACTGCCGTAATGTCAGTTTGCTTCTTTGATGGGATTAATCGAACTGTAGTACTAACAATCTGAGTAATAGATTGATAGGCTCATATTCTATCCTTAGAGGAGACTAAGCTTGCAACATTGAGCTCATCAAATGCTTCCCAACCAGAAACATGTGAATTCACTTGACTTCACATGATGTTCACATTCTACTTTGCTGATGCTACTGCTGCTGTGATTGAGTTCGACCCTGGAACTTGCGTTGGCAGCATCTCTTCCATTGGATCAAGAGGTCTACCGATATTTTTCATGACTGAATAGACTCCGATCCCACTCAATTGAGCCTGTAAATTAATCTGTTTTTGCACAATTCTCAGCTGAACTCGAGCCTTTAACTGATTCTTTGCTAATTTGGGTTGTGCTGCCGTGAGATCAACCAATTTCTTTGCTGAATTTGTAACGTCATTTATAGAATTCCTCCTTCCCTTAGCCATCTTGTTCGTTCTTTTGATCCAAATATATGCCCCAAGTCTATCTATTAACAACATCACCATCTTCGGCAGCCTCAACTTCAAATTCTTGAGCATTTTCAGCATGTCAAGAAGCACTTTATTTGACGGAGAAGTAGAAAATCTGGTGTTCTTCCATGATAGACCAAGATTGATTTCTCCATTACTCTCATTTTCTTGCTTGAATAACACCTTTTTGTGATTTAAAGAATGAGTTGTTGGGAAAACATAACTTTTGTTGGAAAAATAAACTCTAATACCGATCGTCGGGTTCAAAATTTTTTCAACTCTGGCCACAACAAGGGATACCTATTGGAGCACTTGAAGTAGGGGACTCTTTTCTCTACCTAAACCACCGGTTGGAGAGTCACGCTTCGTGACACCTTACGTGCAAGAGTTCCCTGGAATAAAATGTTGTTTTTGTCTTTCCTAGCCTTTCCGGCTGAGGGCTTCCTGCGTAACGTCAACTAGTTCTTTTACCCTACTTTTAGTATGTTGTTTTGTCATACCCAGCCTTGCCGACTGAGGGCCTCCTGCTTTACGTTACTTAGTTCTTTTTCCTTAGTTTTAATAAATAATTTTTGTCTTTTCCAGCCTTGCCGGCTGGGGGCTTCTTGCTTAGCGTAGCTTAGTTCTTTTTCCTTAGTTTTAATATGTAGTTTTTTTCTTTCCCAGCTTTGCTGGCAGGGATCTTCCTGCTCAACGTTGCTTAGTTCTTTTTCCTCAGTTTTAATATATAGTTTTTGTCTTTTCCAGCTTTGCTGGCTGGGGGCTTCTTGCTTAGCGTAGCTTAGTACTTTTTCCATAGTTTTAATATGTAGTTTTTTTCTTTCCCAGCCTTGCTGGCTGGGGTCTTCCTGCTTAACGTTGCTTAGTTCTTTTTCCTAAGTTTTAAAATGTTATTTTTGTCTTTCCTAGCCTTGCCGGATGAGGGCTTCCTGCGTAACGTCAACTAGTTCTTTTACCCTACTTTTAGTATGTTGTTTTGTCATACCCAGCCTTGCCGACTGAGGGCCTCCTGCTTTACGTTACTTAGTTCCTTTTCCTTAGTTTTAATATATAGTTTTTGTCATTTCCAGCCTTGCCGGCTGGAGGCTTCTTGCTTAGCGTAGCTTTGTTCTTTTTCCTTAGTTTTAATATGTTGTTTTTGTCTTTCTCAGCCTTGCCGGCCGGGGGATTCTTGCTTAGTGTTTCAAAGTTCATTTTCCTTAGTTTTAATATGTTATTTTTGTCTTTCCCAACCTTGCCGGCTAGGGGTTCCGTGCTTAACGTTACTTAGTTCTTTCTCCTTAGTTTTAATATGTAGTTTTTTTCTTTCCCAGCCTTGCTGGCTGGGGTCTTCCTGCTTAACGTTGCTTAGTTCTTTTTCCTCAGTTTTAAAATGTTGTTTTTGTCTTTCCTAGCTTTGCCGGCTGAGGGCTTCCTGCGTAACGTCAACTCGTTCTTTTACCTTACTTTTAATATGTTGTTTTTGTCATTCCCAGCCTTGCCGGCTGAGGGCCTCCTGCTTCACTTTACTTTGTTCTTTTTCCTTAGTTTTAATATATAGTTTTTGTCTATTCCAGCTTTGCCGGCTGGGGGCTTCTTGCTTAGTGTAGCTTAGTTCTTTTTCCACAGTTTTAATATGTAGTTTTTTTCTTTCCCAGCCTTACTGGCTGGGGTCTTCCTGCTTAACGTTGCTTAGTTCTTTTTCCTAAGTTTTAAAATGTTGTTTTTGTCTTTCCTAGCCTTGCCGGCTGAGGGCTTCCTGCGTAACGTCAACTAGTTCTTTTACCCTACTTTTAGTATGTTGTTTTGTCATACCCAGCCTTGCCGACTTAGGGCCTCCTGCTTTACGTTACTTAGTTCTTTTTCCTTAGTTTTAATATATAGTTTTTGTCTTTTTTAGCCTTGCCGGCTAGGGGCATCTTGCTTAGCGTTGCTTAGTTCTTTTTCTTTAGTTTTGGTATGTTGTTTTTGTTATTCCAAGCCATGCCGGCTGGGGGCTTCCGGCTTAACGTTACTTCATTCTTTTTCCTTTGTTTTAATATGTTTTTTTTGTCTTTCCCAGCCTTGCCGGCTGGGGGCTTCTTGCTTAGCGTTTCTTAGTTCTTTTTCCTTAGTTTTAATATGTTGTTTTTGTCATTCCTAGCCTTGCGGGCTGGGGGCCACCTACTTAATGTTACAGTTCTTTTTCCTTAGTTTTATTATGTTGTTTTTGTCTTTTCCAGCCTTGCCCGCTAGGGGCTCCCTGCTTAACGTTACTCAGTTCTTTTTCCTTAGTTTTAATATGTAGTTTTTGTCATTTCCAACCTTGCCGGCTGGGGGCTTCTTGCTTAGCGTTGCTTAGTTCTTTTTCTTCAGTTTTAGTATGTTGTTTTTGCTATTCCAAGCCATGCCGGCTGGGGGCTTCCGGCTTAACGTTACTTCGTTCTTTTTCCTTAGTTTTAATATGTTATTTTTGTCATTCCCAGCCTTGCCTGCTGAGGGCTTCCTGCTTAACGTTACTTAGTTCTTTTTCCTTAGTTTTAAAATGTAGTTTTTGTCTTTTCTAGCCTTGCCGGCTAGGGGCATCTTGCTTGGCGTTGCTTAGTTCTTTTTCTTTAGTTTTAATATGTTGTTTTTGTTATTCCAAGCCATGCCGGCTGGGGGCTCCCGGCTTAACGTTACTTCATTCTTTTTCCTTAGTTTTAATATGTTCTTTTTGTCATTCCCAGCCTTGTCGACTGAGGGCCTCCTGCTTCACGTTACTTTGTTCTTTTTCCTTAGTTTTAATATATAGTTTTTGTCTATTCCAGCTTTGCCGGCTGGGGCCTTCTTGCTTAGCGTAGCTTAGTTCTTTTTCCATAGTTTTAATATGTAGTTTTTTTCTTTCCCAGCCTTGCTGGCTGGGGTCTTCCTGCTTAACGTTGCTTAGTTCTTTTTCCTAAGTTTTAAAATGTTGTTTTTGTCTTTCCTAGCCTTGCCGGCTGAGGTCTTCTTGCGTAACGTCAACTAGTTCTTTTACCCTACTTTTGGTATGTTGTTTTGTCATACCCAGCCTTGCAGACTGAGGGCCTCCTGCTTTACGTTACTTAGTTCTTTTTCCTTAGTTTTAATATATAGTTTTTGTCTTTTCTAGCCTTGCCGGCTAGGGGCATCTTGCTTAGCGTTGCTTTGTTCTTTTTCTTTAGTTTTAATATGTTGTTTTAGTTATTCCAAGCCATGCCGGCTGGGGGCTTCCGGCTTAACGTTACTTCATTCTTTTTCCTTAGTTTTAATATGTTCTTTTTGTCTTTCCCAGCCTTGCCAGCTGGGGGCTTCTTGCTTAGCGTTTCTTAGTTCTTTTTCCATAGTTTTAATATGTTGTTTTTGTCATTCCTAGCCTTGCGGGCTGGGGGCCACCTACTTAATGTTACAGTTCTTTTTCCTTAGTTTTATTATGTTGTTTTTGTCTTTTCCAGCCTTGCCCGCTAGGGGCTCCCTGCTTAACGTTACTCAGTTCTTTTTCCTTAGTTTTAATATGTAGTTTTTGTCATTTCCAACCTTGCCGGCAGGGGGCTTCTTGCTTAGCGTTGCTTAGTTCTTTTTCTTTAGTTTTAATATGTTGTTTTTGCTATTCCAAGCCATGCCGGCTGGGGGCTTCCGGCTTAACGTTACTTCGTTCTTTTTCCTTAGTTTTAATATGTTATTTTTGTCATTCCCAGCCTTGCTTGCTAAGGGCTTCCTGCTTAACGCTACTTAGTTCTTTTTCCTTAGTTTTAAAATGTAGTTTTTGTCTTTTCTAGCCTTGCCGGCTAGGGGCATCTTGCTTGGCGTTGCTTTGTTCTTTCTCTTTAGTTTTAATATGTTGTTTTTGTTATTCCAAGCCATGCCGGCCGGGGGCTTCCGGCTTAACGTTACTTCATTCTTTTTCCTTAGCTTAATATGTTCTTTTTGTCTTTCCCAGCCTTGCCGGCTGGGGGCTTCTTGCTTAGCGTTTCTTAGTTCTTTTTCCTTAGTTTTAATATGTTGTTTTTGTCATTCCTAGCCTTGCGGGCTGGGGGCCACCTACTTAATGTGACAGTTCTTTTTCCTTAGTTTTATTATGTTGTTTTGGTCTTTTCCAGCCTTGCCGGCTAGGGGCTCCCTGCTTAACGTTACCGAGTTCTTTTTTCTTAGTTTTAATATGTAGTTTTTTTCATTCCCTGCCTTGCTGGCTGGGGTCTTCCTGCTTAACGTTACTTAGTTCTTTTTTCTTTAGTTTTAATATGTTGTTTTTGTCATTCCTAGCCTCGCCGACTGGGGGCTTCCTGCTTAACGTTACTTAGTTCCTTTTTTTTAGTTTTAATATGGTATTTTTGTTATTCCCAGCCTTGCCTGCTAGGGGCTTCTTGCTTAGCGTTACCCAGTTCTTTTTCCGTAGTTTCAATATGTTGTTTTTGACTTTCCCAGCCTTGCCGGATGGGGGCTTCCTGCTTAACGTTACTTAGTTCTTTTTCCCATGTTTTAATATGTAGTTTTTGTCTTCCGCAGCCTTGCCGGCTGGGGGCTACTAGCTTAGCGTTACTTAGTTCTTTCTCCTTAGCTTAAATATGTTGTTTTTGTCTTTCCCAGCCTTGCCGGCTTGGGGCTTCCTGCTTAGCGTTACTTAGTTCTTTTTCCATGGTTTTAATATGTTGTTTTTGTCGTTTCCAGCCTTTCCGACTGGGGGCTTCCCGCTTAACGTTACTTAGTGCTTTTTTTTTTAGTTTTAATATGTTGTTTTTGTCATTCCCAGCCCTACCTGCTGGGGGCTCCTTGCTTAGCATTACCTAGTTCTTTTTCCGTAGTTTTAATATGTTGTTTTTGTCTTTCCCAGCCTTGCCGGCAGGGGGCTTCTTGCTTACCGTTACTCACGTCTTTTTCCTTCGTTTTAACATGTTGTTTTTGTTATTCCTTGCGTTGCCGGCTGGGGCCGTTCTTGTTTAACGTTACTTAGTTCTTTTTGCTTAGTTTTAACATGTTGTTTTTGATTTTCCCAGCCTTGCCGGCTGGGGGCTTCCTGCTTAACGTAACTAAGTCCTTTTCCCTATGTTTTAATATGTAGCTTTTGTCTTTCCCAGCCTTGCCAGCTGGGGGCAGCTAGCTTAGCGTTACTTAGTTCTTTTTCCTTAGTTTTAATTTGCTTTTTTTAAATTCCCAGCGTTACCGGCTGGGGGCTTCCTACTTAGCGTTACCCAGTTCTTTTTCCGTAGTTTCAATATGTTGTTTTTTACTTTCCCAGCCTTGCCAGATGGGGGCTTCCTACTTAACGTTACTTAGTTCTTTTTCCTATGTTTTAATATGTAGTTTTTGTCTCTCCAAGCCTTGCCGGCTGGGGGCTGCAAGCTTAGTGTTACTTAGTTCTTTTTCCTTAACATAAATATGTTGTTTTTGTCTTTCCCAGCCTTGCCGGCTGGGGGCTTCCTGCTTAGCGTTACTTAGTTCTTTTTCCCTAGTTTTAATTTGTTGTTTTTGTCTTTCCCAGCCTTGCCGGTAGGGGGCTTCTTGCTTAGCGTTACTCACTTCTTTTTCCTTTGTTTTAACATGTGGTTTTTGTTATTCCTTGCATTGCCGGCTGGGGCCGTTCTTGCTTAACGTTACTTAGTTCTTTTTCCTCAGTTTTAATATGTTGTTTTTGACTTTCCCAGCCTTGCCGGCTGGGGGCTTCCGGCTTAACGTAACTAAGTTCTTTTCCGTATGTTTTAATATGTAGCTTTTGTCTTTCCCAGCCTTGCCAGCTGGGGGCAGCTAGCTTAGCGTTACTTAGTTCTTTTTCCTTAGTTTCGATTTGTTTTTTTTATCATTCCCAGCGTTACCGGCTGGGGGTTTCCTGCTTAGCGTTACTTAGTTCTTTTTCCATGGTTTTAATATGTTATTTTTTTCATTCCCAGCCTTGCCGACTGGGGGCTTCCAGCTTAACGTTGCTTACTTCTTTTTCTTTAGTTTTAATATGTTGTTTTTGTCATTCCCAGCTTTGCTTGCTGGGGGCTTCTTGCTTAGCGTTACTCAGTTCTTTTTCCGTTGTTTTAATATGTTGTGATTGTCTTTCCCGGCCTTGCCGGCAGGGGGCTTCTTGCTTAGCGTTACTTACTTCTTTTTTCTTTGTTTTGATATGTTGTTTTTGTTATTCCTTGCGTTGCCGGCTGGGGACGTCCTTGCTTAACGTTACTTAGTTCTTTTTCCTTAGTTTTAATATATTGTTTTTGAGTTTCCCAGCCTTGCCGGCTGGGGGCTTCCTGCTCAACGTAACTAAGTTCTTTTCCCTATATTTTAATATGTAGCTTTTGTCCTTCCCAGCCTCGCCAACTGGGGGCTGCTAGCTTAGCGTTCCGTAGTTCTTTTTCCTTAGTTTTAATTTGTTTTTTTTATCATTCCCAGCGTTACCGGCTGGGGGCTTCCTGCTTAGCGTTACTTCGTTATTTTTCCATGGTTTTAATATGTTGTTTTTGTCATTCCCAGCCTTTCCGACTGGGGGCTTCCAGCTTAACGTTGCTTAGTTCTTTTTCCGTGGTTTTATTATGTTGTTTTTGTTAGTCCCACCCTTGCTTGCTGGGGGCTTCTTGCTTAGCGTTACTCAGTTCTTTTTCCGTTGTTTTAATATGTTGTGTTTGTCTTTCCCAGCCTTGCCGACTGAGGGCCTCCTGCTTTACGCTACTTAGTTCTTTTTCCTTAGTTTTAATATATAGTTTTTGTCTTTTTCAGCCTAGCCGGCTGGGGGCTTCTTGCTTATCGTTTCTTAGTTCTTTTTCCTTAGTTTTAATATGATATTTTTGTCTTTCCCAGCCTTGCCGGCTAGGGGCTCCCTGCTTAACGTTACTTAGTTCTTTCTCCTTAGTTTTAATATGTAGTTTTTTTCTTTCCCAGCCTTGCGGGCTGGGGTCTTCCTGCTTAACGTTGCTTAGTTCTTTTTCCTCAGTTTTAAAATGTTGTTTTTGTCTTTCCTAGCCTTGCCGGCTGAGGGCTTCCTGCGTAACTTGAACTAGTTCTTTTACCTTACTTTTAATATATTGTTTTTGTCATTCCCAGCCTTGCCGACTGAGGGCCTCCTGCTTTACGTTACTTAGTTCTTTTTCCTTAGTTTTAATATATAGTTTTTGCCTTTTCCAGCCTCGCCGGCTGGGGGCTTCTTGCTTAGCGTTTCTTAGTTCTTTTTCCATAGTTTTAATATGTTATTTTTGTCTTTCCCAGCCTTGCCGGCTAGGGGCTCCCTGCTCAACGTTAGTTAGTTCTTTCTCCTTAGTTTTAATATGTAGTTTTTTTTCTTTCCCAGCCTTGTTGGCTGGGGTCTTCTTGCTTAACGTTGCTTAGTTCTTTTTCCTAAGTTTTAAAATGTTGTTTTTTTCCTTCCTAGCCTTGCCGGCTGAGGGCTTCCTGCGTAACGTCAACTAGTTCTTTTACCTTAGATTTAGTACGTTGTTTAGTCATTCCCAGCCTTGCCGACTGAGGGCCTCCTGCTTTACGTTACTTAGTTCTTTTTCCTTAGTTTTAATATATAGTTTTTGTCTTTTCCAGCCTTGCCGGCTGGGGGCTTCTTGCTTAGCGTAGCTTAGTTCTTTTTCCTTAGTTTTAATATGTAGTTTTTTTCTTTCCAAGCCTTGCTGGCAGGGATCTTCCTGCTCAACGTTGCTTAGTTCTTTTTCCTCAGTTTCAATATATTGTTTTTGTCTTTCCTAACCTTGCCGGCTAAGGGCTTCCTGCGTAAGATCAATTAGTTCTTTTACCTTACTTTTAATATGTTGTTTTTGTCATTCCCGGCCTTGACAACTGAGGGCTTCCCGCTTTATGTTACTTAGTTCCTTTTCCTTAGTTTTAATATGTAGTTTTTGTCTTTTCCAGCCTTGCCGGCTGGGGGCTTCTTGCTTAGCGTAGCTTAGTTCTTTTTCCTTAGTTTTAATATGTTGTTTTTGTCTTTCCCAGCCTTGCCGGCCGGGGGCTTCCTGCTTAGCGTTTCTTGGTTCTTTTTCCTTAGTTTTAATATTATATTTTTGTCTTTCCCAGCCTTGCCGGGCAGGGGCTCCCTGCTTAACGTTACTTAGTTCTTTTTCCTTAGTTTTAATATGTTGTTTTTGTCTTTCCCAGCCTTGCCGGCCGGGGGCTTCCTGCTTAGCGTTTCTTGGTTCTTTTTCCTTAGTTTTAATATTATATTTTTGTCTTTCCCAGCCTTGCCAGGTAGGGGCTCCCTGCTTAACATTACTTAGTTCTTTCTCCTTAGTTTTAATATGTAGTTTTTTCTTTCCTAGCCTTGCCGGCTGAGGGCTTCCTGCGTAACGTCAACTAGTTCTTTTACCTTACATTTAGTACGTTGTTTAGTCATTCCCAGCCTTGCCGACTGAGGGCCTCCTGCTTTACGTTACTTAGTTCTTTTTCCTTAGTTTTAATATATAGTTTTTGTCTTTTCCAGCCTTGCCGGCTGGGGGCTTCTTGCTTAGCGTAGCTTAGTTCTTTTTCCTTAGTTTTAATATGTAGTTTTTTTCTTTCCAAGCCTTGCTGGCAGGGATCTTCCTGCTCAACGTTGCTTAGTTCTTTTTCCTCAGTTTCAATATATTGTTTTTGTCTTTCCTAACCTTGCCGGCTGAGGGCTTCCTGCGTAACATCAATTAGTTCTTTTACCTTACTTTTAATATGTTGTTTTTGTCATTCCCAGCCTTGCCAACTGAGGGCTTCCCGCTTTATTTTACTTAGTTCCTTTTCCTTAGTTTTAATATGTAGTTTTTGTCTTTTCCAGCCTTGCCGGCTGGGGGCTTCTTGCTTAGCGTAGCTTAGTTCTTTTTCCTTAGTTTTAATATGTTGTTTTTGTCTTTCCCAGCCTTGCCGGCCGGGGGCTTCCTGCTTAGCGTTTCTTGGTTCTTTTTCCTTAGTTTTAATATTATATTTTTGTCTTTCCCAGCCTTGCCGGGTAGGGGCTCCCTGCTTTACGTTACTTAGTTCTTTCTCCTTAGTTTTAATATGTAGTTTTTTTCTTTCCCAGCCTTGCTGGCTGGGGACTTCCTGCTTAACGTTGCTTAGTTCTTTTTCCTCAGTTTTAAAATGTTGTCTTTGTCTTTCCTAGCCTTGCCGGCTGAGGGCTTCCTTCGTAACGTCAACTAGTTCTTTTACCTTGCTTTTAATATGTTGTTTTTGTCATTCCCAGCCTTGCCGACTGAGGGCCTCCTGCTTTTCGTTACTTAGTTCTTTTTCCTTAGTTTTAATATACAGTTTTTGTCTTTTCCAGCCTTGCCGGCTGGGGGCTTCTTGCTTAGCGTTTCTTAGTTCTTTTTCCTTAGTTTTAATATGTTGTTTTTGTCTTTCCCAGCCTTGCCGGCTAGGGGCTCCCTGCTTAACGTTACTTAGTTCTTTCTCCTTAGTTTTAATATGTAGTTTTTTTCTTTCCCAGCCTTGCTGGCTGGGGTCTTCCTGCTTAACGTTGCTTAGTTCTTTTTCCTCAGTTTTAAAATGTTGTTTTTGTCTTTCCTAGCCTTGCCGGCTGAGGGCGTCCTGCGTAACGTCAACTAGTTCTTTTACCTTACTTTTAATATGTTGTTTTTGTCATTCCCAGCCTTGCCGACTGAGGGCCTCCTGCTTTACGTTACTTAGTTCTTTTTCCTTAGTTTTAATATATAATTTTAATCTTTTCCAGCCTTGCCGGCTGGGGGCTTCTTGCTTAGCGTTTCTTAGTTCTTTTTCCTTAGTATTAATATGTTATTTTTGTCTTTCCCAGCCTTGCCGGCTAGGGGCTTCCTGCTTAATTTTACTTAGTTCTTTCTCCTTAGTTTTAATATGTAGTTTTTTTCTTTCCCAGCCTTGCTGGCTGGTGTCTTCCTGCTTAACGTTGCTTAGTTCTTTTTCCTCAGTTTTAAAATGTTGTTTTTGTCTTTCCTAGCCTTGCCGGCTGAGGACTTCCTGCGTAACGTCAACTAGTTCTTCTACCTTACTTTTAATATGTTGTTTTTGTCATTCCCAGCCTTACCGACTGAGGGCCTCTTGGTTTATGTCACTTAGTTCTTTTTCCTTAGTTTTAATATACAGTTTTTGTCTTTTCCAGCCTTGCCGGCTGGGGGCTTCTTGCTTAGCATAGCTTAGTTCTTTTTCCTTAGTTTTAAATTGAGTTTTTTTCTTTCCTAGCCTCGCTGGTTGGGGTCTTCCTCCTTAACGTTGCTTAGTTCTTTTTCCTCAGTTTTAAAATGTTGTTTTTGTCTTTCCTGGCCTTGCCGGCTGAGGGCTTCTTGCGTAACGTCAACTAGTTCTTTTACCTTACTTTTAATATGTTGTTTTTGTCATTCCCAGCCTTGCCGACTGAGGGCCTCCTTCTTTACGTTACTTAGTTCTTTTTCCTTAGTTTTAATATGTAGTTTTTGTCTTTTCCAGCCTTGCCGGCTGGGGGCTTCTTGCTTAGCGTAGCTTAGTTCTTTTTCCTTAGTTTTAATATGTAGTTTTTTTCTTTCCCAGCCTTGCGGGCTGGGAGCCACCTAGTTACTGTTACAATTCTTTTCCCTTTGTTTTATTATGTTGTTTTTGTCTTTTCTGGCCTTGTCGGCTAAGGGCTCCCTGCTTAACGTTACTTAGTTCTGTTTCCTTAGTTTTAATATGTAGTTGTTTTCTTTCCCAGCCTTGCTGGCTGGGGTCGTCCTGCTTAACGTTACTTAGTTCTTTGTACTTAGTTTTATTATGTTGGTTTTATCATTCTCAGCCTTGCCGACTTAGGGCCTCCTGCTTTACGTTAATAAGTTCTTTTTCTTTAGTTTTGATATATAGTTTTTGCCTTTTCCAGCCTTGGCGGCTGGGGGCTTCTTGCTTAGCGTAGCTTAGTTCTTTTTCCATAGTTTTAATATGTAGTTTTTTTCTTTCCCAGCCTTGCTGGCTGGGGTCTTCCTGCTTAAAGTTGCTTAGTTCTTTTTCCTAAGTTTTAAAATGTTATTTTTGTCTTTCCTAGCCTTGCCGGCTGAGGGCTTCTTGCGTAACGTCAACTAGTTCTTTTACCTTACTTTTAATATGTTGTTTTTCTCATTCCCAGCCTTGCCGACTGAGGGCCCCCTGCTTTACGTTACTTAGTTCTTTTTTCTTAGTTTTAATATATAGTTTTTGTCTTTTCCAGCCTTGCCGGCTGGGAGCTTCTTGCTTAGCGTAGCTTAGGTCTTTTTCCTTAGTTTTAATATGTAGTTTTTTTCTTTCCCAGCCTTGCGGGCTGGGAGCCACCTAGTTACTGTCACAATTCTTTTTCCTTTGTTTTATTATGTTGTTTTTGTCTTTTCTGGCCTTGTCGGCTAGGGGCTCCCTGCTTAACGTTACTTAGTTCTTTTTCCGTAGTTTTAATATGTAGTTTTTTTCTTTCCCAGCCTTGCTGCCTGGGGTCTTCCTGCTTAACGTTACTTAGTTCTTTTTACTTAGTTTTATTATGTTGTTTTTATCATTCTCAGCCTTGCCGACTGAGGGCCTCCTGCTTTACGTTACTTAGTTCTTTTTCCTTAGTTTTAATATATAGTTTTTGTCTTTTCCAGCCTTGCCGGCTGGGGGCTTCTTGCTTAGCGTGGCTTAGTTCTTTTTCCATAGTTTTAATATGTAGTTTTTTTCTTTCCCAGCCTTGCTGGCTGGGGTCTTCCTGCTTAATGTTGCTTAGTTCTTTTTCCTAAGTTTTAAAATGTTGTTTTTGTCTTTCCTAGCCTTGCCGGCTGAGGGCTTCCTGCGTAACGTCAACTAATTCTTTTATCACACTTTTAGTATGTTGTTTTGTCATTCCTAGCCTTGCCGACTGAGGGCCTCCTGCTTTACGTTACTTAGTTCTTTTTCCTTAGTTTTAATATATAGTTTTTGTCTTTTCCAGCCTTGCCGGCTGGGGGCTTCTTGCTTAGCGTAGCTTAGTTCTTTTTCCATAGTTTTAATATGTAGTTTTTTTCTTTCCCAGCCTTGCTGGCTGGGGTCTTCCTGCTTAATGTTGCTTAGTTCTTTTTCCTAAGTTTTAAAATGTTGTTTTTGTCATTCCTAGCCTTGCCGGCTGAGGGCTTCCTGCGTAACGTCAACTAGTTCTTTTATCTTACTTTTAGTATGTTGTTTTGTCATTCCTAGCCTTGCCGACTGAGGGCCTCCTGCTTTACGTTACTTAGTTCTTTTTCCTTAGTTTTAATATATAGTTTTTGTCTTTTCCAGCCTTGCCGGCTGGGGGCTTCTTGCTTAGCGTAGCTTAGTTCTTTCTCCTTAGTTTTAATATGTAGTTTGTTTCGTTCCCAGCAGTGCTGGCTGGGGTCTTCCTGCTTAACGTTGCTTAGTTCTTTTTCCTCAGTTTTAAAATGTTGTTTTGTCATTCGTAGCCTTGCCGACTGAGGGCCTCCTGCTTTACGTTACTTAGTTCTTTTTCCTTAGTTTTAATATATAGTTTTTGTCTTTTCCAGCCTTGCCGGCTGGGGGCTTCTTGCTTAGCGTAGCTTAGTTCTTTTTCCTTAGTTTTAATATGTAGTTTTTTTCTTTCCCAGCCTTGCTGGCTGGGGTCTTCCTGCTTAACGTTGCTTAGTTCTTTTTCCTCAGTTTTAAAATGTTGTTTTTGTCAATCCCAGCCTTGCCGACTGAGGGCCTCCTGCTTTACGTCACTTAGTTCTTTTTCCTTAGTTTTAATATGTTGTTTTGGTCGTTCCCAGCCTTGTCGGCTGGGGGCTTCTTGCTTAACGTTTCTTAGTTCTTTTTCCTTAGTTTTAATATGTTGTTTTTGTCATTCCCAGCCTTGCGGGCTGGTGCCACCTAGTTACTGTTACAATTCTTTTTCCTTAGCTTTATTATGTTGTTTTTGTCTTTTCTAGCCTTATCGGCTAGGGGCTCCCTGCTTAATGTTACTTAGTTTTTTTTCCTTAGTTTTAATATGTAGTTTTTTTCTTTCCCGGCCTTGCTGGCTGGGGTCTTCCTGCTTAACGTTACTTAGTTCTTTTTACTTAGTTTTATTATGTTGTTTTTATCATTCTCAGCCTTGCCGACTGAGGGCCTCCTGCTTTACGTTACTTAGTTCTTTTTCCTTAGTTTTAATATATAGTTTTTGTCTTTTCCGGCCTTGCCGGCTGGGGGCTTCTTGCTTAGCGTAGCTTAGTTCTTTTTCTATAGTTTTAATATGTAGTTTTTTTCTTTCCCAGCCTTGCTGGCTGGGGTCTTCCTGCTTAATGTTGCTTAGTTCTTTTTCCATAGTTTTAAAATGTTGTTTTTGTCTTTCCTAGCCTTGCCGGCTGAGGGCTTCCTGCGTAACGTCAACTAGTTCTTTTGCCTTACTTTTAATATGTTGTTTTTATCATTCCCAGCCATGCCGACAGAGGGCCTCCTGCTTTACGTTACTTTGTTCTTTTTCCATAGTTTTAATATGTAGTTTTTTTCTTTCCCAGCCTTACTGGCTGGGGTCTTCCTGCTTAATGTTGCTTAGTTCTTTTTCCTAAGTTTTAAAATGTTGTTTTTGTCTTTCCTAGCCTTGCCGGCTGAGGGCTTCCTGCAGAACGTCAACTGGTTCTTTTACCTTACTTTTAATATGCTGTTTTTGTCATTCCCAGCCTTGCCAACTGAGGGCTTCCCGCTTTATGTTACTTAGTTCCTTTTCCTTAGTTTTAATATGTAGTTTTTGTCTTTTCCAGCCTTGCCGGCTGGGGGCTTCTTGCTTAGCGTAGCTTAGTTCTTTTTCCTTAGTTTTAATATGTTGTTTTTGTCTTTCCCAGCCTTGCCGGCCGGGGTCTTCCTGCTTAGCGTTTCTTGGTTCTTTTTCCTTAGTTTTAATATGTTATTTTTGTCTTTCCCAGCCTTGCCGGGTAGGGGCTCCCTGCTTAACGTTACTTAGTTCTTTCTCCTTAGTTTTAATATTTAGTTTTTTTCTTTCCCAGCCTTGCTGGCTGGGGACTTCCTGCTTAACGTTGTTTAGTTCTTTTTCCTCAGTTTTAAAATGTTGTTTTTGTCATTCCTAGCCTTGCCGGCTGAGGGCTTCCTTCGTAACGTCAACTAGTTCTTTTACCTTACTTTTAATACGTTGTTTTTGTCATTCCCAGCCTTGCCGACTGAGGGCCTCCTGCTTTACGTTACTTAGTTCTTTTTCCTTAGTTTTAATATATAGTTTTTGTCTTTTCCAGCCTTGCCGGCTGGGGGCTTCTTGCTTAGCGTTTCTTAGTTCTTTTTCCTTAGTTTTAATATGTTATTTTTGTCTTTCCCAGCCTTGCCGGCTAGGGGCTCCCTGCTTAACGTTACTTAGTTCTTTCTCCTTAGTTTTAATATGTAGTTTTTTTCTTTCCCAGCCTTGCTGGCTGGGGTCTTCCTGCTTAACGTTGCTTAGTTCTTTTTCCTTAGTTTTAAAATGTTGTTTTTGTCTTTCCTAGCCTTGCCGGCTGAGGGCTTCCTGCGTAACGTCAACTAGTTCTTTTACCTTACTTTTAATATGTTGTTTTTGTCATTCCCAGCCTCGCCGACTGAGGGCCTCCTGCTTTAAGTTACTTAGTTCTTTTTCCTTAGATTTAATATATAGTTTTAATCTTTTCCAGCCTTGCCGGCTGGGGGCCTCTTGCTTAGCGTTTCTTAGTTCTTTTTCCTTAGTATTAATATGTTATTTTTGTCTTTCCCAGCCTTGCCGGCTAGGGGCTTCCTGCTTAATTTTACTTTGTTCTTTCTCCTTAGTTTTAATATGTAGTTTGTTTCGTTCCCAGCATTGCTGGCTGGTGTCTTCCTGCTTAACGTTGCATAGTTCTTTTTCCTCAGTTTTAAAATGTTATTTTTGTCTTTCCTAGCCTTGCCGGCTAAGGGCTTCCTGCGTAACGTCAACTAGTTCTTTTACCTTACTTTTAATATGTTGTTTTTGTCATTCCCAGCCCTGCCGACTGAGGGCCTCCTGCTTTACGTTACTTAGTTCTTTTTCCTTAGTTTTAATATATAGTTTTTGTCTTTTCCAGCCTTGCCGGCTGGGGGCTTCTTGCTTAGGGTAGCTTAGTTCTTTTTCCATAGTTTTAATATGTAGTTTTTTTCTTTCCCAGCCTTGCTGGCTGGGGTCTTCCTGCTTAATGTTGCTTAGTTCTTTTTCCTAAGTTTTAAAATGTTGTTTTTGTCTTTCCTAGCCTTGCCGGCTGAGGGCTTCCTGCGTAACGTCAGCTAGTTCTTTTATCTTACTTTTAGTATGTTGTTTTGTCATTCCTAGCCTTGCCGACTGAGGGCCTCCTGCTTTACGTTACTTAGTTCTTTTTCCTTAGTTTTAATATATAGTTTTTGTCTTTTCCAGCCTTGCCGGCTGGGGGCTTCTTGCTTAGCGTAGCTTAGTTCTTTTTCTTTAGTTTTAATATGTAGGTTTTTTCTTTCCCAGCCTTGCGGGCTGGGAGCCACCTAGTTACTGTTACAATTCTTTTTCCTTTGTTTTATTATGTTGTTTTTGTCTTTTCTGGCCTTGTCGGCTAGGGGCTCCCTACTGAATGTTACTTAGTTCTATTTTCTTAGTTTTAATATGTAGTTTTTTTCTTTCCCAGCCTTGCTGGCGGGGGTCTTCCTGCTTAACGTTACTTAGTTCTTTTTAATTAGTTTTATTATGTTGTTTTTATCATTCTCAGCCTTGCCGACTGAGGGCCTCCTGCTTCACGTTACTTAGTTCTTTTTCCTTAGTTTTAATATATAGTTTTTGTCTTTTCCAGCCTTGCCGGCTGGGGGCTTCTTGCTTAGGGTAGCTTAGTTCTTTTTCCATAGTTTTAATATGTAGTTTTTTTCTTTCCCAGCCTTGCTGGCTGGGGTCTTCCTGCTTAATGTTGCTTAGTTCTTTTTCCTAAGTTTTAAAATGTTGTTTTTGTCTTTCCTAGCCTTGCCGGCTGAGGGCTTCCTGCGTAACGTCCGCTAGTTCTTTTATCTTACTTTTAGTATGTTGTTTTGTCATTCCTAGCCTTGCCGACTGAGGGCCTCCTGCTTTACGTTACTTAGTTCTTTTTCCTTAGTTTTAATATATAGTTTTTGTCTTTTCCAGCCTTGCCGGTTGGGGGCTTCTTGCTTAGCGTAGCTTAGTTCTTTTTACTTAGTTTTAATATGTAGTTTTTTTCTTTCCCAGCCTTGCTGGCTGGGGTCTTCCTGCTTAACGTTGCTTAGTTCTTTTTCCTCAGTTTCAAAATGTTGTTTTTGTCTTTCCTAGCCTTGCCGGCTGAGGGCTTCTTGCGTAACGTCAACTAGTTCTTTTACCTTACTTTTAATATGTTGTTTATGTCATTCCCAGCCTTGTCGACTGAGGGCCTCCTGCTTTACGTCACATAGTTCTTTTTCCTTAGTTTTAATATGTTGTTTTGGTCGTTCCCAGCCTTGTCGGCTGGGGGCTTCTTGCTTAACGTTTCTTAGTTCTTTTTCCTTAGTTTTAATATGTTGTTTTTGTCATTCCCAGCCTTGCGGGCTGGAGCCACCTAGTTACTGTTACAATTCTTTTTCCTTAGTTTTATTATGTTGTTTTTGTCTTCTCTAGCCTTGTCGGCTAGGGGCTCCCTGCTTAATGTTACTTAGTTCTTTTTCCTTAGTTTTAATATGTAGTTTTTTTCTTTCCCAGCCTTGCTGGCTGGGGTCTTCCAGCTTAACGTTACGTAGTTCTTTTTACTTAGTTTTATTATGTTGTTTTTATCATTCTCAGCCTTGCCGACTGAGGGCCTCCTGCTTTACGTTACTTAGTTCTTTTTCCTTAGTTTTAATATATAGTTTTTGTCTTTTCCGGCCTTGCCGGCTGGGGGCTTCTTGCTTAGCGTAGCTTAGTTCTTTTTCCATAGTTTTAATATGTAGTTTTTTCTTTCCCAGCCTTGCTGGCTGGGGTCTTCCTGCTTAATGTTGCTAAGTTCTTTTTCCTAAGTTTTAAAATGTTGTTTTTGTCTTTCCTAGCCTTGCTGGCTGAGGGCTTCCTGCGTAACGTCAACTAGTTCTTTTACCTTACTTTTAATATGTTGTTTTTATCATTCCCAGCCTTGCCGACAGAGGGCCTCCTGCTTTACGTTACTTTGTTCTTTTTCCATAGTTTTAATATGTAGTTTTTTTCTTTCCCAGCCTTACTGGCTGGGGTCTTCGTGCTTAATGTTGCTTAGTTCTTTTCCCTAAGTTTTAAAATGTTGTTTTTGTCTTTCCTAGCCTTGCCGGCTGAGGGCTTCCTGCAGAACGTCAACTAGTTCTTTTACCTTACTTTTAATATGTTGTTTTTGTCTTTCCCAGCCTTGCCGGCTAGGGGCTCCTTGCATAACGTTACTTAGTTCTTTCTCATTAGTTTTAATATGTAGTTTTTTTCTTTCCCAGCCTTGCTGGCTGGGGTCTTCCTGCTTAACGTTGCTTAGTTCTATTTCCTCAGTTTTAAAATGTTGTTTTTGTCTTTCCTAGCCTTGCCGGCTGAGGGCTTCCTGCGTAACGTCAACTAGTTCTTTTACCTTACTTTTAATATGTTGTTTTTGTCATTCCCAGCCTTGCCGACTGAGGGTCTCCTGCTTTACGTTACTTAGTTCTTTTTCCTTAGTTTTAATATATAGTTTTGGTCTTTTCCTGCCTCGCCGGCTGGGGGCTTCTTGCTTAGCGTTTCTTAGTTCTTTTTCCCTAGTTTTAATATGTTATTTTTGTCTTTCCCAGCCTTGCCGGCTAGGGGCTCCCTGCTTAACGTTACTTAGTTCTTTCTCCTTAGTTTTATTATGTTGTTTTTATCAGTCTCTGCCTTGCCGACTGAGGGCCTCCTGCTTTACGTTACTTAGTTCTTTTTCCTTAGTTTTAATATATAGTTTATGTCTTTTCCAGCCTTGCCGGCTTGGGGCTTCTTACTTAGCGTAGCTTAGTTCTTTTTCCTTAGTTTTAATATGTAGTTTTTTTCTTTCCCAGCATTGCTGGCTAGGGTCTTCCTGCTTAACATTGCTTAGTTCTTTTTCCTCAGTTTTAAAATGTTGTTTTTGTCTTTCCTAGCCTTGCCGGCTGAGGGCTTCTTGCGTAACGTCAACTAGTTCTTTTACCTTACTTTTAATATGTTGTTTTTGTCATTCCCAGCCTTGCCGACCGAGGGCCTCCTGCTTTACGTCACTTAGTTCTTTTTCCTTAGTTTTAATATGTTGTTTTGGTCTTTCCCAGCCTTGCCGGCTGGGGGCTTCTTGCTTAGCGTTTCTTAGTTCTTTTTGCTTAGTTTTAATATGTTGTTTTTGTCATTCCCAGCCTTGCGGGCTGGGAGCCACCTAGTTACTGTTACAATTCTTTTTCCTTAGATTTATTATGTTGTTTTTGTCTTTTCTAGCCTTGTCGGCTAGGGGCTCCCTGCTTAATGTTACTTAGTTCTTTTTCCTTAGTTTTAATATGTAGTTTTTTTCTTTCCCAGCCTTGCTGGCTGGGGTCTTCCTGCTTAACGTTACTTACTTCTTTTTTCTTAGTTTTATTATGTTGTTTTTATCATTCTCAGCCTTGCCGACTGAGGGTCTCCTGCTTTACGTTACCTAGTTCTTTTTCCTTAGTTTTAATATATAGTTTTTGTCTTTTCCAACCTTGCCGGCTGGGGGCTTCTTGCTTAGCGTAGCTTAGTTCTTTTTCCATAGTTTTAATATGTAGTTTTTTTCTTTCCCAGCCTTGCTGGCTGGGGTCTTCCTACTTAATGTTGCTCAGTTCTTTTTCCTAAGTTTTAAAATGTTGTTTTTGTCTTTCCTAGCCTTGCCGGCTGAGGCCTTCCTGCGTAACGTAAACTAGTTCTTTTATCTCACTTTTAGTCTGTTGTTTTGTCATTCCTAGCCTTGCCGACTGAGGGCCTCCTGTTTTACGTTGCTTAGTTCTTTTTCCTCAGTTTTAAAATGTTGTTTTTGTCTTTCCTAGCCTTGCCGGCTGAGGGCTTCTTGCGTAACGTCAACTAGTTCTTTTACCTTACTTTTAATATGTTGTTTTTGTCATTCCTAGCCTTGCCGAATGAGGGCCTCCTGCTTTACGTCACTTAGTCCTTTTTCCTTAGTTTTAATATGCTGTTTTGGTCTTTCCCAGCCTTGTCGGCTGGGGGCTTCTTGCTTAACGTTTCTTAGTTCTTTTTCCTTAGTTTTAATATGTTGTTTTTGTCATTCCCAGCCTTGCGGGCTGGGAGCCACCTAGTTACTGTTACAATTCTTTTTCCATAGTTTTATTATGTTGTTTTTATCTTTTCTAGCCTTGTCGGCTAG